>JAODKL010000002.1:21356457-21392117 GCA_026780765.1 Petrocephalus schoutedeni | reverse complement strand
CTTTAAAAAAAAAAAAAAAAAAAAAAAAATATATATATATATATATATATATATATGCAGATCTGTGAGAAAGCTTTGGTTAGAAACCCACTTTGAAATAAGAAAGAATGAGCTAATATGCACTCATTCCTTACCCTTAGTAACTACCTATAATTGAAATAAATAATCTGAAACAAATCTGAAATTCATCGTATTCTGTCACGGTTATATTAAAAAAACAATGTGTTGGAGCATGTAGCCAGACCTTAAGCAATCTGACAATCCTGAATGCTAACAACATATAAATAAATCACAGATTCGGTTAGATTTTAGTGTACTGACTGTACAGTAAACTAGTGTCCCCTGAAAGCGAAAGTCAACACTTGTCCACTTGTCCTTCTTTTAACTTTGTCTCACCGTGATAATCCAATACCATACAGAAGATCATGGGAAATAAATACAACTATGTCTTTGCGGAGCAGAACAACTTATCACCACTGCACAACCTGACCGGCATTCGGACCCAACCACACAGTTGCCGCACTCGCGCAATAATGAGTGATCTGTAACACCTGCCAGCAAAATGAGTCCCATCTGCCCTGGTGCCTGCAAGAACTTACCGATCCCTCCTTTTGAAAAGACTAGGGGAGTAGGGAGGCTGGTAGCTCATAGCTGACTCTGCGTTCAGTGCATCAGATGCTGGAAGGAGGACAGCTAGCAGGACAGATGGGTCCCCAGCCAGCTGGACAGAGTGAGGAGGCTAAGGGGAGGCCCTCGTGCAAAGGGGAGGAGGAGGGAGACACAAGGTTGCTTTCACTACCAAGTGCTTTTTTTTCTTTTCCCATTTCGCCTCGAAAGCATAGAGAGATATTCGACTGAGCATCAACTGCTTACTGACACCTTGTGGAACAACGGCCTCAAATCGCCAAGGAGATTCGCTCATCACATGACACCAGAGCTTTATGTGCACATATAGAGGTGTTCTTATCAACAGCTTAATTGTTGCCAACTACAGTCATCTTGTATAGAAGTAGGGCAGTTCTTAATGCAGCAGGAAACTCCCTTGATACCATGTACATATGATACCTAGAGCTAAAATGTTCTAACTTAAATAATAAGGTCCTTGCAAACGCAAATAAGAACCAGGTGTGAATTACAAGTGTGTGTTACAGGTATACATTACAGACGTGCATAGCTAGCCTGTTCCTCACATTTGCATCATGCATGTGTTAATGAATTTGTTGTACTATTTTGTTTTGTCAGTGGAAATTCCTTGCACACAGTTCCATTCAACAGGTCTCTGTTTTTTCCATGTTATCTTTTGTGTTTGATTCTCAGGTATCTAAGAATATAGACATAAACCTTAATGAGTAAAATTTAAAAAAGAAACTTAATGGGCATAGTTTTCACTTTAAATCCATCCATCCCTCCTGGACCAAGGTGCAAGATGGAGAGCCAGGTTAGGTGTATTATTTAATCTTCTGTCAAGGTGGAATTGTGTCCTCTAATGGATTGGCACCCTACCCAGGGTGCACCTCTATTTTGTACCTTATTCTGCAGGGATAGGCTCTGGGCCTCTGTGGTCAATGTTTGTAAGCACTAACAGAAACATCCATTTTCTGAAACCGCTTCTCCTGCTCAGAGTTGCAGGGGCACTTTTATACTTTTTTCAGCACATTTTGCAAACTGAAGCAAAATTTCAGAGCATTGTCTGCTTATGGTACCTCTGCTTTAGAAGAGATGCCATAGTTACGCACCTTTGTGTTGTAAGGCGATTGTGCCAAATCACTATGTTGAAACTATTTTGAAAGCATCTCCAAGCTACACATTGAAAAATACGCATAGTTCCACATAAACACACATCTAAAATAGTTGTTCCCCTTAAAGAAAACACTGATTATTTGGGTATACACAACCTACATACTGCTCTATGGATCTGAATTTCCCAAAAGATTCAGAGCTTCTGAAGCCAATGAATTTTGGGTAAAACTTGGCATGTGCACCTTCATAAAGCCTTCATTATGCATTCATAGAACATTCAGTCCATAAAGCTTGCATAAAGCATTCATAATGCATTCATAGAACATTCATAAGGAGCACGTAAGTATACCTTAACATCCTAACACTCTTTAACAGCTTTAATATACCTTAATAATAAACATTATATAATAATAGCAGCCATTATAGTAATATAATTGTATTGTTTGTTATTAATGAATATTAAAGCTGTTAAGGAATGTTAGGATGATAAGGTATACTTACTGTACAGGCTGCTTATGAATGTTCTATGAGTGCATTATAAGGGTGTTATGAAAGTGAAGCTAATGTAAAGCATTACCAAATTCTGTTTGCTGAAATAAGATGGGTGCTGGTTATAATGTTAGGTCTATTCAGCAGCAGTGTAATTACTGACTGTGAGTAGACATAGATAGTTGGTACGTGTGTATGAGGCATTCATAGCAATTTAGATTTGTAATTTATTCATGTCAGACTTAAATGTTGCATCTGAATGCTAAGTGTATTGTGGCGAAAGCAGACTACTCAGAATCACTGCAAGGGGCACAGTGACATGTGAACCTTGTGACATGGGTTTGGGAGGAGGAGCAGGATAGGGGTGGAAATGGACTTAATAAAAAGGGCGAAATATGAGTCTGGGTGGGTTTTCAAAAGAAGACAATTTATAATGGAATACTGACTTTTTATAATGACTGGGAACAAGGAGGAGATGAGCTGAATGCGTGCACCCATAAGCCGTCTTTGTCCCTCTGGAGGACATTCACACCCTCCCTACAAGGCTTTGTACCATTGGCAGTAGCATGAGTACAAAGAAAATCAAGTATTATACCACTAACACAGTGTCTTTTTCACTAATTACTAATACAGTCAAGGCAGCATTCAGTAAGTTTTATGACTATCCCTGACATTGACAACCACACCTGTCCAATAAGACAATAAGGCTTTTTTCTGTTCAAGTACATTGAACAGAAACAATTAGAAGGTGATTTCTAACCATCATTAGCAGTTATGAAGTCATCAATTGGCAGGTTATGGCCTCGCAACATATGAAAAGGTGTTTTATGAGGGAGAAACAAATCAAATTCAATTCTATGGGGTGATGTGTAGATCAGTCAATAAGGGATCTGTTCCTGAGTTGTGAGGCTCAAGGGCACTTGTGGCCAACTGAGGAATCAGGTCATGACTGGGCCCTTAAACAAGACCTTTAAGCAAGATGTTGACCTTTAAGCAAGATGATGACCCCACAACTTGTTCCCACCTGTATACACGTGTGTTTCTCATGGAGAACAAGACGGGGTATGTGAGAACTGGCCAAGTTCATGACCTGCAGCAACAAGTCCAGGCTCCATTAAAGACTGCAAGCACGTGGGTTATTGATTGGTTTAGTGCACTTCATTGTTATGACCTACAAAGTGTTAGCCGACAAAAGAATTTGTTCCAGGTGCTGACTTTATTCTGTACTTGAGCCTCCAAAATCAGTCAGCGGTATAGCAGAGCTATTTATGTCCATTCGTGGGTTGCTAGTGGGGAATTCTGTCACAAAACCAGCATCATTCAAGCAAGGATTGAGTATTATGACTCAGCCAGGGTTTCTTGGGCTGCTAGCTGTTCCTGTGCTTCCAGAGGATCCTCAAATCAGCTGTACCTGCACTGTGAGCAGCCCTTGGCCACTCATCGAGACAAGTGCTCCACAGGTTCGCAGGCGTGAATCAACAGAGTGCAAGACCTCAGATGAGTAGGCCATAAAATGAAGGGACAGCTATTAAGCCCTTTAAAACCATCGGCAGACTACTTAAAAATGTATTAATGCTGTAATTTAATATCCATTTAAAGGGCATGTGTTTGTTCCACTACAAGATCCTAAGCTGGTCATTAGGTGTACCTGTATAACACGCATGTTCTTGTGAACAGGCACCTACACGAGTGAGCCTGTGCAATTATCTTATCAGCAGAACACTCACGCTGCAAATGTCCAGACAGTGATACTCCAGCTGTCTGCGATGACAAGAGAATTATATAAGGGCTATATTAATAGCCAGAAAACCACATTGCCGGCCTACCTGTGTGAACAAGTGCCCACACCTTGTCAGCACCATGTTTATAGGCCTCCACCCATTATGGCAACCCAGAAAACGGCTATGCCGCTCTGGAATATCTGCTCACTTGGGCCGGCTTTATACGACACGCCGAATGGCGGCTTCCCTCACGCTAACAGCACCAGAGCCAACGCTCAATTTATTTAAGTCATGTCCAGATGATGTCAAAGAAATTGTAATAGAAATAGTCGACCTGATTAAATGAAAAATCGAAATGAGCAAAAACCAATAAACAAACAAATCACGATTTCGAGAAAATCGAGACATTCAATGGCTTTTTTCGCTTAAACATAAAGGGCAGATTTTCATGCTGCCTTAAAGTAGTGCCAGTCCCCAGTATCTGGCACATCATCGTGATTCTGGCCGCCGTCTTTGGCATGTTTGCTCAACACATCCTGTATTTCTAAGCAACATCTCCGTCCCTCTGTACATGGCTTCTCTGTTTAATCAAAATAAAGAGAACGGTGTCACGGGCTGATTTTATTACTTTGCCGTCGTTCTGCCCCATGCTACCCTCTTCATCACCATACAATAGCTAAAACCGCTGTTGACCCAAGTCTTCCTTAAGTCCAACCAGGCTGCTTCAGAAATGTTCCTTGGACCCATAACGGGCCAGTTTCACATCGGTTTGAATGGAGCACTGCCTGTCCTACAATTTTTCTCAGAAATGAATCCCAGTAAATCTGCAATGTGATTATAGGTGCTGTACAATTGCTCTAGCCTTTGAAGTATGCCACTCTCCCTAATCAAGGGGCGCCGAGGGCAGCGAGGAGCACCTTCATATGTGGTGCCTCGGATCACCGCATGCTTGTATTGACAGTAAACAACATAAGTGCTCCTAAGGAAGCGTATTTATTTCTACCAGTATAAGTGCAGATATCAATTGGTTTGATTTATATTTTCTTATATTAAACTTTACTGAAGCCAGGTAATTAGGGAAATACCACCTTTCTTGTGTAGTTTAACAAATGAAATTTCAGGTGCATAATGCTACATATATTAGTCTGAGCAAAGTCCATGCAATGCAGTAGGAGAAGAATTGGCTTATAGGATTTTTATAGTGGGTGGGAACCTTCATATTTGCATTGTGGTAACTGCAATGAGTAGAAATTCACTAGTGCTAACTGTACTCCAAGATGTAACAAAATTGTTACAAAATTAACTGGAAGAGCGAACATCCACCTTTGTGGCTTCTCTAAGACAAATTGCAAAAGAAATGAAAGCCTGGCCATTCTTCACTTTGCCTACATCCATTCTGCACCGCCACGCAATACAAGTAGAAATACTGTGTCTTCAGTCTGACTCTTCCAGTCAAGAGCTGACTTCATTCTGCAAGCTTATGTAATCTTTCCCAAGCTCCCTCTGGCTGGCGTTTCAGCAGCGATGTGGCAAAACACACCATTATAAACACAGTGGGAGCTCTGGCCCATCGATTAAACTGCGATTTCGTGGGGACATGAAACGGAATCTGCATCGCAGGGTGGTTGGCATAAGCCTACAAAAGCTCTCTGCCGCACAAATAATTAGTACAAAAAAACAGCAGTTCAACAGCAGTGGGACTCAAGAGGGTTTGCAGTTACCATGGATATATATGAATATTCTGGTAAACAAGTCACAAAAAAAAATTGCTGGGTCCCCCAAGTAAATCTCAGCGGACCATTCATCCAATGCGACTTGAAAAGCATTGAATTGTGCGGCCCACCACCCCTAGGAAGAAGCGTTTAATGGTTGATGAGTGAGAGCCTTTGCAGAGCGGCGCAACATGCCAGAACAAAAGGTCACAAGGGTCAATGCCATATATTGTTGTTTCCCAGTGCCCACTCACTTCGCATTTACCAAGCCCATTCTCAACAGAGGCCTCTGAGAGGTGGACAGAAGTAAGCAACCAATGGGACTAATCAGCCGGGGAGGCAGGATCCAAAATCCCACATGTATCTGACCCCAGCAGGAAGCACAAAGGTGATGCAGTGCTTCTGCTACTGGACTTGTGACAAAGCTTTGACGTTTGACTGACAGTAGGCACTGAAAAGCCTCACAGACATTTATGCAAAACAATGCATGGTTAATTAGATGTTGCCACCTTTTATACAGCCAAATAATGCACCTGATGTTCCAAAGGCGTTACTGTGAAATCCTTTCGTAGCTGCCCAGGCCCTAGGAATAAGGCACATACCTTTTTCTTTTTAAGAACAGAGTCCTGTGCACTGGAATTCCTTTTGTAATGTACTGGCTCCAGATCAGTTCATCTGCTAGGGTTACCCTGCCTACTCGAGCTAGCTCTCCGCCGTTAGCTATAGCCGACAGCGCCAGCTGTGCTTCAGGCCCTTAACCTGTTTAATCCCAAATTTTTCCCTGCAAAATCAGTGCATGCATTTCGCTCCTTAGACCTCCGGTGGGATTAAACGGATTAAGAGCTTGTGTCCGGCGAGCTGACAAACAAACCACACTTTCCAATGAAAACATTTGACAGCCTATAACTGCTTTTATAGCCTTGGCAATGCTGCTGGTACAACACCCACCAGAACTATATCACCAATTATTGAAATTCTATTTATGTGTCCCAGGGCTACAGTCCAGCACGACTTGTCTATTAATTTTGAAACCACTACAAGAGCATAAAACAAATAGCCATGATGGGCTTTTCAACTGATTGCTCTCGGCCAGCAGCAATGCATTTATTGCAGTGGCTAATATCCGAATCAGGCCGCCGTAAAAGAGTGCGGTCACGTTCTGTCTAATAAACGTATTCTTCCCGTCAGACGTGGCAATCTGTTCAAAGATGTGTTTATGGTCAAGTACAGTTCAAGGAAAAATTTTCAAAACAGCGTAGCCGATCTCCAAAAAAAATGTAGCTTCGGACGCACAGGAAAAGACAAAAATGTTGCACCTAGCAGCAAGCAACTGTAAAGCCGAGGCAAAGTACATCATGTTCTTCCACCAGCGTACTAATGAAGACCTGGCATGCTGCCAGCGCCCCCCCCCCCCCCCCCCCAGCAAAACGAGTTTCTCCTGCAAATGGGACTAATTAATAATGTATTGTTTTTCTCTGAGCCCCCCGAAATGTCAGGCCCCATTATTCAAGTGCCACTGGTCAAGGGCCGCTCTGATCGATGCCCACCGTTACACAACGACCTCCAGCGTGCAGCAGAGCGAGGGGGCCAGTGGGCCCTGCTGTGACAGCAGCTTTATGCTGGCAGTCACATGGAAGGGCCTGGTGATTAGCTCTGCCCACTTTTGGGCACCTTCCTTTCAGGGGAACGGGTTTTGTCTCTCCCGCTAGGCTTGGACGGGGTCTCCCCCTTAATCTTGGTCCACTTTCCGCTCTTATCTTAAGCATGCCTCATTTGAAAGCTTGAAGATGGAAGCTTCGTCATCACTCCCATTGCGGGGACGCCCTCCGTAGCTTCTAACAACACCGCTTTGAGTGTTGACGGACCGGGGGAACACAGATAGGCAGCCAGAAGGAGCAAAGCTGTCCAAAAACCCAATTTAATCAGGATTTATACAGTGATTACTGCTGTAATTACCATTATTGGCTGAACAGAGGTAAACCACTGAATTGCAGGGGCAGCTGGGATTGCAGATTTGATTTAATAAAGTTGTTTGGAGTGTGCATTGGGGGGGCTTATCCAAGTTCAGGCTTTTCTGACTTCAAAGGCCAACAGCTGAGCTCAGAGCAGCGGGGTTCTGGCTCGGCCGGAGGGTGGACGTGCTGGAGGTCTGGGTGGGGCAGGCCCATTGCCCAGAGCAGCATCCTGCAGGTTCTCACAGCTCTGCTGCACAGAACCTCCTGGCCTGGAGACATGTTGGTGCAGGCAGAGGAGCCCCGATCGAGTGGTGGTACACCAAGCATCATGGGTAAATCTAGGGCAAATGTATGAACACTAGGCTGTCATCTGCTGCTCAGGTCCCGGTTCTAATTTGGTGTTGGAGCATTCTGTTGTTTCGCTACTGATTTTGTCTGATTAATAAAGAATCTTAGATGGGAACGGGGCTTGGACCGATAGACGATTTCAGGAGGGGCACACATAACATGCTTCCAGTCCCCCTGTGCAAACAGTGTCTTTCAGAAGATTCAAGATGACTTTGAAATTGCTTTGATGGCAGTTCAAAGATGTCACGCAGTGCAGAAACAATTCACTTTCTTCTCTGTAAATTGCTATGGGCAGAAAAAACGTCATTAATGCATTAATGGTCAAAGTTTCTCCAGCTTCTGGTTAAGCTTTTTCTCATAAACCAGTTCAATTTGTTAAATGAGAATAAATTATTTTAAAGATAACAATGCATCCCTCCATTATAAATGGTCATAATTCCCTTGAGGCCTACAGCAAAATAAAAAATATTTTTTTCTTTTCTGTGTCGCAATAATGGAGTAAAATATATGGAGGCTATGAATTGAGTCACCTGACAAGCTATCATGCTGCTTGTCCTGGTCGACAGGAGGACGCAAAGGAGCTTCTGACATAACACCCAGTGCAATTTAATGGTTGATTTGTTGCTATTGCTATTTCATATTTGCTTTGCTTGAAAACCAAGCAGATAAATAAATAATAAATGGCTAGCTAGCTAAATGGGAAAAAAAGCAAACTGGTAGCTGTGGTTGTCCGAGGCGAAGCGGCAAATAGCATTAAAATCTGCAGCAGGTAATATTCCTTTTCACACCCAAAGTTTGATCATAACTAAAGAATGAAGATCCAGTTCAGCTTGGCAGCTCATGTCACATCCCTCCAAAGACTGAGTGAGGGACAAGCAATACTAGTTTAGAGGCATAAAAAAAAATCTCTCCTCTTGCAAAAGCCAACCACGTCATTTACACTGAGGTACGCTATGGCCTGGGAGCAGCGATGTAAATAAGCGGCGTGTAAATAAAGATATGTTCTGCTGGCATCCTGCCCTGTGAAAGTTCAGCCAAGAGGCACCGTCTATACATATGACACTCTGAAAAACGTTGCCTCTGTTTTATAAGGCACCTTTGCAGATTGCGATATATCATCTGCATTTGAGGAAAAGTAACCTATTTGAGAAATACAGTTACTAAAAAAACATGCACCACTGCACTCACGGCCTGGTAGCATTGTGTTTACTTATGTTGCAATGCTGTTTTAATCAGTTCTGTTTTACCGTACTGGAGTCTCAATCTATCTCCCGAAAATATCTAACTAACTAGCATCACAGTCAGACTAAGTAATGGCCTTCGTTTAAGGATAATGTGCCTTTGGGTACCGTTTGGATTCAAAGCAAGTTAGAAAAGCTAGTGGGAATGCAGCAAAAGTGATTGATTTGTGTGCACGTTAGAAACCAATGGCATGATAGCAGGACTGGCGGTGCATTGGGAGCAGTATCGCAGACGGCAGCGTGTCTGCGTGCCTCTGGCCCGCGCATGCTCCGGGGAGGCCCTCGGCACGGCCATGTGTGCGTGCGTGCCCTCCCTGCACTCCTCCGCACGCCGGGAACACAATGTTCCCGGGCAAGAGCACTGCGACAACAGTGCTAATTATTTATGAGGGGAGGTGCTAGCCGTAGCACGTCGGGCTGCTGCGCTCGCCGCAGGGGCGTGTGGAGACACAGCGCTGCACCAGAGGGCCGTAATCCGCGGAACGCCGTTTACGAGGTTAGGTTCATCCGCGGCTCGCAGTTCCAGACTCCCAATAATAAAATCGCTATGTTATATAGAAAATATTTGTGAGAGGGCGGGCAGTAGTAACAGTGCAGTTACTTCAAATTTAAAGTATTTTGTAAAAGTCTTAGGCAGTCAAAGAAAATTATGTTTGATGATCTTCAAGTTTATGGAAAACTCTGATACAATGTCTATCAGAGTGTGTCAGCTTTAATTTGACATTTCAAATCCTCTCTGAAAGTCACCCCAATATTTGCAGTGACCATCCAGTATAACCATGTATGTTTCGACTTGGCCATGATTAGCTATTCAATACTGCATCAAGTTATATGCCTATTTATGTTAATTAATTAAGTGAGCTGTTGGTGAAATTTAACATACAGTATATACCGTGGAATGCCCCTCCATGAAATAATGAGATCACGGATGCAAGTGGTGGAAATGAGTTTCCTTTGCTGGGTGTCTGGGCTCAGCCTTACAGATAGGGTGAGGAGCTCAGACATTCAGGAGGGGCTCAAAGTAGAGCCACTGTTCCTCTGCATCAAAAGGAGCTAGTTGAGGTGGTTTGGGCATCTCTCTATGATGGATGGTTCCCTGGGGAGGTGTTCCAGGCATGTCCAGCAGGGAGGAGGCCCCAGGGCAGACCCAGGACACACTGGAGAGATTATATCTCTCGGCTGGCCTGGAAATGCATTGGTATTCCCCCGGTAGAGCTGGTGGAAATGGCTGGTGAGAGGGATGGCTGAGCATCCCGGCTTAGGCTGCTACCCCCGTGACCCCATATAAGGCCTTCCAACAAGATATCAATAACTTTTTTGGAGAGACCGGGCCGCACCCTGGAGCCAGGGTGGAGCCAGAGCTTGAAGGCGAGTGCTGTGCATTCAGATCACACTATGTAAGTTACTGACTTACTATCCTTTCGGGAGATGTACCCCAGATAAATAGCTTTAAACATTTTCTGTAACTGCCAAAGATTTTGGCACAGTACTGTATGTAAATGGATCTTCAGAATGGAATTATGTTACCCCTGCCCAGCATGCAAACACTAACGCCTCTTAAGGATGTTTTTAATATTATATATCAATTTCATTTGTATCGGCAATGCAACAATGCAACAAAATACAAATCTTAAGAGACTGCATTGTTACTACATATAAATGGAGTAATATTAATCTGGGGAACTCAGATTTCAAATCAAAAACATTTTAAGTGAAAACTGTAGTTGGGGGGGGGGGGCGTTTGGGGAGGAGTGTACTATACAGCAGCAACGAGGCGAAACGTACCGAGACCTCTGCGGTCGATATGTGAGATACGCGTCTGCACACACCAACATGGGTGGAGCCAGGATGCCACGCTATCACGCTATCAGCCCGCTTGCGCTGTGGCCCTCCCTTAGCTCCTGTGGCAGCCGCCGTGTCAGAGGCTGGGCTGGGCACGCTCCAGTGGACAGGACGCCAGAGCCATGCACTCCAAAGCCGCTCAGGGCAGGTAATGGTGTGCCGTCTGTCACGTTCGCCGTGGCCCGTCGACATGCGGCTTGAGCCTCGCTCCCTCTAATATAGGATTCCCCTGTTACGTAGCATTTGACAAGTCAATGTTTACCACTAGGTTCCCTGAATTTCAATCAATAGCCGCACTACTACATGATAAACAAAACCAAAATTTTGCATAAACGAAACTAAAATTTCACCTTTGAACTGACAGCCAAACGATGTTTCGGTGGAAAAGTTTGCAAAAGTGTATCTGTGTCAGAAATGTCAGCGGCTATTTCCTCCTGTTTACACTTGCTGGACTGTAGTGGAGGAGGACTTTAATCTGAGGACAATTATCTAACCAGCCTTGGCATCTTTTCTGCTACTGGGGCCTTGACTTCTTTTCTGTTACTTATGGAAATTCTACTAGAGTTTCAATCTGAATGTAAACAATGACTTTGAAAAGAAAGGGAAAAAAACACTGTAATAACTGAACACGAAAATATCTATATACTGAACTGCTTAAGCTGTAAAACCCTGGGCTGATTCTTTTGGCTGGGGACCCCTATTACTAAAGCAAGCATCACCAGTTTAGAATTAATTGCGTATTCCTGTTACAAAACATAAATATACTTTATGCAGCATAAACAACATTTAAGAAATGTCTTAATTGGTAAAAAATTATAATATAGACAAAATGGGGGGTGAATCTGTGAATCTTGGACAATTTAACTAGTGTGGAATTTTTGCAGCTGCTCTGGAATTAAAATCTATATGTAAATCCTTCTCCCTGGTGGATGCAAAAGTCATCGACCGTTTTAGAAAGTGTTAATAATAACAATAAATTAACTCATGACAGCTTTGCCTCTTACAGAAGTGTGTGTCACAGTGCAGTAAGCCTGTCACTTAGCTGTCCATCAAGGGAGGAAACTCTCTTTTGTTAATCCACTATAACGTCATCAGGGCCGAATTAAATGGGATGGGTCAGTCATTGTTGTGGCCCCACCTACAGCATAAAATGCTGATGTAAAGCAAAACAAATAAATAAATTAATGGAAAATTTGGGCTCCCCTATAACTGAGGGCCTGGCCTGGGGGTTAGCCCATGCATAAGTGCAGCTTTGAGCATCATGTATAGAATCAGGGTTCATGCTGGGTGAGCAAAAATGTAGTTACATAAGGCAGCTGCAGCAAGTCTGCAGTTTAAAATAGCAGTGGCTGGCTGGGTGGAAGGAAGGAGAGACTGGCATGATATGGCTTTGATGCACATCCTGAGCAGGAACGCACAGGAACCAGCACAGTCATTAAAGTTGTTTGCGTATGAGCCGTGGTCTGCAAAGCATGAGGATGTGATGGACGGCACCGTAAAGTCATATATTACTCCTTGATTTTCTTGGGATACCAGAATTTGCTGAAATGGGGTTAGAAACAGGAAAAGCAAGTTTGATAACCTGAAATGTCATAATAAATGTATAATAAACCCGTTTCTTCTGCCTTTAAAATAATCTTGTCAAGATCTTAATTATGACTTTCTCAGAAAGTTAAAGTGTAACCTAGAAACGGAATGTTTAGGAAGAACAGGAGCAATGGTGTCCAATACTGTAGGTGATTTAGGGATCTAAATAAACAATGTGTATATTCTCTTGCATCATGGTGCCCTTTGTTTCATGATCAATGCCCTTCCTGACACCAGACAAGGTTCTCCTTAATTGTCCACTAATCCCAGAGTCTCACTGTGCCTATATTCCCTTGTGAGTCGGTGTAGATGAAGGGGAAATGCTCAATAGAGGGTGGTGTCTCAAAGGGCAACAAGTTGAGTACGTGATCCAGGCAGCCCCCACCGCGATTTGCCCCCGTGTGTTTAGTCTGCCTTGGCGCTCTGCTCCGTCGTCTACACGTCGGCGAGCCATGACAGCTGCTAATGTTTACGCTACGCGCCGAGGACGAAAAAGTCGCAGGAAAGTATCGCTTCCTGCCAAAGGGGTTGCAAAAACTGACACCTATATCAGATATGGACACTGATATAGCAGCGCTGACCTGGCCGAGGGAATGCATGTAAGCCAGACAAAGCACAGGATGGGACCCTGTATGACCCCCGTCTCAGGATAAGGGGGGGCGACACAGGAAAGATTATTTTTAGTCGGACTCAGAGTGACAGTGACTCGGAACTACTGTATCAACGACACTAGATCCCCCTTTTTAATGTCATATAGGGTTACCTGCCAAACTGTCACATTTCCTTTCCCGTACAAATTACTGCTGCATTTTTAGCTACATGTTGCATTAATTATCACTGGTCCTTAAATATCTATTTATGTTAATGTAAATGTGAAACTAAGAGGTGGTTCTCACTTGTGCAATGTGGTGGATAGAATAATGACCTAACAAAGCTTTGTCCACAGAAACTGCATGGTGATGCCCATTTTTTTTTTGTACTGCAGCTCCTTAAATAGGGGAGGTGTGTGGCTCAGTGAGTTAGAAGGCTGTGCCTGTGATTGGAGGGTCGCTTGTCCAATCGCCAGGGTCGGCAGAATGACACTAGCATTGGACTCCTGTGCAAGGCCCTAAACTCCCAAGTGCTACAGGGAACGCCTGGCCCTGCTTTCTCAAACAACAAAAAAAATGTTATTGCCCATGTTATTTTGGATAAAAGCATCTGCTGAATAAATGTAAAGAAAAGCTACCAGCATGCCACTTCCAAACACGCTACGTTTTCTGTCACCCATTAAACAGGTCCGCCCCTTCGCCTCCCGAGCCGTACTGGGATATCAGAGTACGGGGGCACGTGTCTGCATCATCCTCAAGCTGGCAGTCAAGCCGCGACGAAGCGGCTCAGCAGAGCCCGGCCCAATCGCGGCGCCTCCAGCCGCGAGGAGCCGCGTCAGCGCGCGCGGGAGCCGCCGCGTAGCCGGAGCCCAGCCGCTTCCTGGGGCAGCAAGCAGGGCCAAGCGAAGCCAGAGAAACGGACGGCCCGGGGACGGGAGATACGCCGACTGAGGGTAATGAAAAAAGAAGGGCGGTGGTGAGGGGTCCCAGGCAGCTGCTATTCTGCCGGGCTTCCTCTGATAGCGCACTTGGCAGTACTCCCAGTTCCTTAGGTATACTGCAGAAAACACAATCACCTCGGGACCACTTATTTATTTATTTTTTATCCCAATAAAAAAGTAAGGTGAAAATGATTCCAAAATAGAGATCTTACACTATCCCTGGCTTTTTTTCTCCTTTTTGTCATGTTATAAGCATTTACACGGGCCCCGTGCTGAAAGGGGAAACTCCTTCAGAAGCTGCTTTCTAAGCCAGGCGACCGGCTTTGAAATGTTTGCACTCATTTGGCTGCAAGATGCTGCTACCTTTTCACTGGGCAAAATGTGGAACTGCACTTATCCAAACTAGCACTCGGCTTCTCTTCTCAACCCTACAGCCAGCCTTTAAAGAGCAATCAATTTTTCTCCTGCTTCCTAATCAGCTGTTTATTAACTCCTTCTTTTCCTTGATACATTTCATAAAAATTTCACCAATCCTTATATGTAAAGGTTTTTTATTCTGCAATACTTTGTCAAGTACAAGCTTCTTATGATTATATGTGTGAGTGCATTCATGCGTGCGTCCCTGTGTGTGTGTGTGCACATTTTTTTTTTTTTTATCAATGGCAATTTGAAAGGGGTGAAGCAAACATGCTAGCTGGCAGATTCCATGCCCTATAATTTATGTATCATGAGATGTGATAGGGGAAATGTGCTGATATTCAGAAACACTCAGAAAAAAAAAATATAAATCTTCAGCCTCTTATCAGGGGATCAGCTTATTAGAGCAGGTTTTAGCATAATCTGCCCCCAGCAAAGCTCTGGGACTGTAAGAAATATAAGGCCAAACCAGGCACGAGAGAAGAACTGAGATGGTATCTGTAGAATGCTAATTCTGAGGAACAAAGGCTCACAAGGGTCCTCTGGCACATCTTTCCGAGGTCTCCATGGTAACACTGTTAAACTTGAAAGGTATTGGCTGCTAGAGTTGCATTTCTATGAATGACGCTTATGGATTTGGCCACCCTCCTGAGTTGGGGCCCTTGATTGGACACTTAATTTACTACAATAATTTGCATGTGTTTTGCACAGGCAAGGCCTTGTAGTTTGGGAACAGAATGACTAAATGCATTGTCAAAGCAGGAAACAAGGCAGACGTTCTTTGTTGATTTATTACATCAGAGCAGTATGTTCTTACCTGTACACCTACATATCTTTTCTACAAAGCCTGTGAACAAAGACTTAATATTATATTACAAAGAAACGTAGAAAAACTGCCCATGCTCATCACAAAGATATTTTAATGGCGCTTCTTCGTCACACAGTACTGGCATGATGGTGTAAAAAGATGGAACATATAGTAAGAATCTGTGAAAAGATATTCACAAGCAAATGAAGTCATATCTCTGTTAACGTCAAAACCTCACAAAGTGACTCAGACAGGTTTCTCTCCCACTGACAGAAATATGGTTTGACAGGCCAACAGGAGCAGAGTGGGAGGAGGGATTAACAAATTGTCAAAAATCTTCCAACAAATAATCAAAGTGAGCTACTTTCAGGGCAATCTTCAGTTATGACTGGCAGTCAATGACTGCGGGGACGACCAAAATTTGTCATCATGCATCACCATGAATAGAATACAGAGTAACACAGATAGAAGACAGAGTAACACTTTGCAACATGAAATAGATTTCTCATATTGCCAGAAGCTTCGCTGAGGTTAAACCATTATACCAGACTCAAATCAAAGGATGGAAGCTGGTTTTAGAGCTCAAGAGAGGTACTTCACCTGCATATTTTGGTAAGCATCCAGCTGTATTGTTTAAATTATATAACCACTTCTGCTGAAAACAGAAACAATTAGCTTTACAACAAAAGCAGCTACTAAACACCAGCTAATGCTGCCAAAATAATTGACCAAAAACAATTCAAACATACAGACTATGGATTCTGGATGTCAATAATTCCATAGCTTTCTGTTTTTTGTTGGGGAAAGGTATAAGTGAAACCAAAACTCAGCTCAATCAATCTCAGTTAATCTCCCTGGGGTGCACTGTTATAGGAAACTCACACTGAAAGAGTAACTTCGGCAGTAAACCAAGGAAGAAAGCTTGTGGGGCTATTTCCGTACCTGTGTGCGTGTTGGTACAAAAACCTACGCGACAGGATTGCAATAAAATGCAAGAAAAGCATGGTGCATGAACTTCAAATGGTTATCATATCCTGTCTGAATATGAAAACATTACATCATCGCTCAGGTAGATCTGCTGATGTGTCTGAAATAAGCGGTTTCTGTATTATTGAGCATCATTGTGA
Source organism: Petrocephalus schoutedeni (assembly GCA_026780765.1). Lineage (NCBI taxonomy): Eukaryota > Metazoa > Chordata > Actinopteri > Osteoglossiformes > Mormyridae > Petrocephalus > Petrocephalus schoutedeni. The sequence continues at coordinate 21,375,599 of JAODKL010000002.1, read as the reverse complement.
GCCACGCATCATAATCCCGGGCGCGGGACAGCACCAGCGTCAATGTGAGCGTTCCAGCTACTTAACCTAGCTCATCTTCTTTAAATTCCACAGAATATTAACTATATTTAGGTGGAAGACAGCGACAGATCATGTTCATACATTCTTTGCTAGGCAGTGCAATCATACAGGCCCAACTTCGGTAGGGGCGCACACATACAGAATGGTGCAAGAACTTTAGGCCATCAAAGAAACCGTTTCAAGCTATTTATCTGGGTACTAAGTATTTGCTCAGATAACACAATTTAACAATATAATATATGAAAATTAACAGTAACAATAAAAAGTAACAAAAATTTCCTGTGCTTTCAAAAGGTTATTGATATCTTTTGGACGGCTAGAACAACATGCTTTGGTTGCCAAACCTCTCCTTAGGGGAACCCTGGCCATTCCATGTATCTGTTAAATTTCACCACCAGCTCAGTTAATTAACTTAATTAATTAAGGAACTCAATGAGGCATTGATTAGCCAAAATGGGTACGCCAGTCATCCAGTCAATATTGGATGGTTCCCATCATACTGTGATGACTTTTAAACTGGTTTTGAAATGGCTGAGCGAATAGACTTTGAAATGTTTTACATCAACATAAAGATAATTTCAACATGATTTTATTTGCCAGCCTAATACTTCTGCACAGCATTGTACACAGTTACTCTGACCCATACACACATGAGTCAGGCTCTGACGGCATTGCTAGTAATCCAGCTCAGGCTACTAGGACTATTCAAACCTCTTCTTGGCAAAGGAGAAGCAGGAGAGCCTGTTTAAAGTGATTGTGCCGGAAAGTGGCCAACTTCACACCCTGCACCAGAAACCAGTGAAGCCACTCAGCTCACTTTTGGGGCAAATGGTGGAGTCATCCGGCACTCGAGGCCAAACGGGCCACGCAATACAATAGAGAAGAGCTTCCAAATTGAGCGGGAAAAACACTTATGGCGCAATCATTTCTGATTGGCTAATCAGCTTCAGTGGAAAAAAAAACGGGGTAGATTTTGGCACCTCCATAATGCCTCCCACCAAACCCCTGCCAGTCTTTCTACCAAATTTCCAGTGATCAGAAAGTCACAGTCTTAATGCTCTTTCCTTTAAAAGTGTCCACATGTACCTTCGTACAATTGGGTCATTGTGTCCCGCCTGTTCAGGGGTTCATTCAAGGGCTGGATGACAGGGGCTAATTTGTGCTGGGGAGGGGTTTCTGGGTTCTAAGCATGAGGGGAAAATGACCTGCATCACATTCCATCCCCTGGTGTCTTGGGTTTTTTTGGCACAGCAGCCTCTCTCCCTAGAGCCCATTTTGCAGACGTTTTTGCAAGTCTTCACCACAAACAAGGGTCTTCAATGAGATCGCTTCCGTCCGGAATGAGGCTGCTCGCAAAGCGAGGGGTATCAGTCTCTTTGATAGACACGGGTCAAATTTAACGCACATAATAAAAGGGGTCTGTCTGCTGCCAGCCCTGCCCCTCGTCGCTGTGTCACCTCATCCAACTTTAGTCGTCGTGCCGATTTGTATACAATACACAACAAGCAATGTTACAGACAGGATACATCTTGTTAGCTGTTTTCCCTGGCCCAGCCATGCCAGTGTTTTTCTGGACCAGCGCCAGAAAGGACGGCGAGTGAACATAAGAACTTGGCAGCCTCCATATCACGCTCTCTCCTCCGCATGGAACAGCCACAAATAAGCCATGAAGAGCTTAGAAGAACAAATAAATCTTGTCGCTTAGCAATCTCCGGCTTTAATTACCAAACTGGAGCTTTGCTCGGGCCTTCCTCCTAATGGAAGGACACAGATCAGACCTCGGTGTGGAGATGAATGCGTGGCGGGCTGTAATGACTCTCGCCATGCGACCAGACGGCTCTATAGGCATGAAAACACCAAAGCCTCTTGTCGGGACATGTTTTCCTGTTAAACCATAGGAGGTCCCCCTTTGAGCTGCCGGGAGTTCTCTGTAAGTGGCTCTCTGCCTTTTCTCGCGCCCAGTCATTTGTTACAGGTTTTTGTAATAAATGTGGCGAAAAATAAGGAAAAACAAAGCGAGGGGAAAATCCATTCTGTGATTTTCCTGTGTTTACAATAATCTGTCTGGAATGTAGACGCTACATACAGATATCTACAGACCCCTTCAAACAGCTTGTAATTAAAGTTTCCATAACGGGATTCTCATTTTGTTTTGCCCAGGTGCATGTGCACTTGGACATTTCTGATTCAGTGAAATCAGCGAGGCCTTTTGGCACCCTTCCTGCGTGAGGGTGCGGATGGACGGTGTGGATGGGCATGGATATGCTGTGGAGGGGTCTGACAGATCTTTAGCAACCCCTGATTGTAGCAAGCAGTGTACAGACGTTGCCTAACAAACGCTTCCTCTTATCAAACAGCTTCAGCTGTTGAAGCCGTTGCAGAAACCGCTGAGTGTCTTTCCCACTCTGCTTCCACGGCTGTGATGACTGTGGTGGGTGATGCGAGGCGGGTGTCTGAGATGTGTTTATGTCCTCAGCTTCTGCACTTTCAGACCTCGAGTTGAGGCAGCAGGGAATGCCTCACTGAGCTGTTCCTCCAAGTATCTCCCCAAGTGGTCGTAAAAGAAATGACATTCTGGAGACTGTGGTCTAGATAATAAACATTGGTACCCAAGAGAAAAAAAAGTGTAGCTAAGAGATGTTTACTATGTAAAAGTCAAAGTATTGTTCGTTAAGCTTGAAAGTAATTTGAAAGTCAGTTATATTAATAAATTTAAACTACTATTAAAACATTAAAGTACTATTCATGATACAAATCTAGTACACTGTATGCCTTTATGTTTGTCTGTTTTGCATAATCATAGTAAATTTACATTATTTTTATATCCAGATTTTTGGGAGCTATTCAAAGTACGTTTAGTCTTTTTTGGAAATAATAGTCCTATAAGCCCAAAATGTTCTGAGACAGTCTTTGGCAGGCCCGAGAAACGGAACCATGTGACACGGGGACTTGGAAGTGAACGAAAGGTTTACTGGGGGAAGTTTTCCACTTTTCAGCGAAAGGCCAGACCAGGACAGGGAAGGTTCCAGCACAACCCAACACATAAACAAGAAAATAAAGGAGCCTGTTTTGTTGGTGAAACAGGAAAACAACATTTGTGGCATGTGGGTGAGGAATAGAAAAAGACCCAAAACAGGCATGAGGCAGACAAAGGTACTGACTTCAGCATTTCAGAATGGATACAAAAAAAGAACCAAAGATTTAGTTATACCTACACTGGGGATAGGGGGCAGGTGAACTTAATTAATTCCAGTACTCGCTGTTATATGATTCTCCCTCCCGAAACAGATCTCGCCCACCCTCTTGCCCTCTTCTCAGGGATGTTCTCTGAGACAATGCACTGACCCAATACGGACACCCATCACAGATTACAGGGCAAAACAAGAGAATCACAGATCATACCAATTCAGATACCTACCCACCTGCAGATACAAAGACTTCAAATATCATCAGGGTTCCCCAATGACCGATATATTGAATTAAAGTTTTTTACTTTGCTCACCATACACGGTGACAAGGAAGCATTTCAAGCACCACAAGAACAGACACTTGCTCCAAGTAAGTCTAAATTCTATGGCTTCAGCATTAATGGTGCGCTTGCCATAATATTTCTTATATATTATTCTAAATTATTTATTCTGATTAGCCAATTTGTCCATGGTATATTTTCATCTTGACCCAATCCCAGGCTAATTAAGTGCCTGACGTTACCCGGTGAGGATAAGCGAACAAACTCGTCCAGGGACACAGCCTGGCTTGGTGCAGATGGCCGGTATTGACATGGGGCCTCACTATCTTTATGGAAGCCATCGCCTGAGTCAAACTAGATAAGACAGGAGGACAAGTTCTAAGCCTTTGCCCGTCCTCGCCCTGAAAGCATTACGTAAAATTCTCGAATGCCAACTATTGGAGCGAGCATTGCCAATAGGTAAATCAAATATTAAAGGATTGTTAGCCAACATGTGACACTCCCACCCCTCCCGCTATTTAAGAAATATGCTAACAAAACAGTTCTTTTATCTGTTTAATTAGACAGAGCATTATTGTAAATGTGAAGGTGTTAACACAACACAACTGACGTAATACACTTTCGGGGGACAGCTCAGAATGGGTGTGACAACCCCCCCCCCCCCTCCCCGTTTTTTCTTTTCAAGCCTAAAATCATATTAAACCTGCATGATTGAACTTTAGCAATGTAACAGTCAGAATGTAGTGTCCAGATTACTTAGATCTCCCACTCAAGCGCAATCTGCCTTTGGGATTCTCAGCAACAAAAACCTCCTTTTGGTTAATCAGCCTAATGCCGGCATGGTGAGATTACAGACGAGATGAGATTGAGCTGAGTGATGTGCTGCGTCTTGTAAAGAACAGGACAGGGTGTTTATCAATACTGTGCATTTACTCGTGCTTCTAACCTCAGCAAACATTGCTCACTGTTTACACTAAAGAGTTATACTAATGATCAAGTGCCTTTAGACTTAGGGAGGAAATATTATTGAAAGTGGTCCCTTCAAAATCAGTCCATTTCGAAATCCTATGTACACTGGAGAAATAAGATCCAGGTGTTATGCTGATGCTGGGAAAAGGGGACAGATGTGTGCATTCATGCCAGAAGTAAGTTCATGAACAAACTATTAAAAGCACCTGTCTCTGGAAAATGACACAACTGGGGTCTGCTAGCTTCCTCGTGGCATTTTCTGCGTCACTGGTGGTATGGGTTGGGATGTCGGGGTGGAATATTCTATGTTGCTATGCAACCACATGTCTGCACCATTAGTAATGCCAACACTGCTCAACAACCTGCCCAGAACCAAAGTGGCATAAAAGGCAGACCTTCCTGGATGGAACCTGAGACTCCAGATGCAATGAAAAATGAAATGGCATTGAGATTACTCTACATGAGACTCCAATAAACACCACACATCTTATGTCTTTTTTTCAATTTTGTTTATAAAAATAAAAGTATCATTTTATTATAGCAAAAGGCATTTGCATCTTCCGTGCCTTAGCTGTATGTTTAAAACCTTCTACAATATATACAATTACTATGACTCATTCCTGTTACTGCAGAAAGACTGTTATAAAGTATAGAAATACATACATTTGCTGAAGATGCTAATTGGAGAAATGCAGTAAATAAAACTGAGTGACACAAAAAGTCTCTTTGTATTAAAAGTATGAAATACTCTTACAGGTTTCAGGATTACATTAACTCATAGCGCTTTTGTATGTTATGACTGAAAGCATTATTGCCTTTTAATTATACTTAAAAAATAACATGAGTAAAGTCTGACGCTAGTAAGGTCTAGTCATACTTCCAATCCAAATGCCCATTGTAGGTTTACATTCTTGAACTGGTTACAATAGCATTTTAAGGGGTGTCCTTCATTATGGAACTGAATTCACAAATATGGACAAATGATCTACGTGCTTGCAGAAAATATTTTACTTGAGTTCATACTTAATTCCTCCATGTTGAATAACTAGGGAAATTTCATAGAGTACATCACGTAATTGGACAATTTGTTCTCTTTTAGAACAGAATGTCTCATTGATACCCCAAAGAAAGGGACAAAATGAATACACTAATTGCGAGTCTTTGGAAAGAGCTGAAAGGTCAGCAAAGCTGCAGCGAAAGTAGCGACAGAAGCGAACACTCATGCATGGGAGGAGTTTTGAGAGCCCATGGGGAAAAACTATCGGGTGGCCCCAAAGATTATTTGGCAAACGCCTCAGGAAGTTCAACTGCTCAGGCTGTGCTCAGCTGGTGTGGGGAACTGTTGACCAACTTTGAGGATATTGTGGAGTGGTAGAACTCACTGTCTGAGAAAGTCCTTAACCTGGTGGAAATGCAGTCTCACCAGAAGACAGTGTTGAAGGGTTCTGAGTGTCTGTACCTGCAACTGAAGTCACTAAGCTGGTTGGAGGCCTCCATAGTGAAAAAGTAGCAGAGACAAGTGAAATCTGTCGAGGGATGTTGAAAGCACTGGATGTTGTTGGGGAGATACAGTTGATGCGCTTCTACTATGTTGCATGTAAAGTTGGTACCTCTGGACTGGACTGATCACAGGGGTTGTCATCACTATTGTTAAAAAGAGGAACTAGAGGGTGTGTTCCGAATATATGGGGAATCACATTTCTCAGCTTCCCTGGGAAAGTTTATGCCAGTTTATGAGACTCTGGCCAATTGCCAAACCATATATTCAGGAGGAACAATGAATATTCCAGCCTGGCTCTGCAAAACATCACTCTACTTCCATGCACAGCTGTGTAAGTGTTCAGAGGAACATGCTACCACCATCTACCTATGATTTTGTGGACTTAGAGATGAGATGACCACATGCCCTAGCACATGCCGTAGGAAAAATTTGGGGTACTGGTGGCAGTAATGCGTGCTTTTTCTGTGAATGCTGTAAGGAGTTGTCTGCATACATGGCAGAAAATCAAAGCCATTTATAGTGGATGTTAGCCTCAGTCCAGGGTGAGTTTTGTCTTATATCCTGTTCAAGAGTATGAGGAGAAGAGGAGATGAGAGTTGCAGGTTACCAGTTAATCTACTTCCCTATTCTCAACTACTATCATGAGTTGTAAGCCACAAGACGACACGAGACTTTAATGACAGGACTGGGCAAACAGACTTGGAGGCGGACTAATATACACAGCACTAATGACCATAAACAAGAGACGGCTGGCGAACGCTGGGATTCCACACGAGGAGGGGGCGTGACACACAGGAGGATCGGACGGGAGGGCATGACAGCCGTAAATAAATCATGGCGTGTTCAAAGCATAGGCCTATGCAGACTGACACGATGCACTCGGAATCAAGACACCTCATTAAATTCACCTTTATATCTAGCGATGCCCCCCCCCCCAAAACTAATCTGTGTCATATGCTGAACTTTGCTAAGTACCGAGGTTATAAAACCACCGAAATTATGCCGGCATTTCATTTGGAAACAAAACATGCACATCTTAAAGATAGGATTTCTTCAAAAGAAAACACGATGAATACCAAAGTGCTGAAAAGTAATTTGACAGAAAATGGAAAACTTATATAGGCATAAGCCTAATAGTAATAATAGCAGTATTAGTGGTTAAATAATAATAATATCTGTCTGTCTATTCAGCCGCATTGGGGACATAGGCCTATGCAGGGCCTTGCAGCCCCAAAGCTGGACATGACTGGGCCCCAGGACTAAGAAGTTTGAGAAACGCTGAACAAGCCTTTGGCCTTTAAAAAAAATGAATTGGAGTAGCCTTCCTGAACTGCTTGCCATGTTACCACCAAGCGGGTGTCACCAGTGGGAAAGTGACAATGGTGAGGATGATGATGTTACAGGACAAATCACTCAAGTAGTAATAAGTTTGTGATTATTTTAGAATTTTCCTTGCTAATATGCGCAGTACAGGATTTAAGATTAGCTTAGTAATTACTGATATATACCATAACTTACGATTTCAGTAAATAATAAGTTTTGAATGGGAAAACGTACAAGTTTTTTGACAAAATGAGGTACCTTTGAAGATCACCCAAGACAGGTGAAAAATGATACTCAACATTTGTGAAGGCTGTTGCATATTATAGCAAGAAAGGGTCGGGGTATTAGATACTCAAGTGCTATGAAGTTAATGAAATTGAATGCTTCCTTGTTTGCTCTGATCCACCATCCCATTGGTTTCTCAAGTTTCCCCTTGGCTTGACATGTAAAGTACTCTTTAGTTCATATGTAAAGTAACTCTTAAAGCCCTAAGCTAAATCACTGGTTAGTAAGATTCCCTGGATGACTTATGGTGAATGGAGAAATGGCTGTATCTGTATGGCATCCATCAACATGTTAAATGCACATTCTCTGTGAGAAAGAAGGAATGGAAATTGAACATTGGTATCTGCAGAGGAACACAGGAACTTTGTGCAGGACACCGTGTCAAAATGAAAAAACAAACAAAAAAAACAATCCTACCATAGTTGCTAAGGCAGTAGGTGAGTTTTGTAATGTCTGCAGACATTACAAAATACATTTTTAAATTTCATGCTCAGCACATTCATTCTTAGAAGAAGGATCACTCTAGTAGCACGCAGAATGCGTGACATACAATACAATGCTACTTACTTAAAGCTGAAAATGAATTATCTTGCCAGTGAAACAGATAGAGTAGTCTCAAACTATCACTGGGAGCTTGGGAGATATTAAATTGTAATCTGCTTACAGAGGGAGCTGGAGGAGGTGATAACATCTTGTACTTGCTTAATACGAGAACATCCACCTCTTTGTTATGGATGCGTCATGCAGATATGCTTTGACAACTTTAAGCTGTATATTCCTGTTCCAAAACCAGGACCACATTGCTCCTCGACCCCGATCTTCAGAAACTAGAAGCCTCGTCCACTGTCGGCATAGACGACGGCTGCCATGTTCGACTTAAAATCAAATTGGGATCCTATTGGGAAATTGGGATCCTATTGGGATCTGACCTAGCCAAAAATGACCTAGCCAAAAAGGTATCTCTGCATAGTCAGCGTTTGTGGCCAAAGGACAAACAGCACAGTCTGCCACGGAGGAGTACCAGATAGCCAACGCAAAGTGCCCCGTCCACATTCTTTGCCAGCGACAGACTGCTCTTAATCACAGTTTCGTGTGTCATACACATTGCTTCCCTTGGTCACTGCTCTCTCTCTATTCACAAGCCCTCTCCCATTTACCAGCACTCACAACATAGCCGCCAGCTGATGTGTAACCTTCCACAGCCCTGTCCCCAAAAAAGTTGAAGACAACATATCAGATGTTGAAACTGAGAAATGGCATTTTTTATTACAAATATATGCTCAACACATTACAAAGGACTTGGGACAGGGGCATGTTTACTACTGTGTTGCATCAGCTTTTCTTTTACCAGCACTCTGTAAATGTTTGGGAACTGAGGAGGCCAGTTGCTGGAGTTTTGAAAGTGAAATGTCCCATTCTTGCCTGATATAGGATTTCAGCTGCTCGGCAGTTCGGGGTCTCCTTTGTCATTTTTTTGTTTCATAATGTTTTCAAATGTCTTCAATGGGTGATAGGTCTGGACTGCAGGCAGGACAGTCTAGCACCGGGACTCTTTTTCTATGGAGCCATGCTGCTGTAATATGTGCAGAATGGGGATTAGCATTGTCTTACTGAAATATACAAGTAGTCATCTGACAAACACCTTGTCCGGATGGGAGCATGCATTGCTCCAAAACCTATACATATTGTTTAGCATTAATGGTGCCTTCCTAGGTGTGTATTGCCCCTTGTGTACAGAGATTTCTCAAAATTCTCTGAACCTTTTAATGATATTATGTACAGTAGATGATGGAGCTCCCACATTCTTTGCAATATTACGTTGAGGAACATTATTCTTAAATCGCTGCACTATTTGCCCTTTCAAAGAGTGGTGAACCTCTCCCCATCACATGTACAATATTTGATATTAGACGATATTTGATATGTTGTCTTATATTTTTATTTAAATATGGGTTTATATGATTTGCAAATCATTACATTCTGTTATTATATACATTCAACACAGCTTTATTTTGTAAACAAGGGTGTATGGATATGTATACACTTTGCTTTCCCTATGTGTTTGTTACCAGAGCCAATATTTAAACAGAATATAATCAGGGGCTCTTGACAAAGTGACTTGAGAACACGGCGTTCTGCTGCTTTCCTTGTGCTGGCTGGGTGAGCACAGGAATGTGTGATGTCAGCACAGGTAGCGCTGAGGCACTGTCCCTTCACCCTCCTCAGCGAATCCCGGCAGCACATTCCCTCTGCCCTACGCTACATAACTATAGGGGAGGCTATCTTTCTGGTGCCTACATGCACAGGGCTACAGCCACTTACATATTTGGGGCATATTTGGACATTAGTAACATGGAAAGTTACATAAAGAGCTTGGGGCAGTTCAAGAAAAGAAACAGATCTAGGACAATGCAGATAGACTGTTCTTAGCAAAGTCAAGTGCCATCCACTACAGTCAAGACCAGTGCATTCATTAAGCAATACTGCATTGAACTTATTTTTCATTGTTCATAGAATAGAAATAGAATGAAAAACAACTCCAAATTACAAACACTGTATGTCTGAATAATGGGAGATAGCTTTAAAAGTCTTAGTGGGTGGCTATCAACACAAGTCTGGTTTAATGTGATCAGAAAAAATTAAGTACCCATTAGTCAGGGAAAGATAATCAGTTAATGGATACAAAATTACCCACTGTTGGTTCAGAGTCTAATTCCTCTCATGAATAGAGAGTAATCTAGTGTGACAAAGTATAACGACAAAGTTTATCAACCTTTGGCCAAAGTTTAACAGCTCCCACAGCTTGCATACAGCAATGATATGAGCTAGAAGCAGCCATAACAGTCATTGAATCTGTCGAAACAAAAACAATAATACTTTTCAATATTGGGGGCCTGTATCACACAGCAGCATTTGTTTCTTAGCCGGATAACTTCTCACATTTAAGGTAGTCTGGGTTAAATGTAAGTGAACAAAGATAACGTCCATTTAAACTGGGCTACCTTAAATCTGACAGGTTATCCGGCTAAAGAAGAAATCCTGCTCGTGATACAGGCCCCTGGTGAGAAAAGCACTCAGCGAATGTGAACAAGTGGCAGACAGCCAGCTAATATTCTGTGTATATCCTCTGTGGGGATTCAACTAAACAAAGATTAAGGCTTAGGAGTTGTTTTATGGAGAAGTTTCTAAGTCAAATTTGTAGGTTTGTCCCTTGGGGGTGAGGGTGCCTCAGAGTGCCCAGTGCCTCAGAGTTCCGTATTGACTGCCCCTCAAATGGTAAAAATTAATGATTTAGGTTGCCCCTTTACACAATAATTTATTAAGACGTGCCTTCTAAAACTACCTACATATGGTACCTCGAGTTGATGAACCGCTGAAGTCATGCAATGTTTTCACAAGCACCATAAAATAGTGCAGTCATTTATTACGAAAGCATTGTCTGTACAGCAGTTTCAAATCAATAAACCAGCCTGTTTGCCCTTTCACATGCTTAGGCACTATATATTCCTCTGCAAGCTTTGTTTTGTTTTGACAGCTTTAAAATCCCAGTGTACAAAACAAGATATCCAACTAATTTGTTCTCAGGAGCCCTTAAGCAACTAAACAATATTCCTGCACTATAGCCCCTTTAGGGTAGAGAAGCAAATTAATGTTTAAAGTCATGTGTTATTACTGGCTTATGAAGAACACACAAAGCCTAGTAATTGGCTGGACTGACATAGCTCATTACAGCTAGTAACTGTAATATTGTATCAAAGCAAAAAAAAAATTTATTGAGTAATATTATAACAGTGCAAACATTAATTTTAGGCTGACGTTTTGTTGCTGAGACAGAACGTGTGTACAGCTGTGACCTTCAACACTGGAGCCAAAGGAAAAAAATCTTCCTTATTTAGCAGACAAGTAAACAGGTGCCTCTGTTTTTAGTCTAGGGAAATTTTGCTAGACTGGCCAGACTATTCATTAGTACCAAGAAAGGGCTAGACAGAAATGGTAATTTCTAATTCCTCAGTGAATATCATTGCATCTTTCTTCAATCTTTATTTGAAATCCCAATGTGGATGCATAAGAATCATGAATGAATGAGCATTATTTTAGTTTTCTGATACAAATTATTTCAAAGAGAGCTCAGAAAATACTGCAGTACGACTGGAATGCATTTGTGACAGCAGCTTCCGTAGCCACTCGGAAAACCTCAGCCCGACTTGTCAAGCGTATTTGCACTCAGATTCCCTGTCACAGAAGGCTGCAGCATATCAAAGACCAGCGGATGATACCTGGCTGGGTGCCTGCGAAACTAGGAACACCCTGGAGACACTGCGGTAACTGGGTCACCGGGGCAGAAAAGACAGTAAAATCAGGTTCGATTACCATGTGCATCGCAGTTGGCCCCCAAACAGCTGCGGGCATTTCATCACGTTAAAGTAAACAAGCCTCGCTTTTTGTATCAGAGGTTATTGAGTTTCTCTGGGTGTGCAAAATGGCAGCAATGTCCACCTCTTGCCAAGGACGGCTGTTACTCCCTGTTCTATGTCCTATTAGACTGCCACACCCACTGAATCACAAAGAAAAACAAACATGGACTGTTCCTTGTTCAGAAAACAAGGGTCTCCGGTTTGGACTTACTGCCAAATAGATCTGGGAGGAAATGTATAGCAGAAAAAGCCATTCTAGAAAATATTAAGTGAATGAAATTCATCACATGGCATGTTATGTAGCATGCAGACCGAATATGTCAGAGTGGAACAGGCCTGAAGTGGATGTCACTCCAGTATCTCCATCTCCATGTATCTCCACAAGTTTGTCTTTACAGTTCTCGTTGACAGGTCTCTTTTCACAATAGATATAAAACTACCAGGATTTGATCCATGTTCAAAGATTTTATTTTAAAAATTATTCCTGATAATATTTTTCAGTGAAATCTCTGTGTCTGCGGAGTTATCTTGCCAGTGTGCGAGAATTGCTCCTGTGATTGTGATTATGGGTGGGCATGCTCAGACAGGTAATTCGAACGCCTTCTCGCCCTTCATTCAATTTTAAGTTTCTGTAATAAATATAGCCATAAACGCTCAGCTGACACATGCTTGCTCACAGCTAAAGTGAGGGAAATTACTATCAATGTGAAGCGAACCTGAAATTCAGAGCATAACAATTCAGCAGTTAATGATTCTGATACAACACTCTACTCACTTCGTAAGCAACAGAAATTCTTAGGAAGACTGAAACCTTGAAACCAAGCAAACCTTGCGATGCCACGTACTTAAAGTGAGTAAATAGCACAGTAACTGAATTTCGAAGGGATTTAAACAGCAGCTGAAGTGGATCTGATATTTTCAAGGCATGAGGAAGTTATGTAGTGTTTTATCACCAACTTGCCCTGGCCTTATGATCATTATTAGGCATAGCTACAAATCAAGGAAAAGGCTGTATGCAAACAAAGACGCCAGTGATTTATATTGTTTTTAACTCTATGTCTATTTTTGTTTTTGTTTTCCACATATAGAGATTGCGAAGGTATTATGTAACTACACATGCTTGCACTTATCTCCTCAGTCATTCTATACGTGACACGGAGCTTCAATAAAGAGAGTAGCGCATTACAAACATACGTGTGCATGTTCACAGCAGTGAAATTGCTTGGGCAGTAAAGCAAGCTTTTGATGTGACAGGTTTGATTTACATGTACGCTACACAGAGATCCTAGAAGCTACAGGAAGCCAAAGTGGCATGCCTGTAGCTGCAGCACAAAGAAAATGAACTTTTATTACTTTGAGTAATAGTCTGTGTTTTTGTTTTCTTTCTCCTCGTAAATCTTTAACCTTCAGTTAGGAAGTATTGACTGAAATGCTGTCTGGTTCTAGGTAGGTAGTGGCATCCTGGATAAGAGTGTCTGGCTGATGCAATGTCACCGGCACAGTGTGGCGAGTCGTTTCCAGGCCAGGAATTCACTTGGGTTTTGCAATGCAAATCATGGTGCAATTTTGTGAGCGCCAGGTGGGGGGCCGTGTTTCCAAGCCGTTCCTAACACCTGGATTATTATTTTTATGAGTCTCTTCGTGTCCCATGAATTTATAACTCCCAAACTGCCAGAAACCTGTTTAACAATGTCTCCTATAATGCACTTACAGTTGCAGTAAACCTTCGGCTCTGCGGGAATATGAATCTAATTTATTTTAATAAAAAAAATGTGTAAAGTCGTTTTGTTTTTAATTTGTCATGAACTGGTGGAAACTGCATTTACAGAGAGTCTATTTTCAGTAACTGCTTATCAGTTATGATTGATCTGGAGCCCAGCCCTGGAAACAGTGCTTGAGGCAGGGTACGCCCTGATCAGGAGGCCAGTTTAGTGCATGGCACATTCAGGACAGTGTAAAGTCACCAGGAGCATGTCTTAACACTGTAGGAAACCGCAGCCCCCCAGAGGACTCCTTGGCCAAATAGGCTGAAAATACAGACCAAGAAGGTACCCTGACATTGCAACTAAAATATAGCACTTCTACAAAGAAACCCATTTGTGTTTTGACCTTAACATTAATTTTTGTTTAATTCCTTAATTTGACTTGTCAGCGGTGCTTGAAATGTATGAACAGGTGCAAACCAAGAATTACAACCAATCACATGCAAACAAACCAACAAACAAATAAATAAATAAGCAGGCAAACACGCAGTCAGACAAAATACTGGTGACATACAGGAGTGTCCATAACCATAAGTTTAACAGATAGCTAATTTCTCTCCATAGTCAGATATAGCTGTAAAAGTGTGATCTGCTGTACCATTCTCACCCTAAGTGCTACACCTACACCGACAAATATTTAAAGGTCAAGACAAGACCCAAGAGGTCATTAAAGGTAGCCATCAGGTGCTGATCATTCTCACCAGACTTAGGTTGTGTGCGTGAAATAGTTCAGGGACAACACGCTTCATTTGTCATCAGGACCCATTAAGAAATAAGAAGATTGCATGAGTTTACATGTGGGAGAAACTCAAACCATGAAATGAAGTGAGTCAGAAAAAGAATTGGATAGATCTTCATAAGTAGTTTCTTTTTTTAAGAGAGCTATATTTGGACTGAAGGTATTCATATTGATGCTGCAAGTAACAGGTGATAAGCATATAACACATGTGGCCAGAGGCTGTAGGTGCAAAAACGCCATTTCTCTGCAAGGTGGGGAACAGAGCGATGTGTAGGTGGCCTCCAATTACCTGTGAAAGTAGAGCAGGATGGATAGCATGGTCTGGTCAATGTTGCTGTTGCAGATCCCCTCATTCAGCAGGTAACAGGGATCCCGCACCACTGACTCCAAGGAGTCCTGCCGCATGATGTTGTTGAGCTTGTCCGTGTTGAGGTTCTGGAAGACCAGCTGGTCACGCAGCTGCCGGAAGTGGGTGACAGTGGGGCTGCCCATGCCCCCATTGCTCAGCTGGCCACCTTCTCCATCGCAGCCGTTGGCCAGGTCCAGGCAGCAGCTGCAACAGTCCAGGCCGATGGGGGATCGGCACTCCTCGTCTGACATGACAGCCCACTTCTGGAGAAACAGGTGCCACACTTGGGAGGGCAGAGTCCCAGATGCCTGCTTCCCCCTCAGTCCTGCCTATACCAGCCCGTGTTGTGCACGCGCGTGTGGGGGAGGATGTGCGTGAGTCTCGGGGTCTGCTTGTGCCCACTGCCCCAGGTGCTGCTCCTTGGAGAAAACTCCGGTCTCCAGCGTCCTCGCTGAAGCCTGCCACGCTTCCCTTCTCCTTTCCCTCACGTGGCCTGTCTCTTTTCTTTTTTTCCCCCCTCTCTCTCGTCGCGCTGTGCTCCGCGCACGCAGCAGAAGTGGCTCGCCGCAGCGCTGCAGCTTGGAATGCGTTTGACAGGAAAAACAGAAGCTGCTTATCAATTTTTCAGCCCAGCACTTTTCTTCCCTCCCTCGACGTGTACGGGGAGAGAGAGAGACACGGACTGAGCAAGCCAGGAGGTGGGGAAACCCCTGTGATTGGTAAGAGGCCCTGCCCAGAGCACAGGACCGGCCCTCCTCTTTTCCTTCTCTCTCTACAGCTCTTGCTGCACAAACAGGGATGGGTGTAATGAGCGAGAGAGAGAGAGAGAGAGAGAGAAGAAATGAGGCATGCAATCAGCATGTGCTGTACACTGCTGCCACTTCCAGGAGAAGCTGGCAAACGTTACTTACAAACGTCACACAGGGGACTAAAACACTGACAGTCACTAACATGTCTCTCTGTCCCTCCCCCATTCTCTCACTCTGTGAGTCTCGAGAGCCAACTGCTTCACCGCTTGACGCTGCACTTGTTGCTCTTGCACGAAGGCAGGAATCGCTGTAAGTCAGCCAACTCTTAAAAAAAAAAAAGAGCTCAGCAGAAATTCCGTTGCTTTTCATCCACGGGCTGGCAGCATTAGGCTCAAACCAAGTCCGGAGTGAACCCTGGGGTCACTTCATTTCCATATCTGCTGGAGCACCTGTGCTATTTTTCACAGAATTGGGCACAGCCAGAGCAGTGTTACTGGGTCAGGGTGGAGGGGCCTGCAAGCATTATCTCTATAGGCACACTTAGGGAGATGGATAAGAGGCATAAACTCTAGCCATCTGTAAATGCTGGTTGCCTGCATGGAGACCTGATGTTGATGATGCTGTTGAATACCCATTGCAAAATAAAGACATCTCCCTAATTCCCATGATAATTAAATATCTCTGGAATTGCAGGAACAGAGTTTCAGTTTTGTTTTTCGATTAAGTTAAAAGTCCATACCTTGCAATTCAATTCTAGATAGCTTAAGCAAATAGTGTAATCTAATCAGTTTGTTCTCCGTGGAGTTATTGTGCTAACAGCATTTTTATATCTGACAAGAGCTGCAGCTTACGCAAGCACTCACAATGCACAGAGCTTCACCCTCTCTAATGTGAAATACAGGAAAAATCTGCTGCGGTTTTCGTTGGATCATGTTCAAGTAAAGATCAATATGAGTCCAGTGGAGAGCTTTCAAAAATCCATGGCCTCCAACAGCAACACATTCTGATCACCATAATAAAAAATTATATCAGTTCCTCAAATGTTCAGCCTTGCCAGAAGAAATAGGTTAGCACTCCTAAATTGTGCAGTCCCTCCTTAACATTAAGTGCAGAGGAAAAAAATCCATCCATCAAAC
Source organism: Petrocephalus schoutedeni (assembly GCA_026780765.1). Classification (NCBI taxonomy): domain Eukaryota; kingdom Metazoa; phylum Chordata; class Actinopteri; order Osteoglossiformes; family Mormyridae; genus Petrocephalus; species Petrocephalus schoutedeni. The sequence goes on along the minus strand of JAODKL010000002.1, from coordinate 21,358,841 downwards.
AATCCAAGATCATATTGAAAGCATGTAAACAAGAAAGATGATCCCTCTCCCTAAGGTGTAATCCAGAAGAAAAACAGGATAAACCTGGATAACTAAACAATTTTTGAGAAGTGTTTACCTTTCTAAACTTAACATGCTAAGCTTTCATATATAGAGAGCATATGGGGAAAATTTTAATCTAAAATGTAATCTATGCTTCCACCTAGTGGTTAAAATTTGCCATAACGATGTGTTTGAATGAGTTATACGAACCGGGTGCAGCTGGGTATTTACTGGAAACCACTGGTCCTATTCAGGGAGAATACGGGTGCTAGGCAGGGAATAACCCGGGATGGGGAGCCTACCTTTACTGGGACAATTCAAATTTAATACTCTTTCAGGAGTATTACAGCGTCCTAGATATTTAGGTGGGGTTACAACGTTAACAGAACGTCATTCCATCACATAGCTCAAACGTACCATTTGGGTACATCAGTTAGCCTACCTGCATGTCTTTGAAACATGACAAGAACTTGGATATAAACCTTTGGAGATATAAACCTTTGGAGTTGCTATGTGACACTGCTACTAATTCACCCAAAACATTTTAGACCTTTCAATAATATACCCTAGCACAGAGCATTAAAGATGTCCTTTCTTGGCTCCCTACTAAACAACTTATTCTATTTGCCACCAAATGAAATTTTAGTAAATTGGCCCTGGTTATTCGTGAACTGATTTCATCGCAAGCATTGAAAAAAGCACTGAAGAAAGGTGATAATCCAGATAAAGTGCACTAAATCAGTAACTTTGGTGATAATAACTGACAAAAGGCTTAGCACTGATTTATGCATCGCCATATAAACAAAGCTGGCACTAGTGGTATATCTCATGAAAGCTTGTTAACAGCCCTTTCAGGAACGTGATGGCCTTCCTAATGAGTTTAAGTTTGTCAGTATGTAGGAAAGCTTGATCTGTGGTTGACTCTTGAAGACAACTTTGTAGGTGCATTGTTTTACAAAGTGTGTTACAAAGTCTGACCCAACTGTGAATGCAACGGTTTTCTTGGGCTTTAGAGTATAATGATTGTAGCAGTAAAACTGAAAGATCAACAGTAAGAAGTGACTCCTTTTCTCTATTACTTTTTCCTTCATGTTTTTTCTTGACAATTAAAATACAAGTTGATGACATCTACAGGCAATGGCTCCCTTAACCAGAGTCATTTTGAATCCATATTGTATGCTTTCCTGTAATGACAGTTGATCTGTGAGTCCTGATATCAGGAGATGCATATGCATCCATATGGGTACATACAGCACCCTCCACAATTATTGGCACCCCTGGTAAAAATGTGTAAAAAACCTTAAAATAAATTTATTTTTTATTGCAGAAACATGATCTCATATTGAAATTTTTGAAGAATCTAACCTTATTTGAGTACATTTATTCAGTGGAAAAAAATCCCACATTAAGAAATAATTGTTTATAACAAAATCTCCAGTGCTACAATTATTGGCACTATATGGCCAATAGGACAGCATGTAATCATCACCTACAACATTTCACAAGGTTGAAAAACACAGAGAGAGGGATCTTTGACCATTCCTCTTTGCACAAATGCACTGTATTAGACAGGGCATTGTAGCACGCAGGCCGCAAGAAACCTGTGCCACAGAGAGCAACATATCTATCTACTGAAAAATAAAGAATGATAATGCTGTCCTGACTTTAGCTGAGGGCGAGATGAAAACTGGTTTTGGGCGAACATTCCATTCACTCTAAAGCAGGGGTGGGCAATCCTATCCAGAAAGGGCCGCTGTCTGTGCGGGTTTTCGCTGCAACTCTCTAATTAGAGGACTGATTAGCAGGCGAGCCCTCACACCTGGGTTTGAACAGCTGATCTAAAGCTTATCCCAAAAATCTGCATACACACCGGCCCTTTGCAGCTAAGATTGCCCACCCCTGCTCTAAAGGATCCAGAGAAGCCTGAAAAATCGAATGCTGTAAAATTCAATGTCGTGGGAATAAATTGTGCCAAGATGGGTAAAAGGGCTCAGTGTATCTTATCAAAGATATATCAAATAAGTCCTGCTGACTATTTCCACTGGAAGGTGCTGCGGTCAGGTTGCAGTCTCCCCGGGTAGATGTGGGTGCGAATACCACTTCTGACATTCCCGCACTCCTTTCTCAAGCACTGAACTGAAGCTAAATATCCAGACGCGGGCACTCAAACCGGCGTGGCGCTCAGCTGAACATTCCCGAATGGCCACCTAACTACACGGTCCGCATTCCGAACCAAATTGTAACATTTCCTAACTCGGATCAAGCCCATCCATCCATCCATTTTCCAACCCGCTTATCCGTTCAGGGTCGCGGGGGGTCCGGAGCCTATCCCGGAAGCTACG
>JAODKL010000002.1:21345565-21355867 GCA_026780765.1 Petrocephalus schoutedeni | reverse complement strand
CACTCACACATACACACCTACGGGCAATTTAGGAACTCCAATTAACCTCAGCATGTTTTTGGACTGTGGGGGGAAACTGGAGTACCCAGAGAAAACCCCACAACGGCACAGGGAGAACATGCAAACTCCACACACATGGAACCGGGCAGGATTCGAACCCCGGTCCCAGAGGTGTGAGGCGACAGTGCTAACCACTGCACCACCATGCCGCCCCTCGGATCGAGCCATCAATCTTTTATGATTGGATCCTTGTCACATGACAAGGACAGTCTTCTGACTGCAGAAAACATATAACTATTTCCTGACTGTTGCGTCGACAGTTTTATGTACAAGCATATTGATACACGGACATTTATGAATTTTGGGTTTTTTTTTTATTTACTTTCGGGACGTGCTATTGAAATTGTCAGTGCATGTGTTTCCAGAATCGTCCGCTTAAAGTCGCTTGTAAAGTGTGTGGATTATCGTATTTTATCCATATTTTGAACCATTACAATAATAAATAATATAAAACAATTGGAACTTCAGGAGATAAAAACGGGAAAGTTTTTGGGTGACTATATATCATTAGGTTGCTCAAAAAGTTGTCTCGCATTTACCCAGATATTTGACATTTGCAGAAATCACCAAGAAAGGTAAACCCGACGCCTACTGGACAGGTATCCCGTACCTGTACTGGGAAGTACACGAGAAGTAACGGTTTACCACAGGTAAGAATAGCCGGGGGCAGCAAATGGAAAGCTGATATTCAAGAAACTGACAGCTGTTCATTGACTCCTCCATAGAACCAGCAAGTCTGAGAACATGACATCTTTGGGGGGAAAAGCCCTCTGTACAATTGGATACCAGTTATGGAATTTGAAAAAAGAATATTCCAGGCCAGGAAAAGTATTTCAAAAATAAGAAACCTAGAAAGTTTTGGAAAAGTTGTGGAATGTTGTAACACGGCATAATAATATCTGGTTAATTTAAAATCGATTCAGAAAAAAATATGTATTCTGTTAAATGCGTTCAATTCAGGGAAAGGTGAACTGGCCTAGAAGGGATGCGCACATTGTGTAATTTCCACATCTTTCCAATCACGTGTTACATTTACGCCGTATCACACAAGCAGAATCGTATTGTTATGTATGTTTTAACTTTTTGTGTAACATATTCAGACAAGAAGTGGGGTTATACTGCACTACACTTCCGCCGTCCAATATGGCGCAGTCACGTACGTCATACCATCTCGTCATTTTATTTAGGAAAATCCCCATTGGATGTTCGGGCACGAAGAAACTGCGCATGTGCGGAAGTACTTCGTTCAAATAATTTTGGCGCGGAAGGAACTAGTTGCTTTTACAGATCTTATGCTGTTTGGCTGGAGAGTTTTATATGCTTTGTTTGTTTGTATGATAACGAACAGAACATATGGCAGAGATGTCTCACAATTGCGAAGAAAATGACGATCCTGCCACTGACATGACGGAAAAGATGCGAAAGTAAGTAAGCATTTTCTCCTTACACCGGCTGGCTGGCCGGCCTCGTGTTTACAATGCGTTACTTCAATTTAAAAGCAGTGCTTGTTTTAACATCGAAAACTGCATTGTTTTTGGCCAGTAAGCTCTTTTTTTTTTCTTTTAAGGTCATCGTTATTGGATTCAGATGAAATGGAGACATACCATAGGTACGTGCCACACGTTATATATACAGTTTATGTTAAACTATAATTTGTCGCTTGGTAAAGTTTGCCGAGCCCATTTTACACTGGGATGTTTAATATATATAAACAAATGTTCATTCTCGTAGATGAAACTATTATGCAATGATTAGCTTTCCACTATGTCTCAGTACTTAAGTTTAAACATTTTGTTCGCTGTTGTACTTGTATGTGATTTCCGTGTGTACAGTAAGTACATCACTTACACGGTCTGAAAAAGCATTTGCTCTTTTCTACTTGTGCATGTAATTTTAAAATATATGTATTAATGTAATTTTAAAATATATCCTGCCCATGACCCAAATGTTAGGTTAAGTGTTAAAATATTTGGCCTGTTAAATGCTGTCGGGTAGTTGTGTAGGTATTTTTGTTTGCATAAGCCTGAGCATGAGTGGTAGATCTTTTGCACAGCACTTTGTTTACTTAATTCTCTTCTGTAAAATATTGGACCGAGTATAAACATTAGTATCATGTTCACCAAGTACCATGATAATCAAACTTGAAATTTTTATTCCTAGAAAATAAAATGCTTTTCTACAAACAGCATAGTAGGTGAAAGGGTTGTACAAATGTTCAACATTTGTTTGGTTTTTTTTTTTTGTAAACGAGATGAGAACTGTAGATTAGGATTTTTTTTAAAAATCCTTTCATTTCCAGAAAAATATGGATGTGTTTTTATATCAAGTGTATTGGGAAATTTATTTACAAGGCTATACCTGTGCACCACTTAAGGTGGGCGTAGGCTTTAAATGATGTCTGAACATAATGCGAACATCTGTCACATACTTAAAACAGTGCCACCTTCATTGCTCTGTTGCACTGCCATCCTAGAGGGGACAGAATGTTTTTGATGCAGTAGACCCACACACAGAGTATAAATAAACGTTTTGTGATTGTGTTATTTTAATTAAGGAGATATTAGCAGGGAAGCTAATGATTTAAACAACACTCATGGGTACACACTAAAAAATTGAACGGCAGTGATCACTGCTCATACAACATCCTATTGCTAAAACAACTTTTTTTGAAGCCTCCTTTTTCCTCCTCTTCTCCCCTTATGTGTTTAGTACTTGTACTACTAGTACAAAAACTTGGTTGACTAGCTATTGGCAGTGGCTCATCAATCTTATGATTTTTATTTTAAATTGCAGGTATGTTAAAGAGGGCAAAAATGCTGCTCGGCAAGGTGACATGTCAAAATCCTTAGGGTTATTCCGGTTGGCACATGAAATTCATCCCAGTGAAAAACTTCATAGCAGAATCAAGATGATTGAAGAGGCCATGGAAGAAATGGCTCGTCAAACGTCAGATGGCGAGGATGAGGAGTTTGTTAATGTTAATGACTGTGGCTTAATGCTCTTCAAGGAACTGTACGATAAACTGTATGAACATCAAAAAGAAGGAATTGCATTTCTTTATGGCCTTCATAGAGATGGCAAAAAGGGAGGGATTCTTGCTGATGATATGGGATTGGGAAAAACTATTCAGATTATTGGATTCCTTTCTGGAATGTATGATTCTGAATTAGTCAAATCTACCCTTCTTATAATGCCTACATCTTTAATTGGGAATTGGACAAAAGAATTTGCAAAGTGGACACCGGGAATGAGGGTTAAGGAGTTCCATGGTGTTAATAAAACAGAGCGCAATAGGAATCTGGCGAAGATTCAGAGAAGAGGTGGTGTTGTTATAACCACATACCAAATGTTGATTAGCAATTGGCAACTTCTTGTATTTTACAATGGCAAGGAGTTTACATGGGATTACATTATATTAGATGAGGCACACAAAATTAAGACTTCTTCAACTAAAACTTCTAAATGTGCACATCGCATAGCAGCTAAGCATCGTATCCTACTCACTGGCACCCCTGTGCAGAACAACTTGCGGGAGATGTGGGCACTCTTTCACTTTGCTTGTCACGGAGCTGTACTTGGCACATCTAAAACCTTTAAATCTGAATATGAAAACCCCATCACTCGAGCCCGGGAGAAGGATGCGACTCCTGGGGAAAGGGCCCTTGGCCTAAAAATTTCTGAAAATTTGATGAGCATGATAAAGCCTTACTTCTTGCGGCGCACAAAGCAGGATGTTCAAAATAAGAAGCAGAATGCAACAGCAAATACTGCTGATGACGCTGTAATTTTGGAAAACAAGGAGAACAAGAACCCAAATGCTGCTGACGCAGTGATGCCAACTCTGACAAGAAAGAATGACTTGATTGTGTGGACATACCTAAGTGCAGTCCAGGAGGACATTTACAACCAGTTCTTATCACTTGACCGCGTCAAAGAACTGCTCATGACGACTCGCTCACCACTAGCAGAACTGAACATCCTGAAGAAATTGTGTGACCATCCCAGACTTTTGTCTGCTAGAGCTGTTGCCCAGTTAGGTTTGGAAGAGGGAGCCAGCTCCAGCAGTGAAAACATAGATGACAACGAGTCTGCCGCTTGCAGAATTGACAAAATATCTGATGAAACCCTCATATCAGAATCTGGCAAGCTGACATTTCTTGTCTCTCTCTTGGAGAGACTACGGGAAGAAAACTGTCGCACCCTTGTGTTCTCACAGTCAAGGAAGATGTTGGACATTATTGAGAGGGTATTGAATAACAAAGGTTTTAAGCTGGTGCGGGTTGATGGCACTATAAATCATCTACATGAAAGAGAGAGGCGCATTGCCCTTTTTCAGACAAACCCCAGCTACAATGTGTTTCTTCTGACCACACAAGTAGGAGGTGTTGGAATCACACTAACTGCAGCTAACAGAGTGGTCATTTTTGACCCTAGCTGGAATCCAGCAACTGATGCACAGGCTGTGGATAGGGCCTACAGAATTGGACAAACCAAAAATGTTGTAATCTATCGGCTGATCACTTGTGGGACAGTGGAAGAGAAGATATACAGGCGCCAGGTTTTCAAAGATTCCTTGATCAGACAGACCACAGGAGATAAGAAAACCCCATTCCGTTATTTTAGTCGACAGGAACTGAAAGAGCTCTTCAAACTTGAAGACACCCGGACCTCTTCCACACAACTTCAGTTGCAGTCAATGCATTCTAAGCAGAGACGAACGGACCCCAAGCTGGATGAGCATATTGCCTACTTGCACTCTATGGAAATGTTTGGGGTCTCTGACCATGACCTCATGTTTTCCCATGACGCAGTAACTCACGAGGACCACCCAGAGGATCAGGAATCACATTTATATATTGAAAACCGGGTTCAGAAAGCACATGAGCTCGTGAAAGCAGAGTCAGAGTTGTATACGAACTTCATGGATAGCGTTGCTTCCAACACTGAGCCTGCATATCTTCGACAACCAGGTTCACAAAGCAGCAATTCAGGAAGAAGACCTGTCAACCTAGAACCCGCCTTCCATGTCAGAGGTAGTAGTGACAGTGATGACCATACTTCAGTTGTAGACCTCACCCGTTCTGTCTCTGAGAATGTCCAAAATGTCACTCCTGAACCAATTCCTGTAAAAATGGAGCCCACCTCTCCTATCAAGTTAAATGGTCACAGTGGGAGTCGTTCTTCATTTATAGACCTCACTCAGCCTGAATATGAACAGAATATAAGTGCTGAAAGGTGCTCTTCTCTCGTCTCCATGCAGTTGTCTGACACAGAGGAACATGTTCAAAATGCAAGCATGAAATTAAGTGAACTTGCTCTCGGTAATAGCTATGTGGATTCTAAAGAGAACTCGGTGGAAATGTATGCCGAGCTCCAAAAGTCTGAGACTCTAAAAATTGACAGATCTCTTGTGGTATCATCTGAAGCAATGGCTGATATTTCTGGAAATCCCTCTGATGAAGTTGTGAACATCCTGCCATATGATGCTTTTACTAAGAATGTTTTCCTTGTGGATGACCATGCATCTGAAGAGTCTGCAAGTGTTTCTCATGATTCAAAAAACCACGTAGAGTCTCCAGAAGTCTCATTTCACAATGGTACCCCATTAGAGGAAGTACCAAATTTGAGAGACTCTGTTATTCAGAAGTCAGATTTTGATCATGATACTTGTGCTGATTCTGAAATTAAAAATGATTCACATCTTGAATCTTTTCAGGGCGACTTTAATTTGCAGTTGGAGGATAGTGATAATAGTTTTCCCCTTGAAAACCAGGAAAGTAGCTTACAAGGCGCAAGCCCTGACATCCAGTTACAAATGGACAGCAGCTCTATGGAAAAAGACCCAATGAAAATTTCTGCAAGTGAGTTTGTTAGTGCCCCCCAGGTGAAGGACACAAGTGATGGTTCCATGAGTAATGAGGAATCGGCAGCAGATGTATCCTTTATCCATTCTGTTCGTCGAACGAAAAAACCACAGATGATTTATGACAGTGATGATGAGGACAATGAGGGAAGCCTTTTAGTGGTAAGTTCACCTGAGGAGTCTTTCAAAGGAGAGAGGCCATCTGCTCCTAGATATGAAAGTGTCTTGGCATGTTCCACACCTCGCAGGAAGAGTGTAGGTGGAAATACATCGGTTGCATCCCGAAGATCTTTAATAGATGCTGTGGTGGATGATGTGGAAGACTTGGATGAGGATGTTGAGGAAGCAGATGATGAGCCCTCTGAGTACCACAGCAGTGTAGCTGAATTGACTGGGTCCGGGAGCGAGTTCGTCATGGAAGAGGAAGAACCTAGTGGAGAGACTTTAAACACGGAGAATGAAGAGGAGGAGGAGGAGGAACAGGGGAGGAGCAGAGAATCTGACTTACAGGGTGATGAGAGTTATTTGGAAGAGTCGACTGGTGATCTTGAGCTGGCTTCTGATGAAAAAATGGAACAATGCACCCAAGAACGTAGGTCATCACAGAGTAGAATTGTCCCTACCACCGATTCTAAAGTGTCATATTCACATGATGAGTATGAAAAGCTGGTGAATAGAGGAAAAGAGTGCCACTTGGAAGGAAAGATTAAAGAAGCTTTAGATTTCTTTGTTAAAGCCCTCGATATCAGAAGTGGAGATCCTGAAATTCAGTTAATGACCATACAACTATATCGTCAGCTTAGTAAGCACTGAAATGTTTTTGAAATTTAAAAGTACAAGTTAGATCCAGGTTTACTCCTTTATATAATCTGAATGCTGTAACATTTTGGGTAATTTTAATATTACACCATGTATACTTTTGAATCACCCAGCACTTTTCTGTTTAAAACTACATTCTAAATTGCATATTTTTCGTCTGTTCTTTCTATTCTGTTAAACATTATTTGGATATTAGCAAGTAATTTCCATTCTTTATTCAAAGTATGTGCTTGTAGATCTAGATATGGTCACATGGTGGCGCTAAAGTTTTACAAAACCTAACATGTGCATTGTGTAATTATTCTCATGCTATTTTTCTAACTAAAGTGTCTAGATTTGTGGCTCATCAACCTGCTTTGAAATAAAAATATTCCTGAAATCCACTATAGGATGCTAACTGGAAGTAAAATGAGAGCATGAGTTGTGGTGAGTGTTGTATTCAGAAATATGTTGCTGTTTTTTTTTTTTTTTCCTTCCAACTTCAGAGGTAACCCTAACCCTGTATTTTTTTATTCTTTGGTTTGATTAGCTGTATATGACAATATGACCAACTGGCACCAATTTTCCTGCTTAAGCGTAGGGAATATTTGTCTGTGGTATCCCCTCCACATTGAAAAGCTTCTTGAATAAAATTAATTGTTATGGAATGTCATAAATTATTAGTTAAATCTACATTAATCATTGTTCACAACTTCTCATTCTTGGTTTTCTGTTCCTCTGTAGTCCCGAGTCAAAATAAAATGCAATTTGAGTAGACCAAGTTATCAGTGCAAAGTGCGGTTAGCCAAGTGATGTATAATGGAAGACGAGCAGGAAATGTTAATGTCATTCTGTTTAACTGCCATTCTTTGGCTTTTGTGAGAGGCTGTAGTATTGATTGTGGCAGTTGATGCATCATTTGATATTCTCCCAGTTGTAGAGGTTCAGGTGGCCCCAGATCCTTGAATATTTTGTAAGGGCTATGGTCAAGTAATGTAAAGTGTAATTGTATTTAAATTACCCACCCCAACCAGATCCGAGCAGAACACGTGAATATCGCGCATGGTAAAAAAAAAAAGAAAGCCATGGCATTTTACTGATGTTTGCCACCTTATTTTGTGCTGCTAATACTCATTTCCACTAGCTGGTCAACTTCAGCTGTAGTTCCACCTTATATTTCTTAACCATTATTGTATTGTTTGCATTAAAAAAATCAGCAAATTTATTTCTTATCCTGTTTTTTTTTCCCCCTCTTCTTTTTCTATTAAAATGCTGCGCGAGAGAATATGTGGCGTTATACATTTAAAGAGATTAACCATGGAAATCGTGTTGATCTTTCCGATCAAAAAGGAAAAGCATAAACTTGAAGGCATGGCCTCCATCAGCTCAAGTGTGATTTTCAAGATCTCCTGCATTTCCTGTCAAGATCAAAGGATTTTTTTAAAAGTATAGCACTTTTCCTTCCTGCAATAAGATGCTGATTTCAGAAGAACCTCATCCATATACAGTTTTTTTTCTGTCATTATATACAATTTGTGTAAGTCAAAATGTGCTTTTTTTCTTGTTAAATGTGTGTTGTAGAATTTAGCTGTAAATTACTCGTTTTCCTTCTGGTATTTTCACCATTTATCTATGTTTCAGATAAATGCAATTGTCACCCAGGTGGAAATTAAATTCCTTTTCTGGCTTAATGGTTTCATTTCTAATCTGGATTTCTTTGATCTGAGTAAAAGGTCACTTGACTGCATATCAACTTGTCTTATGTGTCTTTTGTGACAAATATGCATGGTTGGCAGTGATTAGAACTTGGGCCTGTTCTACAACTGGAATTCTACTGTGGATATGGCAGCCACCTGGAAATCCTTCAGCCTAACAACGCTGTTATTTTGCTGAAACCTAGCTTTTCTTTGTCCTTGTGACCAGGCACCCAGCTGTGTGGTGTAGATATGGACTGGGTCAGCTGTGCTGGTTCTCTTACATGTTAATCCATGCTGTAAGTTGCATCAAATGGTGAACAGAGTCAGAGTTGGGGAATGACCAGTTTGGTCTCTGCAGCTTTTCTAAATGCTAATCCCGAGTGTTGAATTAAAAATGGCTATGCGAATAAAAAATAAATGTATCAATGTTTCCTTTGTGAAATTGTGGTTCACAGAAAAAGAACAATATAAAGCTGCTTACCTTTGCATCCATTTCTTTGTGCACTGTGAACTATTTGAGAACCCTTTCACAACCCTCTTATATTTGTTGAACTTTATTTTTCTGTCAAATTAATGTCAAATATGCCAGTTTTGTGTTTGCTATCAGTGGTGTGCAACATTATAGGATCAAGTAAGTCTATTTTGGTGTGAGACAGGCCTGGCAGCGTACAACAGCAAGAACACATACATGCACGTAGTGTCAGACAGACACATAGTACAAAGAAAGTAAATATAGTGCCGACAGATTTTAAAATACACAAAAAATCTGGGAAAAATATTCTGATGAGGGTGCCCTGTTACATGAAATTTTCATATCGTTGCTTTTAAGGGTCTTTAAAATGCCAAAATAAAAAAAAGTGAAATTGTGCATGAAGTGAAAGACCAAGTTGTCTATTAAAGCCAGATTTCTGTGTACACTTTGCATGCCAAGTAACTTTGTAATGCTATATACAAATTAAACCTGAAGTGCTCCACTAGTCTAAAAATGCAAATGATGTAGGGAAAAATTTATGGCTGTCTGAATTGTTGCTAGAATATGTAATGTTTTGGCTAATGAAATGTATGCAGTAATCCAGGAGAGCTTTATGGAATGGTTGGGCCTGCACTGCTATCTTAGGAGATTTGTTTGTTGACTCCATATAGACAGTGGTCCAAGCAACCTGGAATCAGGAACTGGAAGAAAACAGATTTCAAATGCATTAAAGTCTTTAGAGTTCACACATTTGTCATCTTTGTCAGACTTGAGTGAGTCATTAATGCCTTCGTAATGCTATGGAAACTTACCATGAATGATCAATCAGTGCCTTCGCTTTATTCCAGAAGGGCATTTTGGAGAGCATCAACAGCAATATGCTGGACAGCCAGATATGCATTCAACACACTCTTGGCCTTTGAGTACTGTATAACTCACTGGTCAAAGGCAGGAAATCGATTGCAAAGCAGGTAGATCCAGACTCTCAACTGGAGTCACCCTTATGGAACCTTCCTCTTAGTTTTGATTGGCTATCAGAACTTCACTATGGGGTCTCAGGTGAACCATTGAACAAGACATAATATGAATGAGTGCCTGTTCATTATGAGTTACCGAGCTTGACATTTAAAGACATTTCATTGATCACGTGGCACAGTGTCCGCACCATGGGAGCATGGAGGGATTGGTGTGGGCTAGCAGGGCCCTTCCCAAGAATAATCACCAAAGGAATCTAAAAATGAATGAATTAAATTAAAAAGATGTGCCCACTGAGGGCATGGCTACAGGGTCCAGCTGACAACTTCTACTGTTGGCAACCAACACAGATTCCACCTGAAATTAGGTTTATTGTTGGAATAATTTAAGGCTATTTACATTGTAATGTCAGAATGCATTTTACACGCAGTTTAACA
>JAODKL010000002.1:21315022-21327482 GCA_026780765.1 Petrocephalus schoutedeni | reverse complement strand
GGGACCAAGAGGGAACACAGGAGGCACAAAAGGACCAGGAGCGAACGGAGGCACGACAGGGGGACGAGGAGCAGAGACAGGAGGGACAAAGCAGCAAGGCAGGTGTGCATAGTCGGGGAAGTGCATGTGGATAACAAGGGGGCTGGCTCACATGAGGATCAAACGAGCAGACCGTGACACATGAAGGTGTGTTATTTTATTTTGTGCTTTAAGTGAGTAAGTGAGGAGTTCTTTGCTTGTTTTTAATTTTGAGCCTCGGGAAAGCTGTGGAAGGCAATCTTCTACTTTACCAGCCCTTCAATGAGTGATACCTCCCAGCCCCCAGCCACCTCCTTCACCTCCTTTCACACAGCTCTTCACAGGTTTCATCACAACTGTTCATAGGTAAGTATTGATTGACATTTTCTTCAGTTATTCTCATCACTTCTGCCCTTGACACAGCATCGCCCCAGCATAAAGAAACAGGGAATCTAATCACAATAAAGGAAACCTTGAGTATAATATAAATGATCCATAAGTGTGGGAAAGCTAATTTAAAAACAATAATAATTGGGTTCTAAAACACCAGTCCATCCATCCATTTTCCATGACCACTTGTGCTAATCAGGGTTATGGTGGCCCTGAACGTCTCCCGGAAGCTATGTGTGCATCACAGAGGGTCAAAGAATCATATTTTAGAATCCATGAACATATCTCATATTTTTCAATTTTTTCAACTCTCAGTTCAGCTCTGTGTTACAAAAAAACTTGACAGACACCCAGATAGCATATGTGATGATATGCATGAATGAGAGCTATACGCTTTGTAAAGATACATGCAGCTTCATCACTTAGTTAATGTGCTTCTCATTCATGAAGCTGTTGGCTTGACTGAGAAGTTCGTACCACAGCCGGGCCCAGACTGGCCCAATGAAGAAGTCTGCACTGATGAGAGGAGATGGTGGACTGACACTCCTTTCTATCTACTTGCCCTCCAGAAAGAATAAGACCTCACTGAAATACATTTGGCCATGTCCTACGCCTACGCATGGGAATTTGTAAAGAATCTATAGTGGAAGTGGACAAGAAAAATATGAATGGAGGTGAAGCTAAAACAAGATACTAAACATGATAAAATATTATTTGAAACAATAATTATTTTGAAATGATTTTTTTCCCTGTTAATTTCAAATTAGCAATGTTTTCTGAGAGGTTTATTTTGGACTTTACATGTTGTTTGTTTAAAAGTGATGGACATATTTTGTTATTGGTTGGTCATTATTATTTGTGTAAATTGCCCTGTCATTTGAAGGAGTTCCTGTATCTTCACAATCATCATCTCCTAACTAATCATATAGGATCAGACTGAAATTATTGAATTTCCAAGAGAAGTTTCAGGTTCTTTTGCTTTGATGCACAGTTAAGGTGATTCCTCTTTTTTTTGCACAGCCTATCAATTCGCCCAGGAGCTCTACACACCCCCAGTATGAAGTACATCTTGTCTTAGAAGTACATCTCATGTGAGGGTCTGGAAGGTTCCCAACCAGAGAGGACTGCTGCAGTCTTTGTGGTCAAAAGCTGGTGCTCAGGGCTTCCTGAGAAGTGGGCTACCCCTGCTTCCTCGGGGTGCTGTAGTTCACAGACAGCTCTCTGTTCACAGGCAGCGACTAGTGCCAGGGACCTATTTGATGCTGCTACTCTGTAGTCTGCTGAGATGCCTTATTCCTGGCAGGGCGATAGAGATTGAGGTTGATAGACTGAGGGCTCGCTAGCGGCATGGGCAAATCAAACATGCTCAAAGACTCGTCTGAGCTACCTGGCGAATGGAACTGCCATTTGGTACTCCAAAGTGGTGGTCATGATGCAGTGGACTGAATTAGCTGCCCTCTGCTGGGTCACAATGTCACGTATTTGTTAAATACAGAGGGCACATTTCGTTGTTGTGCACTACGTGCTGTGATGTGTCAACAATGACAATTAACCACCTTCACCTGATGAGAGGCTTCTCACTGGACATATAGTCACATATTAAAACTGTGGGTTTCAATCCCCCAGGTCAGCAAATTGTACCGTTGAGAAACCCAGTCAGTAAAACCTACCTAGGACGACCTATCAGGACACCCCATGAAATGCATGTCTGGCTACGGGCCTGCTTCTCACATCATTACATCCTAAATACTGTAATATTACCTTCTTATGATCTTCCTACCCACGCTCTGCTATCTTCACTCTCTTTCACTTGAAACCGATATCAATTATTAATGTAAATGCTTATCTAATCAGAATAGTAATTACAATAAATGCGTTTAGTTGTAAAATTCTTGACTCTTGAAATTCACTGCTTCGAAGAACCCCTTAAGCTCACCATTATATTGTTCAAGACTGGAAACTGGAGATATAAAACACATTAATGAAACAATGTCCTCTTACTCATTTGTAGGTTTTTATGTTGACTCTCATAATATTATTTTGCAAGCTGAAATGTGTGAAGGTCTCACTGCCATTTCAGAATGAGGTCATATAGTCAACTGGATCTTTTTGAAGTAATACTTGCTTTTGAAGCAATCCGGTGGATTAAAGAATTCATGCTGTTACCAAGGGGATAATATCCTTAACATCATAAAAAACTGTTTAATCAAGATAGAAGAACTGGTTTGCTTTTGAGGATTTGCAGTATTCTTCAAAAAAGTTGTTTTGTACAAATCTTACTGTGTTATCTTTGAAATGACCTATTTTTTGCATTTTTATGTTGCCCGTATCTTATTATCTTTAAATATTTTTAAATAAAGGATAATCAGTTACAGTAATTAATGCCCTTCCTGTAGACAACATAGATCCAGTATCATTTACCTTTTCTAATTAGCTATTTATAAGCCTTTTAAGATTAGCAACATGGGTTGACTGATTTTTATATACGATGCCTGGCCAGATAGCTTGCAGTTTATCTCATGGCTCATGGCATTTTTTTTTAATTGTTTTTAAATGAATGGGAAAGCCGTGATGTGAATATATCTTTCCTATTAGCTTTGTTCTTATTTATTTTAATGTTTTCAAAGCTACAGAAAAACTGTTTTGAACCAAGAAAAATAATGTATGTACCGTGATAAATGGGTGTAGAGGAATATTTTAGTCACATTATGCATGGTGCAAACGTTGTAATTTTTGCAGCAAGCTGCTTGGTGAAGGTGTGCAGTTTTTCATTTCAGGGCTGATTTTAATATGCATTATATGTTAAACATGTGCCGCATTTGCATAATGTTTTGGTGCATGTGATGCAGCACTCCGGCTTGTCTCCGGCTTGTCATTCTTCATTTGCGCTCCACCTAATTTCCCCCTTCATATCTAAGATGATGGGCTGCAAATGTTGATGGTAATTGTGTTTGAGGCCTTCTGATATGCTAAAAGGAAATGGATGGGAATTCAAATGTGGGTGCTTGGGAGGAGACTTATTGCAGCAAGTTTTATTCTCTGACTTATGAATTTGTTCACTTAGGGAGAATCCAATTAAAATTTGCCTGTGGGGACCCCACACCCGCCGGCAACTAACTTCCTGCTCAGAGGAAAACAGCCTTAGTAAAACCATCCCTGTAGACACCAAACAGTCATCCGTATCCCTATCCAACCGGAATTCTACAGTAGTGAAGTGTAAATATTTCTGCTTACTACTGGAATATCTTTCTGCAACATCAGTCATGGGTTTGTCTAAAAGTCAGATACGTAATATATGATATATCAGTGTATTAGTGTATTGTATTTGGTTGTATATATGTGTGTATATATATATATATATATATATATATATATATATATATATATAAAGAAGAGATAGTTTTAAAAAAAAAAAGTACAATTTGTTTTAGTTCCAGCTCTACTCAAGAGACCAGACACCTGAAAACTATGAAACATTTATAACTCTGAAAGCCAAGACGGTGAAGGTATGCTTGAATATTGATAAGCCTTCTGTTCTTAAAAAAGGCAATCAGCTCCTAACCATTAATAAGTATTCTGGCGAATCTGCATTCTGTCGCAGACTGGGTGGATTCTTTTTTTTCCCACCTTTCACATCGGTATCTCAGATACTTGAGAAGGAAACTGGACCTGTGAAATAACAGCTCTGATTCCCAGCAAGGATAAGCAACAGATGAACACGCCCGCTTTCTAGTGGAAAATAAGCATCCTTAATTGGTTAATTAATGACTCACACACATTTTATAATAGTGAGACTTTTAAATGGTGAACTGAGGAATCATGCATTCACTCTGCTTACTTGCAGTCACTGGGCACTTCCGATATCGAGCCCCTATACATCTCCCAGCCCCTGTAACAAGATTTACCTGCTGACTGCACAGATGAGCATTTGCCCCTCCTAGACGACATGCATTCGTGTTATACAAGATGGTTCCTCTGCACGGCTGCAGAAGGAGGCCCTCGCTTGCAGTCTGGCGACCGTGTGAAGGTGACCTGCACCTAGGCTCCTTTTTTTTAAGTCTAACTGCTGGGTTAGATGAGGTTTTACAGATATATTTAGCCTCTCTTCTCATCAGATGGCCATTGGCCCATGTCATGCTGTTCAAACATTGACATATTTAGCAGATACCTAATATAAAAATGAAAATCTACAAAACAATGAAGCTCTGTTTGACATACATGGAGACTATAGCACACCTCTGCCCATGTTTTAAACATGCATACACACACACAGTCTGTGTATTCATGTCATTATGGGGACTCTCCATTCATTTCTATGGGCATAACCCCAATCCCAACCCTAACTTTAGCCATAAGTAACCAAACAAAATACACTTTTGGCATTTTTAGTTTTGTTATTGCTTTCACAGATGTTTACAAAACTGAGGTTATCCTTGTGGGGACAGAAAAAAGTAAAGGTGAAAGTAAAGTCACAGTTTTTATTACATCTGGTCCCCACAATGTAATAATTACAAATACACACACACACACATGTAAGTATAATTCTGTTTTGAAAAATATTGGTCCAGCATATAAGACTTGGTAAGTGCACATTTGCACATCACTTGCCACTCCCAGCTAACATTTTTATTTCCCCCCCCAAAAAGGCCTTGGGGTCTTCAAGACAAAGGACTGCAATGCATATGTAAATGCTGGGAATGCACAGAAAAGCCCAGAAGCCTTACTCTGAAGGCTCTCTGGCCTTTTAATTGCCTGTCAGACCTTTTCACTCCAAAATGAAGAGGCGTGTTAATTTGCCCGTAAGTTGCGGGAGATAGTTTTTATCTTTTTTTTTTTTTTTTTGGAAGAACCTAGACAAGCTGGAAATGGATCAACGGGAGCTGTTAAAACAAACAGTTCCTCTCAGGCCAGCAGGCGTCTTTTAATGCCGCTTCCATGGGGCGCTGGGATTTAAGGCTTTCCACACATTCAGAGACGTCTTCTTTAATGCCGAGTTAACCTTGTCTCTTTTTCTTTTTTTTTCCCATTTGCTTTCTCCCTTTGAAGAGGAATCAAGTCCTCTCCGCATTTCATCTCCTGCATCCTCTCATTATAAAACAGCACTCCCGACAGCATATTTCTTCCTTATATTTAAGCATTTATTTGTCCGTGTGTCCTGCCTGTGATAGTGTGACTTACTGTAACCAGCATTATCCCAGTACAAAAAGGTACTGCTGTGCCGGTCAGCACTAGGGTACTTTTCAGCCTTTCGGTTCTCCTTGCAGGTTTTGTTTACATTTTTGAACTGAGGCTAAAACAAAAATATGTTTCAGGAGGCCTGCGGCCATTCATTCAGAACTCCTCAAAATTGTAGCATCTTTTCGGTGCTCATTTCAGTCCATGTTTATCTCTTTATCTCGTTTTTTATGCATCATATGTGAATACATGCTGTGTGGAATGGTATAAGAAAACAGAAATACACGCTTAAATGAAAGTTAAATTATAATCGAAAAGCCAGTCATTCCTTCTTATTTCCCATGGGAACACATTCACTCTTTTTCTATTTTTGACGCCATCACTTTGTTGCAGATGTCGTTACTGAAGAGTCAGTAGCATAAAGATCGTTGTGTGTTTCCACGTTGCTTTTAAAAACCTGGACCTTGCGCGATTCTCATCTGAACGGTCTTCAAAAATCCCATGAACGGGACTGATCTACTTAAATCTGGGACAGTTTTAAAAAAGAGATTCTGGGACGATGAACTCCGCTCGGCACCATTTCCACCAGGTGCAGACAGGGAAAGGTGTCACGGCTGAAGAAAGGAAACAGTTACTATATTAGTCCTACTGCTGAGTGAGAGAGTGCTGTGACTTATTTCACTCCGCCTGCAAAACTACCCTGGTGCCTGTTTATATTGTGACAAAATCTTTTACTAAGTTTGTTACATTTAACATGTTTACTTAAATGTCATAACTGTAATAAGTACAACAAAAAATGCAACAATGCGATACTTCACTTTTCACAGAAAAGGGAGCCATATTTTAGTTAACACTTTCAGTGCCCCTGCCTTACATCTAATCAAAGTGTATACCGTAGCAATCTTTGGTAACTGCTTTTTAATTAACCACCCAATGAAACTGATGGCACACAATAATATCTATTTTTTATTTCTAATGCACAAATAACGTATACAGCTATTAATAGTAGCATTTAACAAGTGGCGTCTACTATTGATCTTGTGAATAAAAACAATCACACTAATAATACAAAAAAAAAGACGATGGGTAATTTGCTACTTTGCGCATATATATGGGGTTATGAAAAGTTAAAAATTGTATTAGCAAGATTGTATTAATCATTGCTATCTGCAATTATGAGATTATTCAATATTTGTCATTATGACACTTTAACTTCCGATGTTAATGTGTTTGGAAATTCAACATAAAACAAAAATACAGAAGAAATAAGAAATCGCTATAAAATGTGTGTGTGTGTATGGTGCGTATGCGTGGAGAATGCATGATGGATGATAGTGTTTGTATGTGTATGTGTATACACACACACATACACACGCTATCATCCATCATCTTAAAAAACACACAGTGGTAATATGGAACATAATTTATCTTCGCTCTGACAACAATGGAATGACAATCAAGGAATGGGAACAAGCGAAAACGTTTTTCTTTACGTTTGTTTGTTCCCAAATTGCATTACGCACGCGTTACTTAAAATAGTAAGGCAACTAAGTGCGCACTCAGTCATAGACAGAGCGAAATTGTCGTTGATCGCACATGCATTTCTTACACAGCCGCGTCCTAGGCAGACAATACGGGAAGCGGGGGGAGCGGGGATGTCCGTAGCGGGCTCTGTCCACTAATTGATCCCAGCTGCCGTAGGGATGAAAGCCATTCCTGTGGTTTAGTCACGTGTACTTAGTTTTTGGGACTCGGCGACTGGGAGGACACAGCGATCGGCCTCGTCTTCAGACCCCCCCCCCCCTCTCTTTCCGGGAGTACTCAGCTTGGCCGATAGTTTGCGATCTGCACGATGAAGGCTCTGGTGGACGTCGATTCTTCCGCGCTGAGTTTGGCGTAGCCGATCGCACCGTGGGGAACTCCTGGGCAAAGGGGCGAGCGCGCCTGCCTGAGAGCCGGGGTCGCTCCGCGCCGTGCCGGGCGCAGCCTTGTCGCAGTAGCCCGCTACTTCCTACGGCCAGGGTGGTCATCGGTGGGACAAGGCTGCGAGCGAGGTATGTGCCGAAGCCGGCGGATGCTGTTACTGTTCCACAGCCGTGCGCCGTAACAATGTGACACCGATATGCTACTCTTCGCATTTGCTGCTCTGTCTGACAGCACGTGTGTGCGGCGCACTTGATCAAAGTGGTTTGAAATTCAATTCACGGCGATTGATTTCCTTGTAGTGAAAACATACCGTTTTGAACATGATTGTTTTTGTTTGTAACACTAGAGAGGATGCGTGTGATGGGCGGTGATGATCAGATATTCTTCCAGTCGCCGTCTTAAGAGGTCTAGGAATTGTAAAGTTTCCGAGATCATACTGCAGGTTGTCTCTTAAAGTTTTTATAAATACAAAACGTATGATTGATTGCGTGGAGAATGCATTTGAATGTATTTTTTCCTTTCTTTTTAACCCCCCCCCCCCTCCCCCTCGCTCGTCCGTCCGTCTTTTTTTTTTTTTCTTTTCGAGAGTGTTTTGGAAAATCCGCGCAGTGGCGGAACATGCCAGACGCGCTTATATTTGGTGCTTCCTTAGCAGTTGTACTGGCTGCAACAGCAGACTGACCTGTAGGGCTGTGCGGGGCGTGGTGCAGCGGAGCGTTTCACCTGAGCCCCGTCTGCTTGAGCCGTGTTCTTTAGTGCAAACCGCTAGAACTATCAATTATTCAGCAGCGCTCCCCAATCGGCCTAGATAGGGCCATGGATCTTCACAGTGTCTTCAGGTTCCAGGAGGACACAGAAATGTACAGCAGAAACTACATACTCATGTTCTGCCTGGGGGGGTGTTTATCTGCTAAATTTGACTTGATGCCTTGAACTGAGGAGGAACAGAAGTTCTGAAAGGACCATCAAACCTATTTCCAAAATGGAATAACTGGGTCTCTGGACCACAGATAGCATTTCTGTGGGGTTTTCTCTTTTTTTTAAGAGTATGGAGAGATTGAATGGTCGTCAGTGCTTGAGAAGTTCTGGAGGTAATTGCCAGAACTTTTCTTCATTTGACCTCTCCTGCCCCCCACATTGGCCCTGTGTTGCTTCTGTTTTTGGCACAGAAAATAACTGTAATTCCAGAAAAAAAGTGATACAAAGTCACATAAAGGCACCTGACAGTTCTGCACATGGATTGCAAGGTTCTGCACCTTCCCAATCCCTTTGCTCAGGTCGAGTCACATTTGTCGTATGGATTTCACAGAAAAAGTATCCGTTTTGTAAGGTAAGGTTTACAGTCTTGAAAAGATTGCGCATCAGTAGAGATGTCACTAGTAATATTTAAAGCGGTATTAATTTTGTTTTATATGGTTTATGTATTCGAGCCGGTATCTTATTGAATGTTTCACAATGACTGATGTGATAAAACAATGTTGATCTGTAGTATAGATGGGCACCATATGCTCGGAGTAATTAACCACGGAGGAGTATTAAAAGGAGAAAGACTGTTATTCATGGATACTGTCTTTACAGTATCTCGTGGTATCTTTCCGGGTCAAAGCTAGTGAGGAATTATTGGATTCAGCTTGTATTCCGATGCCTCTGGTTTTATAAAAAGATTCTTTAGAGCAAGACTGTCATTTATCATCTGATTTTCCATTAGCTCTATAAACCTGGCTAAATTTAGCCAGGTTTCCCTGCATATAATTGACCAAGTAAACCATTACTTGCAGTAAAGAGCTCCTCTGTCTGCACCTTTTTAAATGATTTGTTTCCCCGCTGTCTGTTTTATGCCAGTTTCAAATTCAAAACCCCAAACAGCCCCGTGTGACCTGAGAAAGGGGATTAAAAAAAAAAGTCAGTTCAGTGTGCTTCGGTAACATGCTTATGTTTCCATAGCAACTGCTGGATATAGGATGTCCTCTTCGTGTCATTTACAAATTTGATATAAACAACTGCTGTGCAATTGGTGTGACTCTAATTTAACAGTGACTGTGCTTATCATAATCTATTTTATATTACTGTTGCCTGACTCACCAATAATCCTACAGGAATCTATTAGATAAATTACACAGTGTTGGGCTTGACTAATTGGTTATATGAGTTGAGGAGGCTGGTGTTATGAGGTCACGTTGCCATGACAAACTCCAGAACTTTCTTCTCGTGCCATTTATCATATCCATATATTTATCATTTATTGCCAGTTAAATTTGTTTAAGATCTACAGGATGTCTTAACAAACGGACCCTGGCTTTTGTCTGGAGTGATGGCTTTATTTCTCCCTCGGTGAAACCCAGACCAGAAGCTGATTCCTCTTTGCTGCTGTTAATGATGGTGGACAGTGCCCTGTTCCACTCCGTACAGTGTGTTCCTCTGTCTAAAGAGAGTTAAAAATAGCTGGGGTACTGCGAGTTAATCCCTTGCTGCGATGGGAAAATTAGCATTCGTGTTTCGAAACAAAAGCCCTTAATTTGTGTGATGCAGAAGTTGCACACGAAGTGGCTCTTTTGGTCTGCTTTGTATGTTTGTTAACAGCAGACTGCTTGATTAAGGTCATGGGCTGTAGCTAGATCATGGGTCATATCCACACAGTTATTTTTAAACGTATCAGCAAAGTATGAAATCTCATCAATAAACTACATAAACTACTTGAGTAAATGTGTAAATAGAGATGGATTGCATATACAGAATGCTGCCAGATTTGTATTGTGGCATGTCTTCGGCAGACTGGCATGCTGGTGGAACTGTATATACATAAATATAATTGTCGTGCTAATTGCTGTTTACAATAAAAACCTTTGTGCACACATGAAGTATTCCTGATAAACTCATTAATGGGTTTAAAAACATACTGGATTCTCCATGTTTAGTCCAGGACTAGGCTTAGTCCTTATCAGGGAAGCCCTAAATGTTCAAATATTAGCTCGGAATAAAAGGTTTTCCTATGTCATATAAAAATAAAATATAGCCAAGAATTGTCCTACATTATAAACCCATAATAAAAAAAAAAAGTTTATTCTCAGTCACTGTATAACACGCTGTAAAACAACATATAGGTGTATTATTGAGTCACACAGGGATTTGTGTTTGTATATATAATTTCTATGTTTCAGGTTATGGGTCAACAAGACACAAGACCTGGGATAAAAAAGGCACTCATGTTACTATTTAAAAAAAAAAAAAAAAAAAAGTGAAATGCAGAATGGGTTTGAGATCCCTTTAGAACCTAACTAGCAATCTAAGTCTGCATTTGAACGTGCATTTTCTCCCCAGGGACCAGCCCACTCAACTCCATCACCCCTCCACCCAGCTGAGCCTAATCATGGCCTTTAACAGTCTGGAGATGATTGGTGGGCCTTTCTCGGCCCCGGACAGGCGATCAATCACCCTCTAGTGACTAGTGTAACTCACCCCCCTCCTGCTCCTCTGCCTCTGACTAGTTAACAGCACATGCAGTCATATTTTACATTTCCTACTTTGACGCTAATTATACCTTAAGCTTTTGTTCCGCTCTTGCTAATCCATAGCGATAAGATTTCTTAGCCATTAAGCAGCAACGTGTTAATGTTTAAAGCGGTGCCATTTCAAAGCATTGATCATTAATATTTGTTCGCCTACAAGACACCATTTTTTACTTGCTCGAATACTGAATAAATACATACAGCATATTTCTAAGCACTACTCGCAAGTTCAGGCGTGATGTATTGGAGAAATGGAGGTTTCCCTGAATTCCGTATTTTGTAAACACCAGCCGTGAATCTGAGGAGCGCGTTGTTATTTTAATCAGGAAATTATGCTCAGCACCGAAAATATAGGGCGTGTTTGTGTTCGGTGGCTAACTGCCTGTGTGCGATGTATTTCTAGTGTGCTGCGTGGGTGCTGTGCTTGGCTCTGAGGGTGCAGGATTGAGTCTATCGCATTGGGATGAATGATATGCTTTGATAAATGTGTCGCCACTGAGGAGCTGGCATGGAGAGCAAGGGGAACCGTCAGCTCCTGAGGCCACTGCTGCCTCTCGGTTCTGCTCCGCAGTACGGGTCCCTTCGCCCAGCGGTTCTGCAGCACCATCGCATGGGATTAGTAGTGTGCCGAGTGGCATTTTCCTAGTTTATCTCTTTGTACCGAAAGATGCTTTGATTGTATCCTAAAAGGAGGAGCTGTTGTCCTGGTCATATTTGCCGGATCTGAGCCGTTTGCCCACACGAGAGTGGATAAAATAACAAGGTATCGGCAGAGTCTGCCTACATGTTCATGCATGCATTGCCATTCTATGGATCGACTATAACCACCGAATGACAGTTACTCATTTAGGATGCTGTGGCCCCGTTTACATCTGCTGTCTGTCTGATAATTTGGAAACTGGGTGAAGTTTATATTACAAATCCTAGGGCCGTTGAATGTAGTGATCTGACAGATGGCTTGCTGGCTTTATTCGGAGAAACAACTTTCCCTGACAAAAAAAAAAAAAGAAGATTTTACCGGCCCGGCTATTTTTAAAGCCATGAAATTGGAAGGAGGAATTCAATTTTGCTTGGCCTAACAACATGACTGTCAAGTGCTCGACTCTGACTCTGTGGTAGTGGGTGGGATATAATCTAATATGGTTTTTGCAGTGTCTCTGGCTGCCTTTCAGCTCTCATTCGCAGAATTCTTGCATGTTTTGTTTGGAGTCCTTTACTTCAGAAAATAGTAAATAGTGACATTTTCGTCTAGACCTTTTCATAACAATTTCTTAGTACTGGAGTACTATGTTATTACAGACTAAACAAAAAATGGATGTTGTTGATACAGAAACTTAAATTCCATTGTATCATTTAATAAAGAAAGCTGATTTAATCCGTTTGGCTTAGGAACTTAATTGGCAGCTTCGAAGACTGGCTTGTTAACTAAATTGTGTATCTAAGGT
>JAODKL010000002.1:21302732-21313020 GCA_026780765.1 Petrocephalus schoutedeni | reverse complement strand
CATGTAAAGCGCCCTGGGACAACTCTGTTGTGAAGGGCGCTATATAAAAATAAACTGAATTGAATTGAATTGAATGACCTGTAATATCATGATTGCGTAATTGTCATCTACCGCCATTATGCATGCTATGCATTCCATGACTGGATGTCCATGCTAAGGAAATGCTAAGTAAATGCTATTTACTGGAAGGATCTATTTTGAGTTTTTAGATCAGTTTGCATTTCAGTGCAAGTTGTACCTGTATAACTATGCATGTGATGCACATCTTGGATCTTGAACTTTATTTTATAGCTTAGTTTCATGACATAATATATAAAATGTTTCATTGTCATAAAGTTTAATAGGCTTCTCTCTGCCAAAACGACTTACTTTTGTTTTGCAAAAGCTGCAAGCAACACCCGAAAAGTTTACCAACTCATAAATGCATAAAAATATCTGTACAGCGCTGGTTTGGGGGACGCCCGGCATGTTCACGACAGCCCCTCACGTGACATCTCGCACCGATCTCGAAGTCATCTGTCTATATTTTGTTTCTCGAATCTTTTCACTTGCCTACGGGACTGAAAAATTGCATGCCGATTTTCCACATTGCGGGAGGCCTGCTCCCCTAACCCCCCACAATGTGTCCTGTTTTCACATAAGGCCTGTTCCATCATCTCAATATCTGTCCCTCCATCCATCATTCGATCACATATCATGGTAACAAAGTGGAGATACAGAGTCTGTCCCAAGCAGCACAGGGCACAAGTCTGAGGTACATCCTGGATGGAATGCAGTAGCAGATTAAATTGCCCAATTATTACAATCCAACTGAAGTTGCTCTCTGCTGGGGATCACAGGTCTTTTGACTCATCCATCAGTTTCTGTTGCCTGGAAATAGGCACAGCTATCTGAACTTTTGCATTGCTGCAGACAATGGAAACCCATTATATCAGTGTCAGTTTTAAAGCGAATCCCATTCATTTCGTTGCCTTTCATGCTCCCTAATTAGTGGTTGCGTTGAGCTCCGTCTCGGATCCCTATCTTTTTCATTTCCAGCGGAGCAGAGCAAAGGGCAGCTGACTGCATAAAGCCGACGCTAATAGAGTCTGCAGCAGTGCGGTCCTTTTATTTTGTCTGCGTCTGTGGCGCTGTGTGGTGTGACGGAAAGGGGAGGACGGCGCTTGTCCAGCGAATATCTTGCTTCTTTCTTGCTCGATGACTCTCTCTGTGTAGAAGTACTGTTGGGAGCTTGAAGAAATGGACTCATTGTGGCCACGCTACTGCTCCAGACAGTCAAATTCTTGTATCCTCCCCCCGCCAAGTGGCCTAACAAAAGCAGTCCCACAGACCGCGGCGATAATCGGGTCTTGGCCGGTCTCTCTCCCAAGGAAAAATAACCAATCCGCGCTCATGGCCGATCAGTCGCCGTGCCTTTTGTTTATGGGCCCTTGCTGGCACTAAATGGTCACTTTTTAAAATTTCTCCCCCTCCCCAGACACCCACGTGCTGGTTTCAAGCAACCATGCGACATTAGTGCAGCTCTCCGAAGAAGGTAAGACAAGGAATAACCCTTAGCATTGTAGGATTCTTTCTGTATGTAGTATGCAGCTGCAGTATGCAATCATATTTTTACGTACATGCTTCCATAATAATATATCACGCATTTCTTGTTTTGAATCCAATGAAATTACCTTGAAAATGGTGTTTATTGCTGTTAAAGGAGCAGAGGAAAGGCAGTACTGGAACAGATCGCTGCTCCTGTAATTCAGCTGCTCGTGCTGCTGGGGTTTGGCAGGGCCTGTACTTTGGCCTGTGAGTTTCTCTGCCTCGCAGTTTTTTTGTTTCTTTTTAAAAATGTAATCATGGGGCTCAGACTGTCTAGCCTTTCCAAGACATTTCGCGGCAGGCCTCTGTCTGAGGTTCCGTGGAGCGTTCCCTCGGTGTTTCTGGTGACTTGCTGTCCTAGCCTCGCGCTAATGTCGCGCTTCGTCGGCGTGTGCGGGGTTCACGCGGAGGACGGGCGGCCGGAGCGGCTTGTGGCACTTTCAGACTGTAGCCTTGTCACCCGGGGAGGGGGCCACCTTAAGTGTTTGAATTTGGTCTCTGAGGTAACGGGCCTTGTCCCCAGCTGTATGCCTGGTCCATTTATCGGGGGGTCCATAAACACCTCGCTGAAAACGGCTGCATTCACTATGAAGCTCTATTCTGCTGTCATTTATTCCTCGTTTTCGCCTTATTCCCCAGGGAACTCAGCTCCTCGTCCATTCCCACAGCCTTCCACCTATTGGGGGGGGTATTCATTTTACCTTTTCTCTTTTTCTTTCTTTTTTTTTGCTGCTGTGCAACCTGTGGCTAAAAAAGGGGGGGGGGACCTAAAAGATACCAGCCTTAATCTTTCCAGTGAAATCTTCAGTTTCATCATTTTGAGGCCTTCTGTTAATCTTGTGTTTTCAGGCGATGAGGCTGTCGGAGGCCGTGGGAAAATGGTCTGAGTGAGGTGGCTGTCGGAGAGTTACGGCCTACCGCCAAATTGGCGGCTCGCTCTCCGCCGGGTGCCCTCGGGGGCCAGACGTATCACTTTTTTTTCCCCTGCCGGAGTTTGGGAGGAGTGTGACCAGCCACTCAGCACCTAGTTATACCAATGCTCATCCCACTTTCAACACTGCTGAATGTAAAACTCTGCAGCCCAGGCAGTGCTTATTAAGGTTGTGTGTGTGTGTGTGTGTGTGTGTGTGTGTACGTATATGTCCTGCCCCCGCACAAACACTCACATATTCCGCTTCTTCGTGTGACCGGACCACCTCTCGTATGCCTCTTCTTGGTTCCTCAACGTTCTTCAGCTGACCATTCCCAGAAGCGTCCGGGTCAGGACAATGCATGCGGCTAACGGATGCGCCTCCCCTGTTTCTGTCTGCTTTGCGCACCCTTCACATAAATGAATCCGTGTAGTTATAGAACATCAGATTTACTAAGAGCAGCGGGGGCCAGCAGCCTGTGGTGGGGGGTCGCAGAATAAGCTTTGCTGTGATAGGGGCGGAGGCTTGGAATGACCGGCCTGGTGTAAGGTATTAAAAAGTAATTCGCATTTATTAGGGCTGTGCATTCATGTCTATCTGAAGTGTTAATGTAATGGATAGCCTCCTGCCTGTAGGAGCAGGGAGGTGGAATAACGAGGGGGGATAATACCCTGTAATTATTCCTGCGTGGTGCAAAGGAGGCCCATGGACTCAGCGGGAGGGAGCACAGGGAGGCAGCACCTCGACTACTGTGGCCGAGAGGTTCCAAAATTGGGGGGAAAATTCGATCGGCCGCGTCAACAGCCGAGCGAGCACTCCAGTCCGTCGCCGGATCTGAAACTGGGCTGAATGGCCAGGCTGTAGCCCAGGGGACATCTTATCCGCAAAGGGCCGCTGTGTATGCAGGTTTTTAGAATAGCCTTTAGGTCAGCTGTTCAAACCCAGGTGTGAGGACTTTTCGGCCTCTAATTAGTAATCTAATTATGGAGTTGCGTTGAAAACCGGTCGTTTCAGTATAAGATTGCCCGCCCCTGCTCTGGCCCGTGTAGGGGGGAGTGTTTGACACAAAAAAGGCGGCAGAAGCATGAGGAACAGCTGTGCCTGATGCCTCCTGCTCCGGAGGCGGCTGTGGGGGGGGGGGGACTCGCTTCGAGTCGGTCGGGGCTTGGGGAGACCTGAATGAGCTGTGGATGAGATGGCTCAGCGGGGTGCAGGTCACCCTCCTGCACTAGGCTATAGTACCCCCCCCCCATATTAAAAACGGCCAGATCTGTGGGCTTGGCGGCAGGATTGCCACGCGTGTCGTCATTGCGTCTCCCGGGACGCGGCGGGATGAGGCGGAGCCTGCTCGGATGTGGCCAGCCGCGCATGGCGAGGGAGCACAGACACCGCAGAGCCAGCCGTCGCATGGAGTCTTACTGGGCTGCCGTTATGGGGGGAGGGGGGGTGATTAATGTGTGTGTTTTGACAGCAGCGGGAGCCATCAGCACAGTGTGAGACGCGAGGT
The DNA here is from genome assembly GCA_026780765.1 of Petrocephalus schoutedeni. Lineage (NCBI taxonomy): Eukaryota > Metazoa > Chordata > Actinopteri > Osteoglossiformes > Mormyridae > Petrocephalus > Petrocephalus schoutedeni. The sequence goes on along the minus strand of JAODKL010000002.1, from coordinate 21,309,015 downwards.
GTCTTTACACATTAGGCGTCCCTCTTTGCGGCTGGGGGGGGGGGCACTTTACTGCATCATGTTCGCCCGTTAAGCTGCCACGGCTTGTGTTGCCGTGGCCCTCTGCTGCCCTCGTTTGAACGGAGGCGTATTTAGCCGGTTTTTTTCCCCCACCCCCTGGCCTGACATCGAGCCCTTCTCCACAGCATCTGAGTTGTCTTAACGCCGACCGTACAGCCGAGCCGAGAAAATGCGAGAAGCCAAAAGGATAACTATATCTACAGCTGGGTCACGGCTCTGCTAACTGTCTCCTGCGTCCTTTTGCTCCAGTGGACTGGGAACTGCGTTTCTCTAGACTGCAGTTTAGGGGGAGTAGCGAGCACGTTGGACCGGAGCGATGGTCAGAAAACTGGTCTCTGCAGAGCAGGCCCTGCCGGCTGAAACCAGATGCTTTTGCGCATCGGTAGGAGTGAGCATCTGTGGGCTGCTTCCTCTGTGCGAGGGCACCTGCCGTGTTTCCGATGGGCTGCCGGCAGGGGCCTGGATGGGCTGCTATTTTCTCGGATGACAACCCTCCCCCCCCCCCCACCCCCGATAGGAATTAGCAACATTCCCTTACCCATATCCTTCCATATAACAAGCAATAACATGCTGCAGCAGACTTGGCTCCATCTGTATTATGCCTTATGCTGCCTCGTATCAGTCATACCAGAATGTAACTACGTATGTTGAGGACTATAGCGTGAGACAAAAGGCAGAGGCAACAAGGACAGTGGCTCGGTCTCACTGACCTTTCTTTATTGTAACTACTAGTGTCATGTGAGAACAGGCTGTACCAGTTTTAATGCCTGGGAAATTCAGCCTTGCCCTTAGATGTCTAGTGAATTGATGTTTTCAGGCAGTCGCTGGTGAGCGACGTGTGTAAATGGTACTGATTAGCGCGTGACCCGTTTCACGCATTGAACGGAGCTTGTCTTTGAGTATTGAATTTTTTTTTCGATGCACACTCTGAAGTAACATATATGCGAATGAGCTAGGCTAGGAATGGTGACGACTCAGTTCTGCACCTCCTCCCCGTTCCGGGTTTTCTCAGGGTAGATTTCTCCGTGCTCACTAGATGGCACTGTGGATGCATACACTACTTTTATCTCCTCTGGGTCAGCCACAACACCGGCTAAGATCCTATTAACAGTCACACGCTAAACCTCACGCCGTCCGGGTTGAAATTTTGTTGTTTGCTTGGGCATTTTTTAAAGTTGCGTCTCAAACATGAAGTGCATTTTGCTCCGGGTTGCTCCAGACCCTCCATTAGATGTTTCTGCAAGTGCAACATAAACAGCAGTGAATGCCCAGTAAAACGAATAGCAGGGGCCTTGGCTTTGCCCGGAAAGGGAGGAAAGGGAGCAATGCATTTGGGGAAACCAAGTATTTTCTTGAAATGAGCTTGTCCTCAGGATTGTCTTGACTAAAACGGCCTCTTCATGGCTTGGTTGTGTAAGCTTGCATTTGCAGTTATTTTATTTCATAGACCTTGCTTGGTTTATTCTTTTGCTGTTGAGTAATGATGGGGACAAATGAAAATGGCTAGAAACTCACAGCCTCGTCACTCCTTTAGTGATTCATCCAGTGTTGCGAATAGCTGTGGTAGAGTTTCCCCGGCTTGGCACTGAAACTGACCCTTCTCCCGGAGCACACAGGTGGAATTAAGAACATTCTCTGTCACCGGGCCAAACCGCTGTGGTGCAGAGTGCGCCGATGTCCTTGGGAACCCGGCTTCTTTCCCTGGCTAAATTTGTGCCCACTTTGGCTCCCGCAGCTAGCAGCTAGGAGCAAAAGCTAGCAGGGGTGAGCAGTAGTATTCATGACACATCATTCTATCCCAGCAGCCCGACTTCCCTGGGACAGCCGGCTGGCAGAACTAAATTACAGTGTGTACTGTGTCACCTGGTCGGCGTCCAGTAATGGAAAACACTGTAAAGCATGCAGTTTCAGTCTCACACTGAGAGAATGTAAATTATTGTACTTAGCTGGAGCACAATGAGATTTCTGGTCCCATGTTCCGTTTTTTCTTGTAGGGTTAGGGTTAGGGTTGGGATCCTTCTACCGCCTCTCCCCCAACCCCCCTACGATGTCCTCAGCAGTGTGGGGATGTACACGTACCACACATAGCTAATCATGCTTCTAGAAATGATGCTACTTGACTGCGTTTTGACCGTGTAGGTGTTTTCCACGAATCTCATGGATGCCTCATTAGTCTTGACGTTGTCATGTCCAGTACACTGGGGGGTGGAAACGCTTAAGGTGGAATTGAGAAGCTCAGGCAAGGGTGTTGTAAATAGTGATTTAAGGCTTGGCGTGGTTCACAAAATATTGATGTGCAGATAGGTCTTGGACAAATGATTATTTCAAAGGTGATTGGCCTATATATACTTAGACTCAGTGGTACAAGATCAAAGAATTTGGTATGTTAATTTAGTTCTCTCCCACTCATGAACTTTGCAAGGCACATGTCTCATTAGGGCTGTAAGTGGATGGAGAGTGCTTGCATAGTTAGCACGCTAATTATTACTGGTGCCCATTTAAGAAATGCATTTTTATAACTTCAATGTGCTAATGCTGTGAGGTCCGGGAGAAACTGCTCATGTCGTTTCTATGAGAACTCAAATATCCTTCTTTAATAAGTTCAGTGTAACGTTAATGGGCTACAGCAAGAGCTGCACAAGCTGCTTCTGCTTCTATAACCGACCATCCATCTGCTGCTCCTCATCTGACAGCCCAATAGCAATTCCAGCCGACTGGTTTGTTAATTGACATTTTGCCGACAGTTAACGTAAAATATATAGATGTTTGTGTGAGATATATATTTAACAGATAGATAAATTATTTACTGTGAGCCCCCCCCCCCCCAATCGGGAGGAGATTTTGTTGAAACTGGGGAAGCTCAGATCTTTCTGCTGTGGTAGCAGCACTTGTTAGTTTAGCTATCATGTTATGTTGAGGATAACCTGCTTCGCCAGAACTGATCTATGACACTCCTTTCCATAAACAGTCTTACTATCAAGTTTACATACAGACTGGCTGTACAGTCCGTTTTAACACAGTTCAGTGACCATAAAGACAAGAGGGACTTCTGGTTTTTTACAGATAAATTTATAGAATTTTAATACATTTTTTTTTTATTTTTATTATAGCAATAAAATGAAAAGTAACAAATGATCCATGCTTCATTCAAGCACTTTCTGAGGTTTCGTCATGGATATAGCAGTAAAAACACCTACCTGAAGATCATGAAAGAATCTGCGGCATTTTTGATCTGTGCGAGATTAAAGTTGTTGCCGACTTGGTAAAATGCGAAGGTCAGATTCTTAAGCGAGTCAAGATTTCTTTTAAGCAAAATTTCATATTTCACTCACCAAAGTGCTAGAATGTTTTAATAAAGGGATCATTAATGGGTAGAATGTTGTGTTCACAAAGTTATCTAAGCTACATATTTTTCTTCAGATGGTTCATGTTTTATGCATTTGGTGGTAAAGTCTATTACACGAGTTCTTCATACAGGTGGACTGTAGTATCTGGTAGTCTTTATAATATGGGAATAAAGAGCCTCCATTGTAGTATTGATGAAAAATATTGTATGGCAGCATTCCGATATTAAGACAAATAGTCATTCGGGCATGACCCATGGGTTTGAAATGCCGGAAAGGGTGGCTTTTATTAGTCACTGGGATGGTTTTACTGAATTTCGGCGTTCTGTTGAAAGACATGCTTTTCTATTGTATAAAAGAACCTCAGTCTATTAAATATGATTTTTAATGGAAAGTGAGTACTAAATGAAAGCGGGTGAGTACCTCTAAATAACTAACTAGCAAATGCGGGATGAATCCTCCAGCAGTTTTAGAAAAGCACATCTTATGTGAATTACAGCGTGCTTCTGTGGAGGCTGAATTATGGAGTTCCAAGCTCCGAAGGTCATATATCTAGCACTGGTTTTATAGTGCTCCTCCTCCCATTGCCAAGTTGTTTGCCCCAGCGTGAAACAAAGATGGTCTATGTTGTTGGTTTGACTGGGGAGAGTGGAGGGATTTACCCAGTATGACTATTGAAGACAAGGCTATTCATGGCACAGCACATTAATGTTAGCTATAAACTGACTACTGATCCAGTTCATATCTAGAGCTGCACCGATCCGATATTCCAGATCTGTATCGGCACCGATCCATACCTATTGGACGGATCAGGTCAAATAGAAGGTGATTAAACGATGGATAATAGATAATAGTGAGGCAAAGCCTACAGCCTTATTAATTAGACACTGGTATTGGATCGTTACTCGGTTTCGGCCGATACCCAAAGCCCAGGTATCGGTATTGGGACAGAAAAAGTGAGATTGGTGCATCCCTATTCATATCTGCGGTTTACGGTCTTATTCGCCATCACTGTCGTTCTTGCCACTTTAGGAAACGCTGTTCTTATATACTACTGCTCGATATCAGCATTGTCATCAGAAACACGCGCGTCCTGCCCGTTCCATGTAAGCAGGATGATTAACTGTTTATTATTCCGCAAGGGCGACGGGCGGCTCATTACAGGCAGCCACGCTTGTCCACACCTCATAAAAGCACAATCTGCAATAAGACGCCATGCAAAACCGGCATCGTGGTGTTTACTAGGTCAGCATGTGCTGTGCCTGCCAAGTGTGCCGCTCCAAAGCCCACGCAGGAAAGCCTCTGCTCTCTGCTAACATGCATGGTGTTTACAAGATCCGAAACACTAACATCTTCCAGCCAAGTAACACCGATAGTCACCAACCAGTACTTAAGCCTTGCCATCCACAGTCAAATTGAGGTTCCTACTGCCATCAGGTTGGTAAAGCATGTATAAAGGAGAATAGCGTGCAGTGTATTGTTAGGTCTGCTCTCAGTACAGGATAAATAGTAATAACTTTTGATTTTAATTTCCTTTTTGAGTGATTTTCGGTAGATAATTTCTTGCAGCTGAGAATAAGATAAGGCCTACAGAACTGGTATTACCTACCCGCTCGATCTCTGCTGCTAATGAGCTTGCTTGGGCTGAATCGTCATAAATGGCGGTTCAAGTAATGGAGCGATTCAAGATTATTTTTCTTTCCTCTGGGCTTTTTCAGAAGTGGAGAGGGAGATGCATGAAGAGCCGGAGATCTCCATATGTGTTTTGATGACGGTATGAGGACGCGTTTCGAGAGCACAAGATGGATATATTTAAAATCAGTTGTTTCCTGTGTGTATGAAACCGTTTTCTGAGACGGCTTCAAAAGCCACATGTGGAGTCCCCCTTTCGTAATAAAGCAGGGTTGTTTCGTAATTTCATTTTGTTGTTCTAATGAACAGAGTACTGCTGGGCTCTGGCTTGTTTTGCCATTCACAGGACCACTTTAGGGCTTTAAAATTGCAACACTCCTGCTTGGGCTATTGAAGAAAACTGACATTGTTTTCTAATGATCCTCCCGAATAAGGTCCCACCAGACGTCAGGAGTTTATGAAATTACTTGTGCATGTGGCTTTACATTTTAATGTAGCAATTATGAGCTGTCGTGGGTCCAAATGAAGTTACTGCAGCAGTTTGGCCCATAAAGTTAAACTGGTAGTGCCCAAATGTGATTGTAGGCCGTTTATTGACTACAGATGCTATAGAGCCGAGAAACTATTTGGTTCCTGGCCAGATTCCTTAAAATAATTCGTACTTCCTAATTTTCTCTTTGAGAAGCAATTTCACCTACAACTTTCTATTAAAAAAAGTGAAATGGTTTTAAATTCAGCAGTGAGATTTGGATATCTGCGGACTGAGCTATTTTTACTGACTCCGCCCCCTGGATTTTGATGAAATTATCACATTTAGCCAATGTCAAAAGTTCACGTCAGGCGATATGGAGGAAATTGAGGAACCGGCACTAATGTTAAGACCTGTATTAGCTTACACCCTTTCATCATGTGACTTGTTTTCCATTAGTTATCTCAACGCGGCATGCCTGATGGCGGAGGAATCTGGCTACCCAGCATGTATCAGTTTATTACTAGTCACTGTCCAGAACAGAAGGCTGCTCCTCTACGTTTCCATTTCACTGAGGTGTGTAATTTTCAGCATTGCTGCAAGATTCGCTTTGGCTTAACGGTGTTAACACATCTGGGGGGGCGGGCAAAACGGAAGAGGGTTAAAAATAGATACCACTCAATTTATGCCCGTTTGCGTACCTAAAATTGCGTTGCCACTCTATTTGCAATCCGCTTATAGTGTCTTACTGAATTTTTACGGCGGTGGATTTATGGAC
>JAODKL010000002.1:21258128-21273001 GCA_026780765.1 Petrocephalus schoutedeni | reverse complement strand
TATACTGTGCTCTTTTACCCATTTTTTAAAGCTCCTATATTAATACATTTTATTATATTGTTCTTAAATAGAGGTATAATTAGTATTGATGCCCTATCAGAAAAAAAAGTACAAATTTGTACCTTTGAGGGTACAATTACTTGTCACTAGGGCTGTACCCTGAAGGGCCTGGCTTTGTTTCCCTAGCAAGAAATAAATCTACCTTTTAAGGTACAGAAATGGACTCTGAGGAATGTTGTACCATTGGGTACATTAATGTTGTTTGTACCATGGGGGAATAAAAGGGCTGTATCCCTTTTTAACTGTATTCAAATTAATCCCACTTTACTTTTGGTAAGTAGAATGCTTTCACACTGTATGTAGGCTATATGTTTTTATCTTTTCTTTTTCCTAGTCCGAAACACTCAGATTCTGAGTTGTCATTTTCTGGCACTGAGCACTATCTACAAACCCCATATTTTAGAAGACAGTCACTGACATCTACTACATTTTATATTTTCATCTCACGTTTCTTTTTAATTTGATCTAATGGCAGTGTAATGGCTCTAGACTGAATGACAATCACTGAACTACAGCTTCTACCAGTGGGACACTGTAGTAATTCAGTTTTTTAATCATGGCAGCTATCTGCGTTTCACTCCTGTTGCTATATTACAAAACTAACGCAGGTAACTATAATTTTCCTTTTTGTAAGCCAGGTCAAATAAGTAAAAACAAAGCTGGCATGCTTCCATGGCCATTGTTTTTCTCCACATAAAACTACAAAGTATTAGCACAGACTTGGATGGTGCTCCTACAAATGTTATAAAGGTTTCAGTCAATTCTAAGATGGAGTAAATCTGTTATGTGATCAGAAGTGTACACATTGCCAGTTAAAGGTTTGTAATTAATATATAAAATAATTAAACGCACTGAAAATTAGAAAGTTTCACCATCTACTGGTATTTGGTGCAGACTCACAGTGCATGCAGTCCTTCTATAATATGTCTGTATGCCGTAATTAATATAGTAGTGTCTGGATGTAAATTAAAAAAAAATTTCCCAGCAGCTGTAATTACACCCGATGAAAACCGCCGATGTGGCCTCTGGTGGTTCTGCAGTTTCTAATATACCGGTGCTGCAGAAGGGGCGGTGGGGGGGTTAAGTTAAAATCTTCCTGCGGACATCTAGCCCTGGCCGTCGCTGTTATTTACAGTATTAGTAGGCATCGGTAGTGGCACAGTTCTCGGCGACGTCCGTTCCGGCGCGATGAGGCTGTGGGCTTCGGTGTCGCCGATCAGACCGAGTTGCGGTGTGCGCGGCTGCTGCAGCCCCTGCGCTCGGACGCCGATTCGCGTGTAGGCAGCGTACGCGCCCGCCGCTCCGTCCGCCTCGCTTTCTCGCTCCGCACCGGGTGGGAGGAGCCCCGGCTTCCTGCGATTGTCTGCCTCGTCGCTCTCCTCTCATTTCCACCCCCCGAAGTTGCATATTCAAAGCGAGTCTTTAATGCGCGCTTACGAGGTGAGCGCCTGAGCTAGTCGGATCGCCAGACGGGTTCTCCCCCCTCCTCGCCCCTTCCACGGCGATCTCCGCTTTCCGTGCGCTGTCCTCCTCCGGGTGCATTTCCCCCCCTTTTTTTAACTTCGTCTTGTGCCTGCTTTCAACATGACAGAAGAAAAGAAGGTTCGGCACATAAGGCTGGTAGGTAACTTCGACCCCTCCCCTCGCTCTTTCTCGGTGTTTGGGTTTCGGCTTCGCCGCTGCATGTCAACACTCAAAGCCGGGGGGGGGTCCGGGAAGCTATACATTTAAGAGATCGGTGGCCGCGTCGCCTAACACTCCAGTCTTAAATATGGCAATTCGGCATTTACCTCAACGCGGTTACGCACCGAACTGGAGCGAATTTTTGAACGTCTCGTCATACGCGGGTGACCGCGATGGGAGCTGTGAGTTTGGAGAGCACGGAACTTTGATTGATCCTCGCCGTAAGCTGGAGACGGCTGGGTGCGCGTCACGGTGCGGCCGCGTATCTCCCGGACGGCGCTGGGTGCGCGTCACGGTGCGGCCGCGTATCTCCCGGACGACGCGGCTCGGCGCTGGGTGCGCGTCACGGTGCGGCCGCGTATCTCCCGGACGGCGCGGCTCGGCGCCGGATGCGCGTTATGGTGAAGCCGCGTATCTCCCGAGCGGCGCGGCTCGGCGCTGGACGCGCGTCACGGCGAAGCCGCGTATCTCCCCATCGGCGCTGGACCGGCGCAGGAAGCGCGTTATGGTGGAGCCGTGGGGGGTGTTTGAGAGGTTCAATGTCTAAATACACAGAAAACCCAGTGCATTTTTCTGTTACCGCCATCTATTTACCCCTTACCTATCCAAGACGTGACCCCGGTTAGAGATTTATGTAGGACCGGTGGCTTCGTGGTCGCCTCGCTACTACACATCAGTCGTGGTGATTTTATAGATGTGAAAACATCGTTTTATTAGTATTGTGCCTGAGTGCATTACAGTAAAGACACGGATGCACTGCTTAATACGAGTGATAAGATGACATTTGGCATCACTATAAAGTTGTGCCACTGCCACCTATATGTGATCAAATATACATGAAAACGTCCAGCACTCTAATTGCAGCAGCTACTAGTAGCTTGTGGCCATGAAATGAAGGTCCATATGGTTCCCGGGAAATTACTTTTGGGAGGGGGACTCTCTTAATAATGATTTTCACCCTTAGAAAGCCCGATTAGCAGAACGCGATTAAATGTAATTGAAGAAATAGTTAGTTGCACTGTTGGGTTTAAATAATTACCTAATTATAACTGGCATGCAGTAATTGATAGCAGAATGATGTAATGAACTTACACAGGTATTTATGCTCCCACAGGAAAGTTACTGTGTATGGTTTAAGTTGGTTGTACGACTTTCTTGTAAACAGAAGTAAATAAAGTTGGTCACTGCATTTTAATTAAATCTTTATATGTTAGCATGAATTATTTATATCCCACAGTTTTTGAAGCAAAAAAGTAGCGTTCATATCTAATTTTTTAGTTTCTTGTGTTTTTGTTGTGTGCAAACACTCCTAATTAATCGAGAGATATTTTTATAAGATATTTTATAAGATATAGCTAGCACTACTAAATCGACATTTGCCCACGTAAATACACATTTTATCTTGGTCTTAAATTAATAGCAAAATGTTTGCCGTCATAATTCATGTTGGCAGTTTTTTTCTCTAAAGGTAATGTGTGTTCTTTTCCGGGAAACTGGTTTGCAACATAATGTTTCAAATTAGATTTCTATGCTGCTCATTCTGGGCGACCATTTTTCCTTTTACATAAATTGGAAAAATGTCGTCATAAGCTTTGTTTGTTTGGCATTGATGCAGCCTCTTTTGTTGGGAATTTGCTGAGGTCCGTTTAAAAGAGAACAGTTGCCCTACCTGCTGAAAGCCATGTGCCTGGGTTTGCTGGACCCCCCCTCCAGGAAATGTTAAACGTCAGAAAGGAATTTAAACAGCATTAATCAGTCATTGGGCGGGTAATATGTCTATTATGGATAAAGCTCTTGCGTTTTCTTGCGACAACAGCAACGTTTACACTCCACTAGCCTACCTCATGTCTGTGTTCTTCTCACCAATCAGATGAGCTACACAATAAGCAGATGGGCTGTTCACAGTTACTTTGCTGTTATATTCTTTTGCAGACCTTGAATGTAATGACCAAATGTAAAGGCCACACAGGTGACTAGCACTGACTGCACTGCGTTACCAGTTCTGTTGCTTGACGGCCTTCCTGCTCATCCACAATGAGCAGGTAATGTTTGCAGAATAAAGCAATTTTTAAGTGATTACAGGTTGTTGCTGAGAACATCATAAGCATTCACAGTCTGTGGTCATTGGCAGGGTGGAGGGGGGAGTGGACATAGTTCAGGATCAACTGTTGTGACTCAGGAGTTTCTACATTTTAGGTTTGTTTCACCCTTATTTGTGCTCTGTGTTCCTGCCATTATATAACTGTTTCCTCCGAGTCTATAAAATATAAATTTACAATGCTCAAGGCTCCATACTCAAGTCAGTGTGCTTTTAGTTATTCTAATTAATGTGCCTCTGTTATTACTGGCCCTCTAGACAAAGTCTCTGCCTGGGAAAATGCCGCTGTCTGCTTTTTGGCGTTGCGTGACCTCGCTCCATTCTGTTTTTCCTTAGAGAAGGTTACTTGCACAGCAGTGTACATGGCAATACTGTGTGTGTGTGTGTGTTTTGGCATAATTTGTTTAACATTCCCACAACACTGCATTTGGCAGTGTAGATAGCATTTTTGTCAGGTGGCTTAAAAAGTATTTTTGGTATGCTCAGAGTGTGTCCCAGCTGCTTGCATAGTCAGTGTTAATATTTTCATGAGTTATAACAATGTACAAACGTTTTAATATCCGGAATTCTGTTTTAACTAAAAGTTGGAGGTTCACATTGTGGTCTGGAGGTTTTGTGTTGATTTTTTTTTTGTCTTTTTTACTCATTTAACTTATATATAAGTCTTTTAAGAGGCGAACGGGCAGCCTTCACTTATTTAGGCATAAACGGTACAGTCGTCTCAAGTGAGCCTTTCTCCGCAATATTGATGTTGTTCCCTCTGGACCAAGCTTGTGTTTGCATAGTCTGTATTCACAGTAATAAGTCTGTGTCATGCATTATGAATCAGTTTCCTTCCCTGAGATGTTAATTAATTTCAGTGGTGCTCGGAAGCAACCGCACACACTTCTGTTGCCCTGCTTGTTCTTCGGTTACTCTGTCAGCTTCTGTGATTCCTTGCATTGCTGCGGTCAGGTCCTACAGTTGTGGGTACTTGAGCATGCTGGATGGTGGCCCCCTTTCAGCTGTCACTTTCAGATCTTCGGCGGTGGATAATGAAACCAGATCAGGGAGTGAAACCATGAATGGGTGAGGCATGCCAGCAGCTCTGACGGCCATACGGTGTGATCCTACGCGATAGCTGCAAGAATGTTGTTTTTAGAGATTCTGCCGCCAAGCTATGATGTGGTCTAGGGACATTTGTTCCACGTTGGAGGTTTGAAAAAGAGTGTGCCTGTGCTCACACATGATGTAGCATGTGAGTGCCCCACCCCCATCTGTGTGTGACTCTTGTAGGCCAGGTAGAGCCTTGAATCCAGCATACTCACGTTATGACACAGCTTCACTTGACTCAAACTCAGCAGAAGACCTTGTGATGAGGCTCTGACTGTGGAGGTGGAGGACACGCCTCCTTCTACTTTCTTGTGCATGGACCTTGTAGTTGTTTTTGTGCCACACTCTGGTTTGCTGCTCTTGGTGCGAGTCTGATGCCACTCTTACCCTCCCATCTTTCTCACTCGGCACTCGCAGCTAAGGATTTCCGTAACCGTAGCATGTGTTTCTCGCAAAGGCTCAGCGTTGCACTTTAGGAGGGTTTCGGCACCGTTGGCTAAGCCTCAATCCTCAAGATCATCTTTAGATGGGGAGGGAAAAACTATATTGTGACTTGGTGGTTCAAATGCTGAGAGAGGAACTAAGGTGCACTTGAGAGAGACGCTTAATCCAGATTGTTTGGATCGGTCTTCTGCTGTAAAATGGAAAAGTTTAATGAACTGTAAGGACATCTGGATTTAAGGATCCTGTTAAACAAATAGGAGAGTGCAGGCATGCAGTATGGCCACTGCTAAATAGTTTGACTGCAATATTGTGTCTTTTATAATAAGCATGTTGTCTTCAAGCGTGTGGATTGCTATGTGTTTATATGCTTTGGGTTGCAGTATACTATGCTTTCTACTAAATGATACCCCATACTTTGAGAACTTTCCCTCGTTCGGTCTCTAAGTTTGATTGTCCTGTTGGTTCTGTTTACATAAGGTGGCTCCCATTGTGTTGGGACAGAGCCAGCAGCTGTGCATTGGGCCTGCTGCCATATGTTTCCCCCAATCCTGCTTGGCTTGGAGCTCCCCAGCCCAGTTCCCATAGGTGTTATGTCCACAAATGCTCATTTTTCCCAGCATCTGTGGGGATTCAGCATCTGTGCATACTTGCACACTTGCACACAACCAAACACATTCTCTGGCTCCGTTATTATGTCGTAGCTATTATTGCTTTTGTTTATTTGTTTATTATTGCTAAGCGGATCCATAAATCTGTAAAACGTTAACCTGTATGCTTACTGGAACTGTACTACCAGCTCCATTTGTGCTTTCTTGGTGTTGTTTTGGAAAGCTGCTGTGCTCCGTGCTGCTATTATTACAGATCGTCATCCCGATGTCGTGGGTCCATCCACCCGTCCCATTTGCATATCTCAGATCAAACACTGAAGAGATGTCAGAGGTGTCACTGTTGACTGTCATGTCAGAAGGATATAATGAAAGACTCTCAAGCTGACACAGGTGGGACTCAATCGGCTGCTTCAAGGGTTCTATTGATCAAAACCTGTATTAAAACCAGCTGTCATAATTTGCGGTACTTGTATCAGGCTGGTACATTTTATGTTTTTTGCTGGGAGAACGGAGAGTTCTTTCATGACGGGAAGATAAGGGAACAGGCTGACACAGATAGAAAATGCCTTTCTTGAGTTGTGCTGTTGTCAGAGAGAGAGACTTGGGCAGTTACCATGCTTCAGCATGTTGACTCATCGTTATAGGATTTGTATGTGTTTTTATGGCCAAGGACTCCATTTTGGGGGCTGTATCTTTGTATTTGTCTTCCAAAAAATTTTTGAAGAATTTTATCACTTTTTTTAGGCAATGTTTTGGATCATGGCCCTTACCAGTTCAGGATGGAATGACTTCTTCTCGTATCATCATTTACTGTCTGTTTTGTCTTCTCCACGTTCAGTTGGCCATACCTGGAAATGTTATCTCCCTCGTGTAATTTCCTGATCTGTACTTTCATTGCATTGCAGTTTCACTTGTTCCTGCTTGTTGGCTTGTTCCTGTTCATCCTGTTTTTAGCATGTCGAAATGCTTCGGCTAATGAATCTGTTTTCTGCTTCTTAATTAGATTTATTTATGAATTGACATTTGTTTTTAGTCACAGTACTGTGAAAATGTTTATTTGAATGATAATTTAATGTCTGGAGTGTCCTGATAGTCAACTTACTCTGAAAATTAGTTCTCTCAGCTCAGTCTACATTTGTTTAAATGGTCTGGTTCAATTTCGACTGACCTTAATTCTGTCTATATCAAACACTTCTTTAATGCGTGTCAAACTCTGAAATATGTAACATACCACTTGGAGAGTCATATGGCACTTTTCCACTGCTACCAAGAACTGAGCCATACAAGAGCCATACCGTGAACTAACGGTTTTCCATTGTAAATTATCCAAGCCGTTCCCACGCTTACAGGGCCGAAAGCATGACCAGACCTAGCTGATTGCATCACCGCCATCTGATTAGTCTAAATGTGTGGAGATGCTGGTTATCTGTGTCAATATGCATGGATTACTACATCTAAAGGAAAAAAGGGCTTTTCTATATATTATTTGTTTTTGGTAGTATCGCACATCATAATGTACTGATGCATTCCTGATAACATGAAAATTTCCTACCGCCTATTACAGTACTCTAGAACAGCTGAACGGAATGGATTCCTGATACAAATTTATGCAAGCGGATGCTAATTCCTGTAGCATTTGATACTAACATAAGGTAGCGATTCTCACAGACTTGAAAGTAGAAATTACCACAAAGTAAATTGTGATGTACACCATATGAACCACAAAAAAGCATCTTTTCAATTTTCATGTCACTGTCTCTCTCCAAACCCAGCAACACCTTTATTTACTGAGCTAACCCTTCCGCAGTGGAAAACCACAGTGAGGTGGAACTGCTCTGTGACTAGTCTCACGGTACGCCTCAGGTATGGCCTGGTTCCTATATGTCTGTGGAAAAGTGCTAATAGTCTTTCAAACGCTTTTCTTCTTTTTTTCTTAAACTATTGCTGTCGTGGCCCAGACTCACAGTGCTGGCCTGTGCGGTCAGCTATTTTGGTGATTAAGGAGCAGGTTGGGATTGGCTGTCACTTTGCACTTCTACAGTAACCCTACTGTTCTTCGGCAGTGTCGGAGACCCCCCGGCCACTGCCGGCTATCAGATCCCGCACCCCCACCTCCTCAGCAAAGCCTTGATGCATGAACCATCAAAGAGTTTTCTGACACAAGCATCACAAAGGCCCAATCCAATCAGTGAGAAATTCACAGGGATGTTTTCAAAGTGAATGGACTTCATCTTTTCTGTTCAAACCTGGTCAGAGTTCTCTTTGGAAAGACTCTTGGCTTAGCAACTTGCGGATCGAGCTGGAAATTATTTGTGTAGTAGTTGACATTGGGAATATGTAACTGATATTGGATTAGAAAGACAATGCATTGTTTTGTAAGTGATTGCTATATTAGTGTTTATTTTTTTAACAAAGACCAGTAATGAAATGGCCCCTTTGGTTAATATAACTTACATATGCATCGAACAGTGTAATTCCATTTTGGCTCAGGTGACACACTATATCTTTGTTTTTATCAAAGCAAATGACTTCACTGAGTTAATGTGAAATGCACTTTAAATGTCAAATTGTCATATCACCATGAAATTAAACTGTATTTTGCAGAACTACGCATACACTGGAATGCCTCTTTTTGCATATCCAATCTTGCTCTCTTGTAAGACATACACACACATATACACAGGAGAGAGTGAAGCTTGGTGTTTGAAGACAGGGTCTGGCCATTTATCCGACACCCCTGAAGCATTTCTGGGGTTAAGGGCCTTGCTCAAGGGTCCAATGGATATTTTGCGACCTATAACTTATGACCTTCCGCTGACAAACACAAAGGTCTGACCTGCTGAGCCCCACACCACCAGTGCAATACAGCTGCAGTTAAGCACAATAGGTTTCTGATTAATCCAGTCAGCAACTCAACGGGAACCCTTTTCAGAAGACCCAGCATGCACCTTGTTCTGCCAGCACTTGGGTTGTGAAACGGTTCCTGGTATGTGCCCCAAAAAAATGTTGTGGAGATACTGAACTAATTTCCAACTCAAACTATGTACACTATTTATTCTGTCTGCAGCTCTCACCTTTTTTCCAGTTTTAATTGGTTCTTTAAGTATCTGGAGGGAGAAGGTGAATGTCTTTGACTCAGAGTAAATTCTGCTACTTTGCTGTACTTTGAGTTGAAAGGGATTATTTGTTGCTTTGTGAATGCGTTGTTTAGCTGTCTCATGCTTGGTAAGACTTCTGAAAATGCATTTTATTTTTGTATTTCAGTTTTGTGATAGGTCTTTCTGTAATTTTTGTTTGGAATTTTGCCTCGTGCTAGCTTCGGGATGTTAAAATTCAGTGGGTACAGTGTTAAAGAGACACATGTAAGGGCATGTCAGATTAATTGCAGCTTATATTCAAATTTCACTCGGCAACTGTGAATATGCCAAAATATATTTGTGTAGTTCCTAAGGAAACTGGTCCTATTTTTTTTGCAAAAATTGTTTCTGATTAGTTTAATTCTTAATGTTTTAAAATACGGCCAGGCCATATTTTCAGCAGTCTGGTAAAATATCAGATGTTGAATTTTTATTGTAGCTGCTCCGATATCTCCGTATGCTACATTTAATTAGGCAGCCTTTTTATCTCCAGTCAGAGTAAAAGATGTCTTCAGAGCGCTAGCGAAGTAAAAATCACTGTCGTCCCTGCCCTACATTTTAAGCTGACTGGCATCATATCCCAAATGCTTGCGGCGGAGGTATCAGGAATTGTTCTTAAAGCTTCGCAGGATTTGCTTTCGACTCTAACCTCCCGTCAAGACTTGACTTTGATGCAGATGCTTGTCGAGACGGATGCGCGTTGCCTTCGCACAATCCGTCATCATGATAAATTAATAGAAGTCAGCCCTGAAAAGTCTAACATTTCAAGGGACTGGATCCTTCCAGGAAAGCCCTACACCCCCGCCCCCCCCAAAAAACAATGGCTTGCTCCTGATAGGAAATGCCTTGCGTTTTATTCGTACGCCATTGAAGAGGTCTATTTATGTCCAGGGTCTGTCGACGCACTCAAGAGGAAGCCTGATTACCCTCTTCAGTCCACCCTTTCCTCTCATGCTCACGACATGTCTCGCTCTTGTCCTACCATCACACCGCACATGACAGCTGTTAACGTGCTAATGTAGGGTTCCCGGTTCGCCATCACTGGCTAGCTGGAGGCTGGCTGTGTCCCCTCTTTGCATTTGATTCTTTGAGTACCAATGAACTGTCCAAAGGGGCCCTGGGCCACGTTTGTCCACAGGTAAGTGTTATCGATTTGGGTCTCTGATAGTCAACGCAATGACGTCCCTGTGGTGTGGAACTGTTTAGGGAATTCATTTTTGTAGTGTAAAGCAGGGGTGGGTCATCTTATCCAGAAAGGGCTGTTGTGTATACAGGTTTTTGCTGTAATTCCCTAATTAGATTACTAATTAGAGGACTGATTGGCATGAGTTTTCACGGTTTGAACTGCTGGCCTAAAGGTTTTCCCAGTAATGTGCATGCACACTGACCCTTTGCAGATAAGATTGACCACCCCTGTTGTAAAGCTTTGTAAATGTTTTTTTTTTTCCTCGGTCAGTTTTAATCTATATTCACTTTATATGTTCAAGGACATATTGGACTTGTTTGGAGGTTTGAGGCCTGACCTGCAGCAAGATGCAAGCCCTGTTCGTCTTATCTGACCCTCGCTTATCCCCAGATCTGTACTCTGTGAGGTGGGCTTTGGATTTTATCCATCTCTTTGCCAGCTCTGGCTTGGCAAACTTGAGCCAACCTTCAGCAGGGCCTTACAACACGATCCCTGCCTCTGTGTGTGTGTTCAGTGGCTAAGTGACGAAGAACATTTCCCTCTACCGGCTTCAAATGTTCCCTGAAGCTAGGAGCCCATTGTCCTGCTTATCAGCCATTATTCAAAGAGAAGGGAACAAGCCGAGAATTAGCTGTCCTTTTAAGAACTACAAAAGTGCGCACTCTCGTCAGTAAGTGGAGAGGCTGGCAGCCGCCAAGGCGGGTCAGCTCTGAGGGTTCACGTTATGGGTAAATAATGAGGTGAAAGTAAGCCAGGCTAGGAACTGTAGATGAGTCTCGGGCTCCATGCCAGCCAGTTCAGTCCTGTCCATAGAAACATCTTAGGTTGTCCCTCTTGAGTTTAATGTTTGATAAGGCTGCATTTTTGAGTAAAAATGTAAATGGCTTGCATTTTATACTTACCATTTGAAAGAGCCTTTGTTGGATCCTTGTTGAGTATGGAATGTGCCTTCTTGGGGCCAGTGGGTCCCTGCCGTCACCCCCCGCCGCTGACTTTTTAGGGTCATGTCACTCTGCACCGGCCGCCAGTCTTTACATAGTGAGTTCCTGCGTGCCGAAGAGCAGGAGTGTCACCTGATCATACGACCACGAGGAATCCTATCAGGCCCCTCTTGCAGTGATATTTCATAGGTTTCCCCCCCCCCCCCTTATGTCCCCAGGGTCTGAAAAAATTAGCATATTGATAGGAATACTATCGCAAAAGGTACGTTGAGAATATCTCATTAGTCCGGCAGTGCTAGGAGTTAGGAGTTCTCACTCTTTTGTGACTTTAAATTGAAGTGCAAGATTAAAGTCGTGTCAGCTTACGGGAGTGTTTATGGGGAATTGGGACAAAAGGTCCCACCGCTGCCCTGGCAGCTCATTGATAAGAGGTGTAAACAGAGGATTAATGGCTAGACGTAGAAATACAGAAGTAAATGGCACTCAAAAACTGCAGACGCGAATTATGAGCCTTCAACGAGAAACCCTAGAACGCCATTGAAATCTTTGTGGTTAAGAATTGTCATTGTTCTGTTTAAAAGGGGGAAACTCTATACAAAATACCTTCAACCCATATAAAGAAAAGGAAGCAAATATTTCATGGAAGTGTGAAATCAATGTCTCGGAGACATAAACTGTTATGTTGAAACCCATATTTCTATATTTATCTAGTTATTTATCCTGCTGTGATGTTTCCTGCCCTGTAGTGACGTTTGCCGCCATTTTGGACCTGGGGTTCCCACTCCTCTATATAAAACCTTAGCGAGTTCCATTGGCTCATGCTGAGTCCGGCTATCCACATATGATGAACCCGATCAGGGGTGGTTAATCTTGGCCACTCCCCTTCTTTCCCTTGTCACTTTCTCCTAAGGCCCGGTAAATTTCTCGTGAGCTCCTAAGGCAGGTTTTCTCCCAGTTTTGTTCTCACCAGAGCTAATGTGCAGCTCTGTGGGTGGCGACCATGTCAGGGGTGTTCTGCGTGGCAGTAGGGTAAGACCGCGCTCTTTGAGAACGCTAGGGAAACGTGCAGGTGTTCCTGGGTATTAACTTTGTCGGGATCGGGACACAGTGCTGGGTTCAGGCCGCTGAAAAGCATGTCTAACCGAAATGGCAAATCGACACCCATGGTGAAATGTATACACAGATTCTGCCTCCCAAGCTCTGCCCTGCAATGACTGTGTGCGTGTGTGTGTGTAACATATGAAGTGGAGACTTTTAAAGTCGATCCACCAGAGTCCCGCTTGTCTTCAGTTGCTGCTGTTGCTAAAAGTACCGTAGCTGCACTCAGTTTTAATAATTAAAATTTAATGCGGTGACCTTATTGAGGGCCCTGCAAAAAGATGCACTTAAAAACGCATTATATTTGAGATTACACTCCGGCAGAGTCGGCTGCTTGTTTACGCATGTTCGCCTGTGGAGACCTGTGCTTCTGTGAGGGGGGTCTTTGTCTGGAGCTCCAGGGAGGCATCGCATGTCAGTTATCTGATAAACCCCAGGAGGCCCGGCATACGGGAAGCTAGCCTAGACGTGTAGCTATGACTCTGTCCACGTCGAGCTCTGTGTGCGGTCTCTGTCCGTGCAAAGCAGGGAGTACCCCCTCGTCCGCGTGATCTGGATGGGAGATGGCAAGAGGTTAATCTTCGGTCCCAAGATGCTGCCCTGCAGGTTGTGACATGCTTTTTATGTACTGTGAACAAAAATTGTATGTTTAAATTAATCTGTCTCTGTTAAAGAAGAAATATAGGAAAAATATTCTGAAATTAAATTTATTTATATTTTTTTCTGAAAATGATGTAGCTTGACGTTAAATGTAGGGGAAAGGGTAATTGGGGTCATCGGTCTGAAAACTTTGGTTAGTTATGTAGTTATGTTTTCCAAATGGAGAAAACTTCAGATAGCTGTTAATCTTCTTACGAGTGACATTCCTGCTAAAATCCCTTGAAGACCAATATGCAAAATGTAAGTCCTAAAGAATCAGAGGAGCGTCTGCAGACCTCCTCCCAGTTTGGCTGATGTTTGAGTTGATGACTTCACCATCAAAAGCATGCTGGGAACATGGCTAAGCAGCAAGGCAACACTACTGCTTGATGAGTAGATCATGAAAACTTGTCTCCTATTTGACCACTATTCCTAATTACTTGCCTAGTATGTCTTATTAGAACGAAACACAGCATCCCATAGCTAGAGCATCATACCAACAGTCAAGCCTCTTGGCATTAGTGTCATAGTTTGGGTCTGCGTTGTTGTGTCCGAATCTGCATGACCTGCCGACACAGAAGGAAATATGAATTCTGTCCCGTAACAGAAAAATATTGGGGCTAGTGGCAAGATTGTCGGTCCTTTAACTGAAGTTGAAAGCTCGTTAGTCGTACTGCTGGGGGGCTAATAATGCATATCTCCATCCGATTTGGTTTAGAAATAAGACTTTCATCCATGTTGCATCTAAATCCCTTTCAGATGCTCTGGAAAGAACTGACCTATCCTTGCTCATAAATCCACAAATGTGACTGTGCTGATGCAGTTTTGCATAGAGCAGGGGGTCAGAGCCCCTCAACAATGCCGTAAAAGAGCGATCGATAACTGCATGGACAGTTCATCCTCTGGCACTCCTGCTAATGGTGACATTGAGTCGAAGAGGGCGATTTACTTTTTTGTTTTTTTATTATTACACAGGAGCGTTGGGTGTTGCACAACTTTTTTTTTACTAAATATATGCCACGAATATCACATTTCTGGTCTTTGTTTGCTCGAGTTTCCTCCCGACAATCAGCTTTGGAAGAATGGATAGCATTCAGCATCAGAAAAATGCAAACATGCAGAAAATCTGGCAGGGGAAAAGGAAAGTTACCACAGTATGATGTATGTGTATTTATCAGAACCCCTCTGCTAAGGCTGTTTGTGCCACTTGCAGCTGGGTCCAGTCTGTGCTGTCTCTCACAAACAGAGGTGGATAGTCCAAGTCCAGAAAGTGAAAATCCAGGCCAAGATTTAATTTCAACCGACTAGTTGAGTACTCTGTGACTGTGACTTTATTCTCAACTGGCTGGTTGACAGAAAATCCTGACTTGGATTTTTACTTTCTGGACTTGAACTATCCACCTCTGCTCACAAATGGTGTAAGCTGGCTCAGTGCCCCCACCCCCCACAAAGACGGACTTGAGCTTAACAAGAGGTGAGGCGCTTTAATGCCTTTTAAACGGTTTTTTAGATTGGATTGCTGTGAGAAAATGGTATGGACTTTGAGGTTCTGTGTTTCCCACCCCAGGCAATATACTGTTTGGCAATGGCAAAGTGCCGCTGTAAAGCTGTCGGTGCACAATGCCTGTGTGTGACTGAGAATGGGCGAGGCTTGCCAATAGCAAGACAACGACAGCAGTTAATTCATCAGCCAGTGCCGCCGTCTCTCGCCGCGGCCGCGGGAATAGTGTACCCGTCCTTAATGGAATGCCTTAACCTTTAGAAGACATTTGAAGAATGTTAGTCTCACGCGACGCGTCCCATCACAGGCTCGCCTTGTTCGCAAACATCATCAGTCTTTTGTTGTTGCTTAATTGCGCAAACAGCGGTCTGCCCAAACGCATCCCT
>JAODKL010000002.1:21240577-21256704 GCA_026780765.1 Petrocephalus schoutedeni | reverse complement strand
GCCCCAATGCCCCCCCACCAACCCTCCCGGGGGGGGGGGGGGGGTGGGTTGAGATCGCCCTTATGATTAGCGTCCCCCGTGGTGTGGCTTAACCGTCGAGTAATTTCTTAAAGTAAAAACAGGGTCATTCGGATTCTCTTGCGCGCAAATTGCCGATTACGGTAATGAATTTTGCCGGCGGAGTGGCGCGGCGCAGTGTGAGAAACCCCGGCCGTATCTGTCTGCCGAGCATCAGGCAAACAAAAAGCTTCCCCCGGGCTTACAAGCTCAGCGGCCGCCTCGGAAGCCCGGCCCCTACCCCACCCCCCTCAAACGTGGCGCGCCAGACCACCAACAGGAAGGCTCCTCATTAGCAGCTCACTGACATAAGACGGATGACTCAATTACAGGGCCAGGGCATGCGAGACCCCAGCACATACCCGTCGCTGATAACCGCCCCCCCCCCCTTTCTAACAGCCTCTTGTCGGCTGGTTTGAGCCCTTCCATGGAGTAATTGAAGTGAGGTCTGAGCTGAGCCTTTTAAACCCGGGGCTCCATCCATGAGGATAGAGCAGATGTGGGCTTTTAGCCTTGACTCCGGACGACATTCTCTTCCATCAGCACCTTATTTTTTTCCCTCCCAGAAATCTTTTCTTTTTGACATACAAAGAAAAAGTCTTTACTTCTTAAGGAGTCAGGTATTTGTGCTAATTCTGGTCTTTCACCCAAAATGTACTTTGACAATTGCTTTTGTCCTGTCTAGAATTTGTTAAAATTAGCAGGTTTTCCAGCCTTTCATTAGCTGGGGCGCAGGAGCTAAGCCACTGCTGGGAAAATGACTGTGTTCTTGTTGTCTGAGGTTTTATGGTGACCTGAAAGGCATAATTCTTTTCTTTTTTTTTTTTTCCCCGTCGCTCAAGCTGTTATTGTCCCATTATTTTGTAAATATAATTCAAGGAAGAGCCGTTCTACAAGACTTTTCACTCCTCAGTTTTCCCCACGATTGTTAAGGTAAATTGTCATTGTTCCTGAAATGCCACACACGACTGTGTCACGTGCTCTTTTAAAGCCCAGCAGTCGCTCTGCCGAGTCCCTGTGCCAGATTTTATGTATTTAGTCACTTTTTTTGTTTGTTTTGTGTAAACCGCAACAGAGTCCATGCCAAAACAAAAGTATTTCCTTATATATAACTATTAATTAGTGCTTTGAGTTAAGCAGCATATTTATTTATTTTGTTTTTAAAGGTGCTTTCTTTTGTACTTTAGCCATTCTCAGATATGGGTGTGTTGTTACATAAAGACGTGTTGCTGACTGGTGAGAGCATGTCCATTTTGCGAGACTGATTTGAAAGCAGGCTCCCACGAGCAGCTCTGTAATTACGCCTTGCAGGTATCCGTGCATCACCAGAGCGATCGACCCTTAGCCTTCTGCTCACTACAAGTTGCAGAAATCAAAGGGTTAATATTACCCCCCCCCCCCAATACAGTGTAAAACTCCATCTCCACAGGCTGGCTGTCTGCAAGATGAGCCTGTGAGGCGTGGCCGAGTCTCCCCGTCCGTCTCGGTAGCAGAGCAGTTGGCGTGTGGCGGGGTTAGATTTTAGGCGGAGCAGTAGGCTTCCTGTTACATCGGGAACATTGTGTCTTCGCGTGGCTCATCCTCTGTGCCTTTTGCCCCCAGGAGTCAGCAGCTCTCCGCTAGGTTTCCGCGGAGACGGTGTGCCACACGCCGGATAATTAGCCTCGTGCCTCATTACCGGAAACGGGCCTAGTGCTGACCTTCTGCGAATCCCCAGAGCAGGGCAGAGGCAGCTGCCACAGCTCTCTCACCCCCCGCATCTCCCTCTCTTGTTTACTCCCCATGTCTGATTAGCACTGCGCTTTTGTGGCGACTGAAACGTATCTCCTCCTGGTGAAAATGAATACCTTCGAGTGACCCCCCCCCCCCACCACCAACCTCTTCTGTTTCACTTTGTGCCGTGGCCCAAGTGGCTCTCCTGAGGAAGGTGATCCAACATAGTGGGGCGAAGATTCCTAACCAGATTAGCCATTTTTAAATGTGCGTATGGAAACGTAAGACCACTTAGGTTTTTACAGAAAAGGAACATTCCTGCTGAACTTTAGCTTCTTCCCGGTGGAATTGGCAAAATACAAGCAGTTTCAAGTTGTAGCTACTAAATGCTAAAAAAAACTAGATTTCTGTCCATGGTTTCATGTATCTAAATGAATTTGAATTGTATTTCAATCTTTCTCACTGGTCACGGTGGAACAAATGGTGGTGTTATTGCAGTATTATTGCAGTAGTGGTAAAAGAACCAGTTGTTGAATTAAGTTTATTTTTGAAACTGTTTTTCTCGAATCCGAAGTTCGATTATAGAGATTAGATTTATAGCATTTGGGGTGGAAAAAGGCATCCTGTGGCCCGGTGGGTGGTTTTAAAGCAATTTATACATTGACTGTAGTGACAAATTAGGTTTTAGGTGCATTCTGAGAGATCTGCTGGCCAAAAGAAATGTTATGCGTGGTTCAGTGGGATCATGGCAGAGAAGATCTAGCTAGATTACAGAGAGTATAATTAAATCACCG
This sequence comes from Petrocephalus schoutedeni, assembly GCA_026780765.1. Classification (NCBI taxonomy): domain Eukaryota; kingdom Metazoa; phylum Chordata; class Actinopteri; order Osteoglossiformes; family Mormyridae; genus Petrocephalus; species Petrocephalus schoutedeni. The sequence goes on along the minus strand of JAODKL010000002.1, from coordinate 21,254,140 downwards.
CATCACTGTCGGCTGTTTGTTTTTCAAATGGCATTTCATATGTGACTTCAAAAACAAAAAAATAGCTTTAAAAGCAGAAGGGAGGCCGCACAAATCAATTGGCTCTCGGGGGTATACAGGCTCGCAGGAGAGAAGATGAGATTTATCGGCCGGAATGGTAAGCCCTAATAGAACTGTATTATCAGGGGTCGTCCAATTGAATGCCCCCTCTAATGCCTCTGGAGGTGGGGGCCGCACTTGTTGTTTAGTATGCTGGCTGCTGAATCAGGTTTTGGTGTGAGAGCTGCTGCTCAGGAGCTCGCCCCTTATCGAGCGCCGGGAGCGCAGTGCGTCTCACACCGGCGGCCCAGGTTAACAGATTCGTGGCTTTAACGTCTAAGGGCGTTTTGAGATCCATCTGTGCAGAAACATTACAAAAGGAAGGAAAAAGCCTCGTTTAAACCTGCGCCTGTAGAGCAATGAGGGACGTGGTTAAAAATGAATTGGGAAGGGACATTTTATTTATGTGATCTTTAAATGGGAGAAGTCTCTTCCCCAGTTTCTTCATCCTTGCATGGAATATGCGGAGTAGACCTGGTTGGCGCTTACGCCTTTAAATGCTGGATTTATTTATCAGATCTGGATGAGTTAAAGGCTCTCTGTCCACTGAGCTGGCGCCCAATTAACCCTTTTCCCGTGATCTTTTCCCCATGTAAAATTTGCCTACCGTTTAATGATGCTCTGGGGTCAGATTGACCCCAAACACGGGATAGGGGTTAATGTGGCTCACACTGCTCCTGGGAGGTGTGTATGTGCAGCCACTCCTAGCTTGTTTTCTCTGTCGCCGTAAAGACTCGCTCTTACTTCTCTGCATGTGTGCATGCAGACGTTTATGGCGCAGTTGAGGTAAATGCAGTTCTTTGCGGCGAAGCAGGTGCAGCTTCGACGTCCCGCGTCCGCCCAGACATCGAATGTGCCAGTCCTCACCCTCTGCATGCGTTCGACATGTGGGAATTGTGCGGGCTTGTCCGCAGGAATATGAATGGCTCCGTGTCCGGTTTATGCGTGCGGATTGGCGAACACGGTCCGCGTGCAGAGAAGCACCTCCCAGCCTGTTCTGTGGTTTTGAAACTGTTTGTCATTAAAATTACAAAGTGCCATTAAACAGTCGCTACTGTGTTTTATTGTTGGTTATAATATTATCGTCAAAGCTACAGCAAAATTGAAAGTGTAAATCCCAAATGATTTGTCACCCATAACCAAGTTATAAGGTTATTTATTTATTATTGCATTATTTCAATACAGTTATAAATCCTGTACTTTTTACAGGACCATTTTATTCTTAGAATAATGAAATTGCATATATGTGGCAAATCATATATACAATCGTAATTATGTATATGGATAGTTTGCTTAGTATCAGCATGACTGGTATAAAAAAATTACGACCCTTAAAACGGTATTATATACCATTAAATTCAGTCGGTTAAGACCGGTTAATGGACTGTGATGAAAATGGTAGACATGTTTGAGCAACAAGAAAAAAAGTGTAAGTCAGACTAAAAATGTCATTCTGGATCTACTTACCCTAGTCTGACTGTACAAATTAAAAATGAATAGACGGTCCCCACAAAGATATGATTATTGTGTGTGAGAGATGGCGAGAAAGAGAGTATTAGTATAGTGCATATAAAAAAAGACATAGTATGCTAATTACTTATATAAAATAATTATGAACAGTCTGGGCCTAGATCAAACGTAAAATAGATCTGTGTGTATGCCAGCCTGGAATGTCGGTCTGGGCCTAGATCACACGTAAACTGGATCTGTCTATATACCAGTCTGGGTGAAAATCAAACGAAAAGCCCAACTCCCTTGCGTTTGTCACAAGTTCTCTGCCTCTTGTTTGGGCAGAGGCTCTGGGTTTGTGGCACCGATGGCCACCACAGAGCAGAACAGGAGCAGAACTGGTACACATGGGAGTAAATGTCCTGTGTTGGGTTTCGCCTTTTGTGACGTCGGTAGCCTCCTCTGCTATAAAAGGGAAAGGAGTGCATGCCTCACCTGTCTGTCTGCGCCTGACCTGTCTGTCTGCGCCTCTCCTGTCTGTCTGCGCCTCTCCTGTCTGTCTGCGCCTCTCCTGTCTGTCTGCGCCTCACCTGTCTGTCTGCGCCTCACCTGTCTGTCTGCTTGTGTGGCGGACTGTGAAGCTGCTCTGCAGTGTGCAAGAATTTGCCTTATGTGTCTCCCTGCTGTCAATTTACCGTAAACTGTTACCTTGGTTCCTGTTTATATGTGTCTGACCAGCTGGTTTTTCGTTCATCGTATCACTGCTATCTTGAGACGTCGCCAGCCACCGCTCGCTGTTGCACCAGCTACCGGTATCCAGTATGGTTTAAAATCTGCTTTGCGACCAAATGCTTTGAGATCTTACCTCATAATTACATTTCCTTAGCAGATGCTCTTGTTCAAAGCAACATACAAGCGAGAATCAGAGATTAGCGTCAGACGGTGTCCTCAGTGCTGTTGGGGTTAAGAGCCTTGCTTAAGAGCCCAGTGGTGATGTGATAACTGCTGGCAATGGGATTTGAACCTGTGACGTTCCGATTATTGGTGCCAGTAGAATCACTTGCAGTGTCCGGTTCCGTTTGTAAGAGTTACCCTCCGTTTGAGTTGGACCGAGGGCTGGCGGGCCGTGCCACGCCGGGCTACGGATTCTGATTTGCCGATCTGTTACCCTGCAGGTTACTGACCAGCTTCTGTGGGATTTGATGTCACCTCTAGATCAGTTCGACTGAAGATGGAAACACTGGAGTCGGAGCTGACCTGCCCGATCTGCCTGGAGTTGTTTGAAGACCCCCTGCTCCTCCCCTGCGCCCACAGCCTGTGCTTCAACTGCGCCCACCGCATCCTGGTGTCCCACTGCTCCACCAACGAGCCCGTCGAGTCCATCTCCGCCTTCCAGTGCCCCACCTGCCGCTACGTCATCACGCTGAACCACCGCGGCCTGGAGGGCCTGAAGCGCAATGTGACACTGCAGAACATCATTGACCGCTTCCAGAAGGCCTCCGTGAGCGGCCCCAACTCCCCCAGCGAGAGCCGGAGGCTCCGGCCGTACGGCAGCGCCGCCCGCGGCAGCCCGGCCAGCGCCATGTCCCTGGAGCGAGTCGGCTGCCAGTTCTGCGAGCAGGACCCGCCCCGCGAGGCGGTTAAGACCTGCGTGACGTGCGAGGTCTCCTACTGCGACCGCTGCCTGCGCGCCACCCACCCCAACAAGAAGCCGTTCACCAGCCATCGGCTGGTGGAGCCCGTGCCCGATGCGCACCTCCGGGGCCTCACCTGCCTGGAGCATGACAACGAGAAGGTCAACATGTACTGCATGGTGGACGACCAGCTCATCTGCGCCCTCTGTAAGCTGGTGGGCCGCCACCGGGACCACCAGGTGTCCTCCCTGAGCGAGCGCTTTGACAAGCTCAAGGTGAGGCCCCCCATCAGCTTCCCTTCCTCGGCTCAGAGTCCTGGGGGTGATTCTACGATTGTATTTTGTAAGGTGGGGGCTTAATAGAGGCCATAATTGATATAGATGGGCAACTGTATCATTAGCCAATGATATGTTTAGGATTGGTGTGTGATAGGGGAGGGAGCACTCTGATGGGACCAATCAGCTTTTAGCTCCTGTGGCCCCGCCCCTGCATTCAACCAATAAGTAGATTATGTGGTGAAAAATGTGAACGTGGTGTTATGAGACCTGTTACAGCTCTCCTTTCATCTCCTTAATGGAATTGGTCTGTGTAGCCAATCAGTATCCAGTGGACGTTTTGTTCGTGCTTGACGTTCTGTAGCGGCCATGTTATTTTGCTGCATTAACGTATTGGCTGGGATCATTTGCTTCTTTGGTGAGATGTTCTACATGCAGAGCGGGGAGTGAGCTCGCTGCCTTCCACCCGTGTCCAAATCCGAAGCTTCACAATATGCAGTCTGAGCCCGTTAGGAGTAAATAATCCCTTTCTAATCTACTGAAGTGAGCCTTTGTCGCAGTGTAGCATTCAGTGAGGTTCAGCCAAAACTTTCGCCTCCTGTGTGAAAGTTAACTGAGATTCGCGCCGCGTGGTCTTGTCCAACATACCGCTTGTCCGCTGCAGGCTATCTGTATAGCCAACAGCAATTTTGGGGGACTCAACTTAATAATTTAGCCACAGAGGTCTGCTTATTGGGTGGTTGAATGAAGGCTGATTGGGGGTGGGACATTTTTCCCCCATTGCCCCTGGATCCTACTCCCCCGTGAAGGATAGTGCTTTAATAATAAATGTGCCTTTGTGGCTTGTTCACCATATTAGGAAAACGACAGTACTACCACCGTAGCCCCTGTGCCCTTTCTGAAAGGCTTTTGTTGTTGATGTTCTTAACTTCAGATGGACTATAAATGTTATTCTAGTATTCATAGAATTCCTGTACAGTTAAAACTGTAGCGATTAATTGTTTTTAACCCGCTCACAGCGCGTGACACATGGCTGAGTGTGGTTGTCTGCCAGAGGCATTGTGTCGGTAGATGAGTGTACGTTTCCAGAAGCCTCTCTTCGTTCAGGGCGCCCACACAGTGCTGATCCACTACGAGGCACCAGCAGCTGACTGGGCACAAAAACGGCTACCAGAGGCTAATTCATGCCAAAGGCTAAAGCTGCCCTTTTTTTAATGGCATCTAGTTTCAGAACTTGAGGGTTTGTGCAATTTTTCCACAGCAGAAAGCCATTGGCTGATTGAAAATCTCAGCAAGGTAATGCCTGAATCACCATGTCCTCTAAACATTAGATCTGGCAGATCAGCAGCTTTTTAACCCTAAGCCACCTTGTTTCACTGACACACTGTTGATTCTCCGCAGAGGTGACATCTGACAAAATGTCTTGTTTTCACACAGTCCCTGCTCTTAGTTCAAATGTCTGGCAACTTGAGTAAATTTCAAGCTGAAGTGACGTTCTAATGCGGTGGCTCCCAACCCGGTCCAGGGGGCCCTGCCGGTCTGTCCATGTTTTTGCTCCCTGCTAGACAGTGGGAGCTGGGAGGGAGCAAAAATGTGGAATTGTCTGTGGGTCCCCGAGGACCGGATTGGGAAACACTGTTCTGTTGGTATTATGTGATTCGTTTTGGGTCTCCCTAGATGAGTCTTTGCGTGGAGGATATAAGGAGTGTATATATGGTATAAAGATATATACTGCTCATTGTAGGACACTGGCACCGGCCTACACCCTTTGAAGGTGTTACCCCAAAAGTGCTTAATAATGCCATCTATCTCTATTTCAAGTATTCTTATCGTTGTTCTCTCTTCTCTCTAATGTTCTCTCTTCTGTTTTTAATAATACAAAGGTATTGTGAGGATTCAGTAGCATCATGAGGAAACGGTGATCAGACAGAGTTCGCGGGGACCCAGAGTTGAGATTTTTGCACCCAGTCTCAAAAGGTTGAGGAGAGCCACCAGGATTATATGTGGAAAACTATCAAATGGAGACATTGGTGGCAGCTTTAGCTTAGAAACAGCCAGCGATTTGTGGATTTTTGTAATTACTTTCCTGCGTTCTCCCGAATCCCCTGTAATCACGGTCCTTATAAGTGAAATTAAAAATGCCCTTTGGTAATATTACTGTGCTCTCGCAGCCTGCATACAGACCAGGCTGCCTCTGTTGCGGCAGCTAATTTGAATGTTCCCTTACTAAGGCTTTGAACATCCTTTACTTTGAACTGCCAATCCGCAGTCGGGCAGAGAATGAATGGAGGGGGGTACACTTAGTCAGAAAACTTTCTTTTTTTTTATTTTATTTATTTATTTCTTTAAACATCCCCTTTCATCTCAGGAGCGGCGAAAGAGCCTTATTTATACGCAGTCTCATGGAGGGAGTATTACCGTTCCTCATGTTAGACATGGACCACACTCCCTTCCAAAAGACAGACTCCTTTATTTTATTGTTCATCTGATGGTAAAGACTGGCACTGTGAAATGTCCCGCCATAAATCGCCTGCATTCCCCGCTGGGCCTCCAATTAAATTACTGACTTGTTATTACTTTGATATGCGACGGCCTTACTTTAGCAGTCATTTTTCGGTTTGCCGGCTGCTTTGCTTTTATGATTGATCTTTCTTTCCTTGTGGATGTTTGTCTGTTGATTTTTTTATTTTTTCCCCCTTAGGAGAAGAATAAGTATAATAAGTAGTGTCAGTCTCTTTGGTGTGATTTTTACAGGCACTGACTGCTAGAATCCTCACGCTTACGAAGGTGAAATGGCCCTGTGTCTGGATTCTGCTCTGCTCTAATTTTCTGTATTTATAGGCACATAAGTAACAGAATGGATGCCTGACCTAAATCTCATATCTGCATGACTGAATGCATATTGTTAGTTAGGTTTATATCGTAAACATGGAAGCTTTGGTTGATTTATTTATTTTTTCCCCTCCCGTAGGAGGGCTTTTTCCATCTCTTCCTAAAAACGGGAAGCATTTCTAACAAGCCATCCCTAAAGTCAGACACACTAAATAGAATGTATACCTGGTTTGTTTCGATACCTGTGACGCTTCATAATCCACTGGCCGTGGTAATTTCAAAAGCCACAGCCTGTTTGCTTTTCACTGTAGCCTGGTTAAATATGCCGGGTGGAGGTGCCATGTGACCTCGCTATTACAGCGACATGGCCGTGCGGGTCGGGCCAGTCGGACACCAGCCAGCTGATTCTCCCGTGGGGGATTCCCTGGAAGGACTCTTGATGAGGACTGTGCAGTGTTCAGCCAGCATGCTCCGCCCGAGTGACAGAGGCCCAGCCAACTGCTTCATGGTCGCTATTCCGGGCTAACGCGGAGCTCTTGCGGTAGGCATTCTGGCGTCTCTCCTCCCGGACATAGCAGTGTGTAGCCCCGTTCCCAGGTAGCGATCCAGTGATTCCAAATCCCACGGCATTCCGGATTCCGTGCACGCGAAGGAGGTCTTGAGACATGCGTGGTAGCTTGAAATTCCACCATGATCTGTGAAAAACATGCTAATTATGCATGTTGGGGCAAAGTTGTGGTGGTAGAGCTCAGGCGAGTCACGCATCCAGTTGACGCTTTGTTCAGAAATAAGGCTTTGCAGATAATTCATTAGGTGCCTCGAACTGTGAGCCCAAACAACAAACATTTAGGAAATGTAACCTAGCCGAGTAATTTAATAGAAATTCATATTTATGAAGCAGGGTGCAAATTATGGACTCCAGAAACTGAAAGATAATGCTGCCCTAAGCTGGAATTGCATCTTGATGAAAAGTAACTAGTTCCATTCCGCATTTTCTGTGCTTAGAATGCGAATAGTACAGCATATCTTTTAAGAGTAGCTGTATGTCGTAACTTCTGCGCTGCTCTATTTCAGCCCTCCGGTTACAGAGTTCCTGACGAAACAGGGTTACTTTTAAGATTATGTTTTCAGATTTCAGTCCAGAGATTCCGAAATCGCCCGGGAGGGATCCGGAGGAGCTTCGGTGCGGCGTCTAAGCCGCCGGTCGATTTGCAGTGAGCGTCCCGTGGCACAGAAAGATGCGTCGGCCCCTGGCCCCGACACACCGGCGTTACGGAGACGGCGCCAAGCTTTCTTCGGAAGCCCACGATGGCTCGTGGCCTCCGGCCGTAGGGCGGTGGCAGAATTTCAAACAGGTGCCTTAATGGGATTCGTGTGGCCAGATGGTCATGTCACCAGGTCTGGCTAATTGATGACGAGGCAAATGCTTGCGGTGTCAGGTTCAACTCTCTGTACTCTGTTTTGAGAGCTAATGAGCTGAAATCTCTTTAAAACTTCAGTGTGCCCTTATGTCGTGTATTTAGGTGCAACGTGCTGCTTGAACTGCTTGAATGTGTCAAATGCCATAATTTAGTATTATAAATGTTGATGTTACTATTGATTTTTTTCCCCTAAGATCACTGACTTATTCTTCAAAGCCCACCTAAAGATTATCCTTATATATATGACCTCATCGTCCAGCAAGGTAGATTAAGAGAACGTTGTGTCTGGAGGCTTTGTTTGCAAAACAGCTTGCGGCCTCTTTGGTGATCATTTTCATGTTCTCTCCCTAGCCTTTCTTCGCACTCCTCAGGGAAACCGTGCGTCCTCCAGAAAGTGGCCCAGAAGTCGACTTCTCTCAGAACTCAGGGCCTTTACAGCTTAATTCTGGGCCAACCCCCAGTGGTATCCTAAATGCCGCTGTAATTTCTAAGCTGGATCTATGAAGCTGTTGATACGGTTGTTTGTGTGCCACTTCTTCTCCAGCTTGGCTCGCATCCAGACCCGCGGCACGATCCGGCATATTGCACAGTGCAAGGTGTTCACCGCAGATAGCCAGACATAAGCCTCTTCAGAGCTTCAAGTGCATTGAAAGCTAAGAAAATGTGTGAGTTTTTTTTTTGTCTAAGCTAAGACCTTTGATCTGTGGTATTGCTCAGCCTTCTGGGATTTTAAAGAGTGCGCAAAACACCCAGAATATCAGCTTGGCCTGTAGATCCAAACTTTGACTCCACAGATTATCACACTGTGCTGCCTTTCTCCTAAGAGTTGGGTTCACTGAAATCTTTGAGATGGACAGAGTTGGTCAGAAACCCCTAATTTCGATGGAATCTGGGCTTCGAGCTTCCGTTGTTGAGAACTGTCTTACATTTTTCATCCCTCTGATAGGGAGTACAGGGGCCGGCAGATTCACTGAAGGTCTCCGGAGTGTGTGGTGCCTTAGAAGGCGGGTTTCTGGCCTATAAGCACCCCTCCCTAATCGCCCCTCTCTTTGATCATTCCAGATGCTGCGAAGTGATCAAAGGGATATTCTGAAATTTTGGCCGCGCGTTCTCGGTCACGCTCGCAGGCTGCCGTTTTGTCGCCGTGTGCCCAAATCTCATGGCCTTTAATAACAGCCGTTCTGATTGGAAATGGGAGTCGGCGGCGGCCTGGATGTTTCACCAATGAGCTGGGCCGCCCGTAAGGGGGAAGAGAGGGGAAGACTTTCTGGGGCTCGGGCAGAAGGTGTGGGAGCCCATGAGTGTATGAGGGTGGATAATGGTAGCTTTGGTTTGGGGGGGCGGGGCCAGCGAGCCCATTCAGTAAAATTTTCTTGGGAGAAGCCATGTGTGAAAACACCGGTTCCCTATCACAGCCTCCATCCTGGTGCTTACCATACACAGCTTGAGCAGAGAACGGCTGGAAAACTTAAGAACCCTTAAAAGTGTGTTGAGGCTGGGGTGGGGGGGAGTCATTTTAAAGAGCACTCAGCTGCCTTTATCTGATGACCACTGCAGTTCCCGGCTCTGCCGCGTCTTCGCCAGCAGGGACGGTATTATTTATCCAACTGCAGCTGTGTGCAGACACGTCTCCCGCCGGAGCTCGGCGCCGCCCCCGTGGCCCGCGGAGATTGGCGGGAGGCTGACGACATCGGGCAGCTCTCCAGACCCTACAGCCAGGATCCTCCCCAGCCCATAACGCCTCGTCCTCACCTAGACACCACAGCGCCGGGGTGTGAAGGAGACGGAGCCCTACTAATGTTTCATCCGTGTAATCCAGTTATAATATCAATTCTGACACCACCATACTTTTTTTTTTCCCCCACAACAACCCCCCCTCCCCAAATTCCTCTGAATGCTCTTGCTTCTGCTTTAATTCAGTTCTCCTTAATTAAGCCTTTAGGGCGGCGGAAGCAGCGCAGTAGCTAAGTCCCTCGTCTATAGGAGTTGGGGTTTCCACTGTCTCATCCTGTAATTCTATCCCACCTAAGCAAAATTCCCAGTCTAGTGAACCATATTAAACTCAAAGAACGGAGTCACGGGCGTTTTTCGTCGGTCGAGATGACGTCAGTAACTGTTTTTAGGTTTATAGAGCTTCAGTTTGCAGCTTGTGGGCAGTGTCCCTTGTTATAAAGCAGCGGTTTGTATCGTCAGTAGGTTTAAGCTTGCCGAGAGATCCGGTCTCGTGCGTCCTGGCATCGATATTAATATACACCGTTGCATTCTTGTAAAGGGACGAGCAAGCAGCCGTGCACGGACTTTCTAGTCTGGAAAGAGAATGGGATATTTTAGGCTGGCTTTCTCTCATTATTCCTGAAATGGTGCTGACGCTTCGCTTTTAACAATAAAGTGCGAAGAGGTCAGTGGATTTGCGGCTCCTCTGGCCGGATCAGCCACAGTCCCCCGCCGTGTTTTTCCGTTTGCTGTAGGAATGTCAGGGCCACTCCTTCCCGTCTGTCCCCCCCGCCCCTTCGGTCCCGATGTGACAGTGTCTGCGTCCTGCCCAGCCCAAGCACGCATCTCAGCTGCCAAGACCGCTGTCCCTCTATGGCCCGGTCCAGAGAGAGTGGGCCACGCCACAATATGGTGTACGTCCACTTCAGCTATCAGTCTTTGCTCTCAGGACTGTCTCCTTCCATACAACTGCATTTCTCTGTGCTCCCTCCTAAAAACATGTAGCGGTATTTTTATTCCCCCGACGCATTCTTTGCTATATTTGTCCTTTTTCATTTCGAGCTGGACTTTCTTTGGAAGTTGGCCAGGATGTCATTTGTTTTTCCCTCGATGGCTCTCGGCAGGAAGTCACCAGACACATCGATCCAGCCCGCCCCACATCCGCATTCGTGGGCAGCGGTCGTCTGACTGCTCGTAGCTCTGGGCACCCCCTGGCTGCCAGCTGATGCCCCCCCCCACCACCCCGCCAGAGCTGGTGCGGGTCCTGTCTGTCAGCAGTTTCCACGCATGAGCACTTCTGGGGGGGGGGGGGGGCTCTGCCTCAGGCCGCCCTCGGCTCCGCATCGATTTCCCAATAACGGCCCGCGGTTGCCCGCGATATTGAATGACGTGCCCAAGCTTAAGGAGATGCACAGAGGAGCGGAAGGGGCGTCCTGGGGGGAGGGGGGTGAACGATCAGACGTTACGACAGATGGCTGCGTTCACGGAGTCCCACTAGTGACGCCGCGAGCTTGTGATTAAGACGGAGACGCGAACGCGGCGAGAGATGGGCGCTAGGCCGCCGTGATAAACCGCCAAGGCTTTTTCACACCGCGGCGACGCGTCATGCCAAAGTGTCGCTAGACTTCTACTGTCTGTCACTCCAGGGTCGGCGCCAGAACAAATCTGACAGCCCAGCCCGGGAGGGGCGTGATGGTCACCCGGGTGGGGGTAGTTAACTGGGGGATGGCGATCCATTAGGGTGTTCCTTTTTAGGGGGACACAGGTGCTCATTTTGAAGGGGTGCCCCCTTGTGGCGTTATCACCAAATTACTCCCGTCTCCAAGGTTCTCCCACACTTCTTCTTTGTGCTGTACCGCCGATGTTAAGTTTTAAGCCTAAAGTTCGTCCAGCTAACGGCTGGCTGCACAGAGGCGCTATTGTAGCGGCTGTTTCAATGCGACCCGCGTGTTTTCTCTGGCCCGGTGCCAAAGCTCACTCCAGCGCCATCATTTTCTTTCCACACGATTTCAGGCACTGGTGCTGGGAACGGCTCTTGAGCCCTTATCATTACGCAGCGTTAATTACACCATAAGAATCATGTCTAATGTCTGTAGGCTTCCAGTAGGCTTGGGCAGCAGTTCAGCTTTGTGGCCAAGATTCCAAAATATCGTGATGTGCCCGAAATGCCGCAGTGATTTAAAAGTAACCAAATAGTGTCGCTTTTGAAAATACAGTCAAAATACTGTACAATGCCAGAGCGGCATGATGGTGTGAATAAGTAGAAACCATTCAAGCCTGGCTCCCATGTAGTGGCATGAAGCGCTTTGCCCACTTAGTCATTCGCTCTGGTAGATACAGAAGCAAAGTGAGTCGGTGTCTTTATCGCCAGCCCTCGGTGCTCCTGCGCCTGCATGTGGCCTTCTCTGGGAGGTTTGCTTCTGTTTGCCTAAAACCCGCGAAGTTTTACTAACCCGCCAAGAGCGGCGTCTGCCCCCAGCCGCCCCGGCTGGCTCTGGCGAGTCGGCAACCCCCACCGGCAGCGTGAAGGCCCCTGGATGCTGGCGTGACGTCTGCCCGCCGAAAGTGCTCCGGATGCCGGTCTCGCTGGAGCCGCTCTATAAATAATCCCTGCGAAGCCCACGCTAGCACTGGCTCGCTTCCCCTGCATGCTGCTTCCCGCCAGGATGTCAGGGAAATTAGCGCCCCTGGTGTTCTGCACCGCGACCTCTCAGCTGCCCGCGTGGGCTACGGCCTGCCGTACCCTCTGTGACCCCTCCACTGTGTATCTGATGCCCAGCATGTGGCTATACACTGGGGTCTGGGTTACAGACCCCGGCTGGAATAATCCCACCCATTCAGAGGCTTTGTCTTGTGGAAATGTGGCACCTTTGACAGTAATAGTGCTCCTTTTGCCATCTTATTGACCCCTCTGCTCTTCCGTTAACACTATTTTATTTACTGTTGGTCTGTTGATTTATTTATTCATTTATTTAATATTTTTAAAAAGCAGCTAGTATCCCCCACTGAGTATATATTTTTTCCTTTTTTGATATTTTGATGTCCCGTGAAACATTTAAGCTCTGAATTTTGGCTACTGCACTTTAAAAATAAAGCGCCCAGCAGTAGCCAGCCTCAGAGAGCTTTCTGGGTGACAGTCTGCGGTTAGGTTTGCTGATTTCCTCATGTGCTGTGCATTCAGGGGGGTAGTCCATCCTCCCTCCTGCGATTTAATAAGTAGGCCACGTCTTAGCTTTCTTAAAGGCTTCTGAGCACCACTAGTGAATCAGGACATTACTAAGTTTACTTTGACCTAAAAATCTGCATTTCCATTTGCAAGGTTTTTATTTTGCGTTTCAGTGCGTATCAGCGGGAGGCCACTCATTGCAGTCAGATGAAACATCTGAAATACCTTTAATTATCTTTAAATATCATGAAATATCTTTTAATATTGCAATATAAAACGGAACTAGTAATTGCCTTTTGCAATTATGCATGAGACTGTGTTGTGCTGTTCGATGCTCTTCTGCTGTGGTAGTTGATGAATGAGCTGGAAAATTGAGTTGCAAGTTCCTAGTTCTTGTTCGCCAAATATACCGAGGTGTTACTTGGGCAAGAGAATAAATGTGGCGTTAGTCTATGAGCGATACATTTGGATGGTAACATACCGTAATAAATCTGTAGTGTCCGCTTGTTCACCGAGCGAGATACTGTTGGGTTTTGTCCCATTGCAGATGTTTTGCTCCTAGGCAGCCGCTAGCCTAACGGTACAGAACATACTCTCATAACCCGAAGATGCCTGGATAAGTTCCCAGGAAGGCCTGTGTTCTGAATTACAGAAGCGTGACTCATGGTGAGCCTTGTCAGGAAGACTCTGACCGCTAGTTCTGCCTGTCACCAGTGTGCTCCCCCTTCTCGCAATACCGACGCAAAGGAAAACTTGTAGTTTCAATAACAGCCTGCTAAGTGCTTCAGTGTGTTTAAGAACCATGTCAGTAAATTCATGGAATTCAGTGGGAAATTTAAGCAGGAAAATGATCAGTTAGCTGCATAATCATCACCGACTCAGCGGTCTCTGAGATGCACGAGAAGAAATATTGTTGGTAACAGGGTAACAGCACAGAGGTGTAGGGAGTAGGGAGGAAGGCACTGACAGAGGCC
>JAODKL010000002.1:21215602-21225887 GCA_026780765.1 Petrocephalus schoutedeni | reverse complement strand
CCTGCCATCCAGATCTCCTACCTTCCCTTGAATCCTGCTCCACTGTCTCCCGTCTGCTTCTAGGTGATGAAACTGCGTAAGCTGGCCCAGCAGATCGCCAACTGCCGGCAGTGCCTGGAGCGCTCCAGCGCCCTGATCACGCAGGCTGAGCACAGCCTGAAGGAGAACGATCACGCCCGCTTCCTGCAGACCGCCAGGAGCGTCGCCGAGAGGTCAGAGCACGTCACCCCCGCCGTCTGTGCTCCCGCGCATCTCGAATTGTCCTAGAGAAATGGAATCGATGTTCTGGCACAAACTTCGCTGAAGCTCAGACTGGGCTGCTTAGATTTCGGAGAGCATGAACGACCAGATTCAGGCTTCCTTTGTCTAGCAGGCTCTGCAGTCATCACTCTGTGGCCTCTTGTAGGGTTGCGATGGCGACGGCGTCTTCCCAGGTCTTGATCCCAGACGTCAACCTTAACGATGCCTTTGACACTTTTGCTCTGGATTTTTCCCGGGAGAAGAAGATTTTGGAGGGACTGGATTATTTAACAGGTGAGGGTATCTGCACAGCTCCTTAAGATTTAAGATGCAATTTGCAATTTAATGAACGGAGGTATTGATCAGGCAGGGAGTATTTGTACTAATGCATTTTATTTTAAAGAGCATGCATATATTACCTTGGGAAATTTGTTTAGATGCTGACAGAGGCATTTGCTTTACTGCAAAATGCTAATTTATTCAAGGGAAGGTATCTCTCTCTTGAATTCATTTGAAGCAAACCTCTAGCTAACTATCCAGCTTTGACTAATTTTCTCCCACCACCCCCACCCCCCCACATTGTCACGGAGCAGCTCCAAACCCCCCTGCCATACGGGACGAGCTCTGCACAGCCTCTCACGACACCATCACCGTCCACTGGACTTCCGAGGACGAGTTCAGCGTCATCTCCTACGAGCTACAGTACACCATCTATACCGGCCAGGCCAACTTCATTAGTGAGTGACTCGCTGAGGATTCTGGGAGTGGGATGCTGTGCACACCATAATGCAGGCAAACGGTTCAACAGAACGACTAAATAACAAGGAAGTGTATTCCTGTATGAAACATGGAAACTGTTGGTATCTTAAAAGGATCCCTTTGGTTTTTTCATCCTCGTACGAGGAAATCAGGTCTTTCTTGGGGACTTTGTTTAGGAGATGTACGTACCAAGGCCACATTGATAGAGTGCACCTAGACCTTGTGGAAACATGAAGCCAGCACAACCTCAGCATGTCATTGAAAGGAGAACCAGGCAAACCACTTGAGCTCAATGCTAAACCGGATGGTGTCGGTTACGCCTGTTCTTTAGCTACCTTTGCAGTTGGGGTCAGTGCGGCTTTATTTCTGTCCGACAATAGCCAGCCTTAAAACAAGCACTGATGAACTTTGCAGTGCCATTGTGAGTCACTTTGAATGTGAAGCCATTGATAGCCAGCTTATGTTTGTGAGAGGCTTGTCCATACCATTCAGTAATATCTAGAACACTAATACTGTTAGCATTTTGTTCCATTCTTTATTTTTTTTTGGGGGGGGGAGGGGTGTCTCAGCTTTATCTGTCTTTATGCCAGGTCACAAAAGAGTACCATGGCATTTTAGACTTCCTTCTAAATCGCTCCAACTAACCAACACTGAAAGTTTACAGTTTTAGCCTGTGATATTTAATCCTACTCTTTTATCAATGGGGCAGTTGCAGAATGGTCGGTGTGTCCATCCTTAGAATTGGGAGAGGTATAAAAATAATAATTCTCCTGGCTGACCAACGAGATTAGAGTTCCTCCTGGATGAAAATCGATCGCCCCAGTTCCTCGCTGGCTTGCTGAGTGTGGCATGACCAGGCCCGATATCGCGCTGGCAGAAGCACACAGCCGGGCGCCCAGAAGCACGGTGGTAACAGCATGTCCGACCCTCGAGTGAGGTGAAGCACTTGCAGGAGAGAGACGCATCTGTCCCCACTGCTGAGTTTTTACTATTGCTCACTGGGCAGAAGCACTTAAGTGTTTCTCACTAGTAAGTTATCTGCAGCATATCTTTCCCGTCCCAGGGGTCTGGGAGGCCATGTGTACCAGTTTCTTTACATCCGCAAACCCGCGGAGTCGAGTTCTTCTTTCAGGAGAAAAGCCAGAAGTGAGCTGAATGCAACGGATGCGAAAAATATCTCTCTGGAAGCAAAATGACATCAGCAGGGCCTGGGTTCAATATATTTCCCTGCAAGGCCCATAAATGTGTTCGCTGACTTTGAAAGTCCCTGCTGTTTTCTGGAATTGATTGATCTTGGATATTGAAAGTTCGCTCTTAAAAGCGCCCTGCACATGTGTAGTCAGTGACTCATTTCACTCAATAACATACTGATGCAGGTTGTGCCCCGTGCGGCCTTTCGAGTCAAATATGTCCAATTAAATAGTTGGCTCGCATAGACACTGCCATCCCATGGGGCTAATTAAAAGCACAGGAGAACCCCTTGGCCGATCCTGACACCTTGGGGCACCAGAGAGTGCAGCATCCCGCTGCATTTTCACGGCGATTTTCAGTAGAGTCAGAGCAGCAACCGCTGTGTACACGCGGGGCCGGTGGCCCGAAAGGGGCCCTCGGCCTAAGCATCTGTCCACGACGCAGACATTCTTACTTCTGTGCCCAGGAGAACACTTCGGTTGCTTCAATTCTCAGATTTTACGAGTTGAATCCCGCCATACAAACGTGCCGTTTAATTCATCCAGCCCATGGTCGTCGACATGACCTC
Source organism: Petrocephalus schoutedeni (assembly GCA_026780765.1). NCBI lineage: Eukaryota > Metazoa > Chordata > Actinopteri > Osteoglossiformes > Mormyridae > Petrocephalus > Petrocephalus schoutedeni. Next base: position 21,223,129 of record JAODKL010000002.1, on the reverse strand, counting down.
TTTGTTCATCCCAGTAATCCAGCTTATGGTGATTCCACCACCCTTTTGCCGTTCGGTTAATTTCTCTTAATTCCTCACATTTTTTTTCACCTCCCGGATGGTCGTCTTTTGTCCCTCTTTAAATATCCCAGCGCCCCTGTCACCTTTGATTATACAGTTAAAAAAGGCTAAGCACCTCTTAATCGTGATCGATCTTGCATTCACTGATTAGACAATTGATTCTGTTTACCCACAATGGCCATTATCGGAGCGATTGGGTGTGCCGTCAGTGGGGTGGGGCACGCAAGCCCCTGAGAGGCTTCCACAGGCCTCTGCGGCTGATGCAGAGCCCCCCAAGCTCTCCCTAATATCTGCTCACCATCCAGCAGTAAATAAGCAGGGATAAAACGGAGTCTGCAGTCCTAGTTTTATCCAGCGCAAAGCCATGCCTACCCAAAGCCTGCAAAAACATCAATGATCCGATGGGTTCCTGAATATCTATGTAAAAAAAAAATAGTTCCCCTTCATGGTTCTAGCTTGTGGCTCTGTACAATTTGGATGCACACCCCTAAAATTCCTCCAAACCACGCAGCCACAGCTTATCTTCCATTCGAAATTAGTTTTAATCTTTAAAATGCACTCTGGGTTCCTTCTCTGCAAATGAAATCCACGCCATTCGATATATATATATGCCCCCTGTGTTATTTATATTTACGAGCAGGCACTCAGATTTTTACTTATAAATGTTGCTATCTTCCTTCTCACTAATTCAGTAACTGTTGATGCTTTTTTTTGGTTAGGTTTTTTTTTTTTCACCAGCCACAGTAACAACATGGCCAAAGCTGGTCATTCCCTGAATCATGTCTGAATAATACCATTATTGTTGTTTTATTAATGGATGAAGTGTCCTTGAGGTGTGGGATTGAGACCAGACTGGACTAAGTACTGCTAAAATATTTTATTTTAAACCTTAACCTGGATTCCATTCCCTCTGCTGCTAATATCTCTGAGCTCCCACGCTAAGGATGACTGTGACCCCATACGGAGGTAGTCCATCCCACAATTCTGTGCAAATCCTTCATGGTTTAGCCAGCAAGCATATTGGGGTTATGCTCCCCATGAGGAACGTTGCCATTGGAGACGGCATAAGTTCCAGGAGCACAGAGTCTCGTGTTTACATAGATCTTCAGGCACTCGCAGGCAGGATCCAGCCTGTTACGCACGACTCCGCTGATTACCACGTTATATAACATCAGATGCTGTAAGCTGTGCCTGTCCCATTATAGAACTCGCTCTACCCACAGCAGCTGTACATGGAGCTGCAATCCCTTGAGTGCTGGAGATTCCAGCTGACGCCAGTTTTGAGATGTTTTATCTCAACGGGCCATTCCAAGTTATCAGATGAACTTGCCCACGGCAGGAGCTGTGCTTCGCAGTGGATGTCATTCCCAGTGGCTTTCACCTTCCCGCAGAAGAGGAAGATAACAGAGGTAGGCTGAACAGCTCCTATCTCCCTCTGACCTCTGTCCATCCGTCCTCAGGTCTGTACAACTCCGTGGACAGCTGGATGATCGTGCCCAACATCAAACAGAACCACTACACAGTGCACGGGCTGCAGAGTGGAACCCGCTACGTCTTCTTTGTCAAGGCCATCAACCAGGCGGGCAGCCGCAACAGCGAGCCGGCGCGGCTCAAGACCAACAGTGAGTGATCCCTCCGTCGAACCCGCCATCTGGACTCAAGTGTCCCTCCTGTAGCTCAACCGGTAGAGAAGTGCACTAACACAAAGGATGTTGGTCAGAGTCCCAGGAAGCACTCATATGTTATAACCCCTGTACTGTAGGTGGCTTGGAAGAAAGCATCAGATCGATGAATTCTAAGTGTGCTTCCCAGGCTTGATAGGTGGCTGGTGTTTGGTGGGCACCCCCTGAAAACCAGCAGTGCCAAGTCCGTTAAACTCGATGTCTGTTGCCTGGTGCTTTTTTTTAGCAGGCAGTGGGAGGTAAAACGGATTTCTGGGTGTAGGGGTGACGCCCGGCTAGCTGGAGCCAGTGGAGGGCAGCCACAAACCCTGGCGAATCTGCTTTATCTAACTGGCTGGGGGCTAAAGCCTTACTCCATTTCCCTGCTGCCTGCCGGCCCTTCCCCACCGTGGCGTGGCCCTCGCACCCTCCTCTCTCCCTCCACATGTCAGGGGGTCTGCATTCCTGCCTGAATGGGTCCATTCTCCTTCGGAAGGTTCAGAAGACCTTGGCATGCCTGTTACAGATCCTGACACCGGGGCAGTTCGATAGCTTCTCGTTTAGGAACAGCTCTTCCCGTTTCATTACAGTTTGCCACCTACAGACTTAAAGTCTGCCTGTAATTCTGAATTAGCTGTATAAGATAGTGCTTTTGTAAATGCTTAAATTACAGAAAAAACAGATTGTGTAGATTTAATAACCTTATATACGTCATGTAAAACATTAATTTTCCTAAATTTCAAACTCTTATTAGTTTGCAGTACTGAAAATGGAACAAAATTTTCATAATTTATGTACAAATAGGTGGTCAAAATCATGCCATGTGTTATGCAATATTTGGAGAGATATTCATGATTTACCAAAATATACCCTTATTCCACTGCACCATGCTATTATGTAGATATATGTTCTAACAAATAAATTTAGTAGACTTATGAAGGTGGTTGTTAAAAAAAAAAAAAACCTGTGTTTCTGTATTTAGAACAGAAAAGTAGGGTGTGTTTATGATTCTTTAATAGCAATCGCCTGAGATTGTTCGTTTGTTTCAGATATGACAATGATGAGTTTTTAATGCACTGACTTGGTTAGATTCTGACTTTCTGCCGGTAGAATACTTCTTGCCTATGTTGAAATAACATCTTTTGCAGAAAACGTTCCCAGAACCATATATTTCTTGCTTGATATTGATGCTCCATAGGTACTCAATGGGATTGACTTTGGGCAAAGATGCTGGCCGCTCCATCAGATGGCTATATTTGAAGCCCAATTTCATTAAGTACTCTTCTGTTTTCTTGGCAGTCTGTGATGGAGCATTGTAGTGCATAAATGTCATGTTTTATCTTAATGCCAAAGGATTATTTGTCCATCGTGGCACAAAGTTGCTTTTCAGAAATTCAGTATAAGCATTTGCAGTCAAATTCACACCTTCTGGAATTTGCCAATGACCAGTCAGCTGAACACCAGTTAATCCAGCCCCAAACGTCACACAACCACCTCCGTCTGAGAGGGTAAGGTGTGCCATTTCTCATCCAACCCTTGGCTTTCCTTATGAATGGCCCTTTGGTCTTGCCTGACAGTGTGGTTAAATGTGTGTTGACTCTCTTAATCAGTGTTTTGTCTACTTCAAAATGACATGTTTTGAAAGCTAGCAGTATGTAGTATTTTTGAGAACTTCCAACAAATGTGTGAGGTGGTCAGTGGGGGATAGTTCTAACGCGGCATTGCAATGGTACTCGCATTGAAGACACATCAGACACAACCAAGTCCAAAAAAATAACGTAGCTCTTGTATTCAGTTAATAAACCAAGAAAATACAAACATTTGTTCATTTTATTATGTGAACATTGTGTATTTTAATCAGAATGTTATGTAAAGTGATTTTTTAAAGGCTTGGACAAATGTGTAGTTAACCTATAATAGACCTATAATATCCTAGCAGAAAACGGCAAACAAATGCTTGCTATTGATTTTCAAAGAAGGATCTGTCCACTCAAAGAAATTTACTAAATAATGTCACAAAGAATTCACTACATTGTATCGCATGTTTACTTGCAATACAAACCGCGGACAATACAACTGTCCCATGCATGAGGACAAATCAGTCAAAGTACACCTTGTCTGTAAACACTTATTGTAGGCCATATGGACAGTACACAGGGATTGTTCTCCCTGGTTTTAATACTAGATAGATGGATGAAACATTAATTGGTTCTTGTGTGCGAATACAACTGAATAAATGAATAAAACTGTCATCAACATCCATACCATACCATCTTTATTTATAAAAAGCACTTTAAGACAACCATGGCTGACACAAAGTGCTGTACACTGGAACAATAAAAGCAAGTAAGACATAAAATACAAAAATATAGCTAAGACCAAATAGCAGACCAAAGTCAGATAGCTAAAAGAAAACTAGAAGACAACTAAAAACAACTCAAAGAAAAGTAAAAGAAAACTAAGTCCTGCTTGGGCCAAAAGCCAAAGTATAAAAATATGTTTTAAGACGTGTTTTAAAAGTGGACATCTTTGTAAAGTAAGACTTCATCATGAGCTCGGCAAACCCTTTTGCATAATCGTGTGGCAGGTAAACCATTGTGCCAGTAATGTGGAAGCACATATCCTTCAAAGAGGTCCTTCAGCAAAAAGTGTTACCGCACCTGGCCTCCCGCTGCTTCGCATGGCACAAATAGAATCCAGTGTCACGCGGTCACTTTGGGCCACGGATGGGGCCGCGGCGCGGGCCTCTGCTTTAGCACGTCGAGGAGGCGGGAGCCGATGCGACTTGCTCTCGGGGCCCGGGCCCTTGTGATCCCCACGAATGACAGATCATCCTACTCGCCCACCTGCAGCGACGTGCCATTTGTCCATTTGTCTGTCCCCGAGGTATAGGTGACTTCTGCTCCAATTCTCAGCCGCGGAGCCCCAGAGCCAGTGCAGCTGTCATTGTGTACTCTGTTTACTCCAGCGTAAAATCACGCATTTCTGTTTCAGAGAGGGGGAGAGAGACACAGGAATTAATTTCATTTTTGATGGCCCATATGGTATATTTGCCTACTGCTCTGCAGTTCTTTCAGTAAATTGACCATGATACCTGGTAAGACCCGGGACATATGGCCCGCCCTTGCGGAATAAGCCAGATGATGGATTTGGAGTGGTTTGGTGAAGGGTTATGAGATTAAGATGAAATTATCGTGATGGAGGAAGGCAAAGAAGAGGTGGCTGGCCACAGGAGGGGACACTGAACCTCTTCACCCTTATTACATCTAGCATGACAGTACTCTTAGTAGAAGTGGCGGGATGGTGACCAATTGGTGGCTTAATGGTCTGTAATTTTAAAATGTCCCTCCTCATATGTGTTCCGCTGGGATTTCTCTGGTCCGTAATGCACCAGCTGGTATGCGGTCATGAGACATACTCTGCTTTTGATGCATTTGTCTCTATTTAAGCTGTTATTTACCTTATAGCAAATCCTGTAACCATCTAGAGGAGTGTTCAGTTTTCTCTTCAAAATAGCCTCCTTTTGCTTTGATGGCAGCATTGCAGACCCTTGGCATTCTTTCAACCAGCTGCTAGATGTAGCCACCTGGAGTGCTTCTCCAGCAGTCCTGAAGGAGTTTCCACAAGTTCTGAGCAGAAGCTGGCTGCCTTGCTCTTACTCTTCAATCCAGCTCATCCCCAAGCAGCTCTATAGGGTTTGGGTCGGGGGGGATTGTGGGTCACAGCTCTCCATCTATTTCCTTGTTCACATGATAATACTTATTAGACAACCTCGAGGTGAGCTTAGGGTCATTATCTTGTTAAAAGACAAATGAATTTCAGCAGGTGTGTGCAGACTTTTGACTGGCACTGTCGTGGAGCAGCTGCAGCTGAAAGGATCGCGACACTTAGACTGTAACCTTCTCGGGGGGGGGGGGGGGTTCATTCAAAAACACGTCAACAGCAGAGTGTCCCCTCTGTGGTCCCATATGAGTCCAACCCCCACCATCAGGCAGGAGCAAGCCGTGGAGATCTTGCTGTGCAACTTAAGGTGAACAGCCTCATGGGAGATTTTCTACAGCGTCTCTTTCTGCTGTTAAGAGGGAAACCCCTTAGTGTGTAGGGTTAGCTGGTACGATGATTGGCAGGGTTAATTGGAAGATAAGGTGAAGGGAATCCTTAGGCCTAGTGTTTTTACACATTAAGTCATTCGGTGCTTTAGAGTACTTATAGGTATCATTCATGGCCAACACAAGTGGCAAGTGGCAACTCAATATTTGCCCTCAAGACGGCTTCCATGTCATGTCAGGTATGTGAGAATTTTGGCATGTGATTGGTCTGTTTGTGTTGGGAATGAGGATGTGTTTGCATGCTATTGGTTGGAAGGTCAGTATGGTCGTGAGGACTGAGAGAGCATAGTGGTGGCTGTGTCTCAGGAGAGAATCAGCCTGTGCATTCTAATAATTTTTTTCCATAAAGAAGGCTAAAGTTCATTTTTGCCTTGTGGGCGCGAGCTGCCTGGTCGGTCCCTGCACTCCGCTCCTTGGACCCCATTGTTGCATAGACATGCTTCTGCTCACAGATCTCCTTCTAGGCTACGATGGCGAGTGTGTTGTTACGTCAGGAACGCGCGGGTGTCTAACCTGCTGACCGCAAAGCCAAGACGAGAGTGCTCGGTGATTTAAGTAGCAACGTCTGCCTTTTTGCGTTCTCCACAAAACCTCAGAACTGTGACAAAGCTCCCCCAGGCCTGTAGTCACATTAACAGTGACGCTGAGCCATGACTTCCTGCCAGCCCTGTCATTACTCATGTAGGTTTCATTTGGACTGAGAACCCTGAGAATAACTGGGAATTATAGTATCCGTGCTACAGTATAGTATAGTATGCATTATTGTTTTATTCACAACACAAGGGAAAGAGGTTTTGGGAACAGTGCCATGCACACACTATTCAAGGGGCGGCAGTTTTAGGGGGTACGTTCCCCCTCTGTAAATTTTGCATGTTCATCGGTAAGGGGCGTTTAGAGCCTCAAACGGGAGGAATTTAATCAACTTGCAGTATTAATGTTGAATTGTTTCACTAGAAATATCTTTACTTCCCGTATTTACTGGCAGTTTAAATTGGCCATCTTGCACCTGGCCAGGGTATTTTTTATTTTTTCCCCTTAATCATTTTCTGGGGGCACTGAAGTTCTTTGGTGCCCACGTCCCCGGTGCCGCGTCGAGATGATGGCGGCAGACGGAGTCTGGTACCCTCCTGTCGCCCCCTGTGGCTCGTCGCCGCGGATGCGGGCAGCCTCCCGGCTGGCCCCGATAGCCATATCCTCTCTGCGGGGCCCCCGAAAGCCAGGAGCGCGCGGCGGAGTCGGGAGGAGGCTGCGCTCACAGCGATAAGCAGTTCAAAGCGCTGAGCGTATTATTGTAATTGACTTCCTGCAGCACGCTGCCAGAGCATCTCATATCCCCTCACAGTCGCACGCTTCTCAGCGGAGATTATTTGATGGGGAGGGGGGGGGTGCTGTATTGTTGCTCGGTAAGCCCAGAATGGAGATGGGGAGGCTGAGTTTAATGTCAGGTCTCCTGGGACCGAGAGAAGGCCAGCAGACAGTCCTTCATGGCGATTTTTAGCTCACGCCGTCACTGTCCTCGGCCTCTTTTTCCCCTCCGGGGGTGACGGAGCGGAGGAGGGGGGGGGGGGTGAGGACCCTGTGGGAAGCGGGGCAGGTCGGTGTGCGGGATCACGCCTCGCAGAAGCCCGGACGTCTGAAGGCCCTGTCCGAGCTGTCCCATCACCAGATTCTGCTGGGACGTTCAGGTGCTGACCAAA
>JAODKL010000002.1:21157846-21215072 GCA_026780765.1 Petrocephalus schoutedeni | reverse complement strand
GCATCCCGATTGCAATAAACCTGCGGAGGTCTGAAGTATCGACCCGTCGAGCATTTGGTGGCCGCTGTGGCACCCGCCTGTCCCGCCCCGCTTCTGGGTCACGGCGCTAATGCAGCTTTACTGCACTGCCGGCCCCCGCTTCCTGTCTCTCAGTTTGGGAAGATTAACACAGGAAGCCATACTGTATGAGAGGTGGCACGTCGTGTTAGGTCTGTGCAGATTACCGCACCAAATAATTAACGCGTGAATCGCGAGACCCATCCGCTCTGCGGCGTAGTCGAGTTCTGTATTTCTAATTCAGATTAGCGGTTGTCACAGGAATGAGCACAAATGGTAAATTTAATTATTAAAATTAACAATAAAGTGGCATTCTTGGTGAATCGTGAGCTGTGTATATACACACACACACCCATAGAAACCCTGCAACCAATGGGTGTTCGGCTCGTTCTGTGAGAAAACGGAGGGCTTCGATCTTTAAAACTCATTTTTAAAAAAGTAATTTCCTGCATTCAGCAAGGCTTTGTAAGGAATGTATGAAAGTGTTGCATCATCCCCTCTGCCGGCTCTGCAGAGGAGGTGTGTAATGAGCTATTTCAAAGCCGATGGCTGCTTCAGGTGTGCGGAAACACAGACGGCGTGCTCGAAAATTAAATTAACATTTTTCAGCCCTGCGGTCATATTTCTGTATCACAGAAACATGAATCGCATGCCTGTAAACGGGAGGGAAATTAAGAGATGGGAGGCACTCCTTGGACATGTGGAGTCGTGGGACTGTGTCACGTGGCAGAAGACACATGGAGACTAGCAGTGTGGGAAACAGCAGCTTATGTCTGACATGGCAGTGATTACAATTACTGAGACACCTGCTTGAGGCTCTGGAGCTTTCAGGCTGGGTAGCAGAGCTCCCACCACCCTCATAAATTTGTACCTCATCTCTGGATCTGTCAGTTATAAGGCAATTTCTGTACCTGGGTCATACCAACGGGAAATCAGCCACGTATTAGCCACGCCCCTCGTGTTCTGATTGGAGATGTTCCGGGTGGCCTGTCCTTACCCCTTGGGTTAAACAGGTTTCCAGTTCTGACCCACTTCGAAAGGCCCCTGTTCTTTGCCCTCCCCAGACAGATCGATCGGCGAGATTTCGACAAATGTGTGAGGTGGGAGGCCATGTGAGGTGATTTTGAGATAAAAGTGAGGTGAACAAAGAGGAAATGGAAAATAAAATCTCACATAAAGGGTGCTGAAGAGCATCCTTTGATGATACACCCCAGTGAAGGAGCTCTTCCCCTACCAGAGTAGCTGCTGCAATATTAACTACGCTGGAGTTTCCCGCAACTCCTTGGCCTCGGATGAAATGAGCAAATTCAAGCCAAGTGCAGAAAATTGACCGTTACGGGGCGGATCGGGCGCTGCTCGAAATGGCCACTTAAACATTTGGAAAGCTCTCTGAGGTGCTCCCAGGTGGTCTGTTTATTTATAGATGGCATGTTGCTCTGAAGATCGCACACAGATCCTGCCCGCTTTGCTGCCCGTTGCCTGTATGCTGTGCAGAGTGCAAAGTATCGCGGAGCGCTGCAGAGTTTCTAGCTCGGAGTGTAACGTCCGTGTATCAGCCGCTGACCCCATACTCGGCCCCGTGCTGAAAAGTAATGATTTCTCTCTGCCTCTGACTTTGTATGACATCTCCTGCCCTTGCCTCTGTCTGTTTATCCGTTTGATATCATCCCTGGCGATGTGGACTACTTCCTCGGCCTTTGTCGATAAAGACGCACTTACTCTCTGTTCCCTTTCTCGTCATCTAGCACCCCCCTGTACAGCTCTGTCTCTCGGTACGTAGCCGAACTTCGTCGCGCCCTGTTGGGAAGGTTTCGCCCTTGACCGTGGTTCTCCTCCGCAGGTATGCAGTGGGAGTGGCCTACAAGTCGGCCCCCAAGAACGAGTGGAGCGGGAAGAACTCCTCCTCGTGGGTTTTCTCGCGCTGCAATAACAACTTCATGGTGCGCCACAACAGCAAGGAGATGCTGGTGGAGGCCAGCCTGCAGCTGCGGCGTCTGGGCGTGCTGCTGGACTACGACAGCAACGCGCTGTCCTTCTACGACGCCATGAACTCGCAGCACCTGCACACCTTCGACGTCTCCTTCCTGCTCCCCGTGGTGCCCACCTTCATGATCTGGAACAAGTCCCTGATGATCCTGTCCGGCCTGCCGGTGCCGGACTTTGTGGACTGTCCCGAACAGCAGGAGGGTGTGTGTCGGCCTCAGGAGTCACCCTACGTATCTGGCCTGAAGGGCTGTCACTGAGACACCTCTCGATTACCCCCCCCCCCTCCGCGAACCTGATGGCTCCGCATTCATCTCATTTCATTCTCCTCCACCTTTACGCTTAAGTTTATGGAGACCTGTCGCGTTTAGAAGCTCAGATAACCGATAACGATTTTATTTTTTTTTCTTGCATAATGTGACTACTAGTCTTGTAAAATAAGAAATTACTGATCATTTTAAAGACAAAAATAATATTTATGAATAATAAGTCTGTTTGATTTTGTCGATTTTAATGTATTTATAATGCACTTTTTGGAAATCTTTCATTTCCTCGATGTGTGAAAAGAAAAGGCAAAAAAAAAATGGGAATGGGTTGAATTTATTTGTCAAGTATAGCAGTATATACAAGGTTTCTTATATAGAGAAATCATGTTGTTACTGCTATTTTTCTTAACCTGAGTCGAAAAAAGTCTCCAAAGTGGAGAAAAGGGAGTTTAATTTGGGGTTTAGACATGTGCATGTTTTTTGTTTTTTTCTGACTCCTCCCCTTAGTTTCTTATTTTAATGAAAATATGATGTGAGCATGACCTGTTACAACTGCTGCAAGTCTATTGCAGTGTTTCATCGTCAGCTTCATTGTCAATTTAAATCCCTGGTTTAGACATTGCCATACAGCTGGCCTCCCACTCAGCGGACATGCCCACTACAGCGTAATCGCTGTTTGGCCTTCGCCAGAACCTGTTAATTAGTTGGGCGGTTCTTCTGGTTCTTCGGACCAGGCTCTCAGTTGCCATATCACTGCTCATCCTTCTTCACTCGATCCGAGTCGGTCTTCCACACGAGCCATTCTGCGATCCCTCTCTTCCTACTTCTCCACAATTGAGAGAGACACTGAGTGCATCTGTGACCTCCACAGCAATATTATGTCTCCGGTCCAGTCAGGATCATCTCCATCAGGCCATCTCAGTCTTTCCATTTATATGCCGGCGATATTTTAGTCTCAGCTTTTTGTGAGACGCTTTTATGAGTCACGTTTACTAAACGATAATCAGACAATCAACTTCAGTATGAGAGAGTAGACACAAGGTGTATGTACAGTTAAAAAAAAAAAAATTGCGATCGCAGCTGTTCTGTTGCACGTCGTTCCTCGATACGTTTTAGCAGGGCTGGAAAATATTGTTGCCAGTGAGTGTGGCCGATCAGCCTCTGTTCTGTCCCCGCACACCACTCAGGTTGGCGATATTTTATCGTATCGGCAGGTTCAGGATGCGTTTCCCAGTGCGTGCTCCGCCCCCTTCGCTTTAGCGGAAAAGCACAGAAGGGCTGTCAGCCACACCCTGCGCTCTGGTACAGCTCACCGACCCCCCCCCCCGCCTTCGAAGAGCAGGGAGGCTGGAGGTGCAGTGGGTTATGGAGTCAGAATCGGGGCAGGGCGTCAGAGTAGCGATTGTGCTCGTGTACCGAGCGCTAGCTAGCACATAGCATGTCGGGCAGCATCGCCGTCATGGATACACGCAGCAGACGCGAGGACCACAAAACAATGGCCGAGGAGAACAGGATTCCTTACACATTATGTTTATGGTTTCTGGTGTTTCAGAAGATGATGCATATGTAGGAGAAGAAAAATAACTTGCATAACTGCTAATTTCTGTAATTTGTCCCAGTACGCTGTACTGGCTTACTGCATGACAGTTTGATTCGAATCCAAGTGCATATTGTACATTTCATAACGTTTTATACTAACATTCAAAATTATTAAAACTTTTGAGTTCGTACATATCAGATTTCTACAGTTTGTTGTGCTTTATTTTGTGTTACAGGGAAAGGAGCATACAGATGCCATTTAAAATCATAGTAAACTGTTGGAAGTAATAGTAATTATGCATTTGTTTGTGTTTCCTGATCCTCCAGAAAAAAGGCTGTTGAAACCAGTGCGCTCCTCTCCTGATGCGTTTCAATCTCTATTATAACATATTCAATTTAGCTGTGTGTAAATGACTCTCTGCTTTCATAGTTGTGTGAATTTTAGCCATAAAAAAAGAATGTAAATCAAACGGGGAAATATATAAAATGGTATAATATATGAACTAATGTTATTTATGTGAACTTGAGTCAAATTAAAACTCTGATCCCAAATCAATGGAATTGGCATTTGCATTATTATGCTTCTCCTGGGGTTCCGGGAATTGAGCAAATTCGGAGGCTCTGGTGGTCACCGAAGGCCCCAGCCTGGCAGTGCGTCACGCTGCTGTCGGCGGACCCCCGCCCCGCAATGCGGAGAAAGCAGGCCCAGTCTTCTGGCAGGCCACGCAACGCCCTCAGTCAACACATCTGTCATTGTCGTCGTGTGCCAGAGTTGCAGCCCCGTAGCGACGCACCGTGTCGCCTCAAGCGGCCGTTGGTGCCAAGTAGCTGAATCACACCTTCTGGGCGCGTCAAGGGCGCGGGACATTCGTGGTGCCTGTAGTGTGTCTCTAATCTGCAATTTATGCACATGCATGAATGTCTACTGAGACAGCATGCTTTAATAAACAATTGGTGAATATTTAATACTTATAAATTATTTCATTATAATTTTAAAGCATTCCAGGAATGGAATCCCCATATGAGATAATGAATGTCCAGGATTCTCTCAGGTTATTTCTAAAGACCCAAAATGAAAAACCTAGAATTCAGTCCTACTTGCAAAAATGTCAGGCAGAACTCCTGCCTTCAAATACTACTGTTCACTTCAGGTTGTAAAACTAGATGATGGATTGGTAGCAATATTGTCAAGAAGAAAGTAGCCTGGGATTGATAAAAGAAACACGAGTTTTCAAATGTTTCATCAGATTCCTGTCTGCTAACCCTTGATCACAGTCGCTGAATATAATGCCATTAGTCAATGGAGCCTTTTAGGTACATTCTGAATTCCATCAGTCTTCATTCTTCGGACCTAAACATTTTACTTTTTTTGTTAGAAATTTGCTGGAGACATTCCAGTCACAGCTTGGAAAATAATTACGTCCTCCAATAATGGGTCTTATCGCTCTATGCAAATGCAGTGAAATTGTCAAGAGCGGAACATAGGGCCAGAGTCATGTCTGCCAAGTCATTTTTTTCCAGTTTTGAATAGCTGATGAAAATGAAAGAAAGAAAAAAAAAAACAAAAATATATATGAAGTAAGTCTTTCTCATTGTTTAGCTAACTACTGCTATTTTCTTTTAAGAAACTAAATGTCTGAAGTGCAGTTTTCCTCACCTTCACTCCGATCTCCCCCCGCAGTGCAAAAAGCATGCAGGTAAGGGATTTGCTAACTCTCAGTTGCCCATATTGCCTCTGTGTTTGTGCGTGCCCTGCAATGGGCTGGCATCCCATCCCATAATTTTCAGGTTTGCAGTAACCATGTATGGGTTGGTGGTTGCGGAAAATGGCTCGATGGATGTGAAGTACAGTAAATCTTAATGGAGGAGGTAAGTTTTGTTTATTTCTTGCTGTACATTTCTCTACAACAGATTCATAATAGGAAAGCCTTTTAGCTCTCAGATAATCTCACTCCCCCTTGTTATTATTTGTGGATGAGCTAAAACTAAAATTAAACACCATTGAACAAGTATTTGCTAAGTTTTCTTTTTTTTTGATGAGGGGGTTTGCAAGGGGTTTTTGGCCAAGGTAGAATAATTTAAATAGCTTACAATTTAATACCAATTTTACAAGCTTTGCAAAGGCGAAATCCTTGTTGCTCACTAAAGACTGAAAGAGAACTTTTTTTGTAACTCTAAATATAATTAATGTGTGGGGATGCAGTGAATTCCTGAATTGCACTTGACATATTTAAGTAATACTATAAAATAGTGAGAATTCAATCAAAAGTTCTTAGTGACTTTAATGTGAGATCCTGCTTGTATATCATTTGTGATTAGCATTGGCATTAACTGCTGGTACTTGCCGGATGTGATAGTGGTGACAGACACTTAAAATCTCTTGAGCAGAATAGGATTGTAATATAAGAAAGGTGGTAACAAGTGGCCTTAAGTGACATTGCAGGTGTTAAGTATCAAGGTAAGAATGTTCTCTTAACGCCCCCCCCCCCCCTACACACACACGTTTTTTTTTTTTTAATCGCCCAGACAACCGCAGTAAGTGTGATTTGCCATCTCTGTTGGCCCATTACCCATCTTGTTCACAAATGCGGTTATCACCTGCCTTACTGCACTACACCGGAACAAAAGCTCTAGTCTCTTAATGTCCATCAATCCCCATGGATATATGTTTGTAGAAAGCAGCTCCACATACTTTATAAAACAAAGTGTTCAATGAATGGCCCATTTTGGCCAGTTTTCTAATGTTTCATTGCTGTGGGCACACTCGTGCCAGGTATATCTGCAACATTTGTGGGTGGCTGTTCAAACAAAATTGCACTTCACTTTAGTCCCTGCTGTGTCACAGTCCTTTAATAAGCACAATGAGTTTTTTTTTTATTATTATTATTTCTTGGCTCATTCACAATGCCTCCAAGTATGTCTCTACACCTGAGAGGAATACAGAACACAAAGAGGCCCGTTCACCATGGAAGCGTGACTCGGGGGAGGGGCGATTTCAAGGATCTTGTTTTTGTATCTTTAGATTCTCGATTTCAGAGGAACAGGGCAAAGTAAAGTGATATTCTTGGTTTTTGGCACTTATTGAATATGCTTCGTTATTTGCTAGCCATAACAGTGAATAAGAAATTACTTGTGTTATAACGGTAAATATTTAACACTGAAGAGGTGTTTTTGTGTCAATAATGCTATATTGCCAGGCACAGAATGCCTCTAAAACCTTTAAACCTATGTATGTATCAGTCCATAATTGAGAGAGAAGAATTATCACAGTTACCCTTGTAATTATCTGTATTTCCTTCTGGGTATGGCCAAATTTGAAGTTTTCTCTGCTTATGATGAGAAGTCCTTACATGGATGACATTGCCCACAAGCTAAATATGATGTTCATTACAGGCCTGTTATATCAATCAGCAAGAAGTCAGTGCACCCCATAATTACATTTCTAATTACAGCTGTAATTAGAGGTTCTACAGCCACTTATTATAGCATTTGTCACTCTAGCATCTAATTTGATGTACAACAACAAATTAATTAGATCTGGAGAATGCTTCATGTACTGGTGTACTGTACTGCGGTGGACAGCTGAAAATATCTATGGCACATTGCAAAGTTTCTAATTAATATGACTGTAAACAACCAGAGTCCACTCAACTTTTGTACGTTGCATGAATTGTGGTAAATGTTTACAGTGATACTGCTTGATCTTCTTGTACAAACTGAAATTTCACAAACCCCAGTGTTATATTAGATGTTTCTTATAAGTGAGATTATGCTGAGAAAATAAACTTTGGTTGCCAAATTATATGATCATACACATCAGTGTTTCCCAATTAGGTCCTTATGGAACCCCAGACCGTCCACATTTTTTCTCCCTCCCAGCTCACTGCCACACAGTTCACATTTTTGCTCCCTGCCACACAGTTCATATTTTTGCTCCCTACCAGCACCCTGCCCCACAGTCCACATTTTTGCTAAATGTGGACTGACTGGGGGCCCCCTAGGATCAGGTTGGGGAATCACTAATATATACTATAACAAAAACAGCTCCTTGGAGTAGCACTGTTTTGACATTACAACCATTGTGACCTGGTCACCAAAGGATAAGAACAAATGTGGGTTTAAACATAACTAAAGACAAATTTTGCGATGTGACATTTTTGCAATGTGCTGCACTAATTGCGTGTAATGACATCACCACCTGGCAATGTTAACGTTGGTGTGTTAAGCCTAGTTCATACTTCAGTTTTCCATGCACTGTTACTCTGTACGGGGTTGTGCACATGGACTCTGGTGTACGTACTATGTTTGTCCATAGACGCATATGGTCGCAGTCAGTGCATGGATTGAGCAATGATATTTCGCCAGAACAGCAGAGGGCCAATGTATTGCAACAAATGCGAATACATGCCGTATAGTGGAATGGGTAAACTTGTTTACGAACAGTCTTACAGGCCTGGGTAGTTACACTTATGCAGTTTATCGCAGTACTTTGAAATCCTGGGGACAAAATAAGTCCCCCATCCCAGCTTTCTGTTCTCTCCAAAATTTAAAAATGCAAGTATAGCTTTATTTTTGAAAATATTACCAAAATACCCTATGCAGTGGTATAACGTACCCTAGTTAGCAAGCCAAATATGGCAGAGATAGCGGATCTTGTTTCTTTGTCAGTTTTTCACTTTGAACAGAGATCCTCTACATTGTGTAAAGGTTTCATTACAACTGTGACTAAAAATACATTTTGTGAATAAAGCTCTTGCACTTCACAAAAAACTCAGTGGACAGTATCTTGGAGTAGCTGTGTTGTGATGTCACAGCCAGTGTGAATAGGCCTCCACATATTTGCTTACACGAAAGAACAAATGTAAGTTTGGTTGCTACCTTATATGATCATATATACTTAATAATAAAAGACCAGCCCAATGAAATAGCTCTGTTTTGACGTCACAGGCAGTATGCATGGTGAATGCTTGTATATGTGAATAACTCAGTTTCTCAGGGATCTGCACAAGTGGTATTAATGAGCCGAGAGCTGGATTCTTTACAGCACCCACTGCAGCTGTCTATACATTAAGGGAATGATCATATTTCTAATTTCATGCCCCCTATATTTTCACCACTGCGTTTTAAGAGGGCAGCTTTGTTCTGTGTTATATCACCATTTACTCAAGTTATTAAATCTCCTTTCAGGGTCACACACCGCGCACCTGTCACAAGAAAATCATAGCAATCAGCAGATTACGACCACTAAATCTGTCACCCATGTGGATGTGGAGTTTTGTTTTGTTTTTTTTTTTAAAGTGGCTTGTGGAAGTCTGCCTTATTTAAGTGAAGCGAATCAGTCTGAAGGCCTGGCATCTTGCCCGCAGGCTTGGGGAGGGGGGCAGAAATCCTGGGAAATGAGAATCTAAACAGGCGGTAGATCATTTTCCCATCAGGTTCTATCTAGATTAATCTCAGTAGGGGGAATCAATCAAGCGGCCTACCAGTGTCCGTGGGAGCCCCGGGTCTTTACGACTTCACTCGACAGAAAATGATGGGAATCCATTTTAAACGATCTCAGCAGATTCTCCCCTACTTCTGACAAGTCGTTATAATCTGGCAGAAGTCCCTTCATGTAGAACTGCATTCTAACTGATCTCAGTCTCCCTAATCTGGATTTTGTTTCAATTGGTCTTCACTCATTTTATTGCAAACCCTGAAACTGATATATATGCAGAAAGATGAGACCCCGTTCCTTGATTACCTAAGAATCAAATATATATTTATACACCTCAAAATCAAAATATATATCAGCCTTAACCACTGGCTTAATTATGCACCCTGCTGGATGTCCATAAACATTTGCCATTTTTATTTCTTTCACCCTGGGAGGTGTACTGACTATTTAGGCTGGAATTTCTGTCAGCAATAGCTCTGCATATTGTATTCATGAATGAGAAAGTCACATGTTTAAAAGGACCAATCATTAGGTATTGTTTCTGGGATAAAAATACTGTCGCAGGGTGTGATCAGATAAAAACCACATAACACATAATACTCATTTAAAAGGAAAAAGTCAGGAAATAAGGTAACATGCGCAGTTATATATTTATATCTGGCTCTGATGACATTTTATGAGCTAATGCCCAGACCACTTTTTGCACTTGTTGGGAAACCTTTAGAATCAAAGCTCTCTTACGCTGTTCTGTGGCTCATCATGCCATGTAGACATTGCTCACGTCTCTGCCGTACTAGCATAGGACCTGATGTTGACTCAGAGTACTAGTCCAATTGTAAGGGCCAGCTGGCCACAATAAATGCGGAAAATGGAGAGCACTGGCAAGCTCTTATTAGGCTCTGCGGCGAAGCCAGAGATAGGATTGGTAACAAAGGAGAAATGTTTTCCCAAGGTTTTAAGAGACCTGCTCGCAAATGTCACACCGAATGTCCAAATACGCTGACAGTCTCGCTTAATGCTAACTGGAACAAATTACTTCAGCAAGCTGCTAATGCACTTTGACATGAAGCATTTTTAAGCCAACTTTTCACCTTGTATCAGCAAAGCCTTCGGAAAGCGCACAAGACTAGTTGACTGCATGTGTTTGTTAAAAATAATCAGGAGCTGCAGCTATGCATATCTGTACTACTCTAACCAAGGCTACTGCGCTTCAAACTCTGCATACAGGTAGTTAGTAATCTCATTGGCTTATGGGTGCTATATTGATTTGAAAGTTATTTTAGGATGTCATTCTGCCTCTTATAACTCTTATATAAGTCTATCCTGACACATCAGACAGAAACGTAGACACATGGCATGCTTTTGCGCAAGTAAAATTCACTAAATTTGGGGGAATTTGCCAGATCCAGAAATCTCTTAATCAAAAAGGTGCTGACGGATTTAATCCTGGAAATAGAAATGATAATATTAAACATGCAAGTGGAGATTCTCTAAGCCGCCCAAACCTTATCATTCGGACCAAGCATATACAGTCAGCAGATAAACGACAGGGCGACGGATAGGAAAACTGTCATCCGCAATCCACTCGCTCCATGATTTTCCTTTCGAGAAAGCTTAACTAGTGCAAGGTTGAGTTTTACCCAGATGTTATGTAATTTTCCATCTCTGCTGTCTGGAAGTCTACAGCCACGCATGCCACTCTACTGGGGTCTAAACAACATAACACAGTCTTTCACAAATCAGTCCCTGGGGGCCCACAGACAGTCAACATTTAGCACACCTGAACCAAACAATTAAGAATACTGAACACCTGGTAAACCCTATGACAAGATCACTAGCAATTTTGCAACGTGTATAAATCCTAGAGTCCTGGGCTATATGTGCACCACCGACTGCTTAATTGATTAAACGAAACACCTGGGCTCTTTGATCATGGCACAGAGCTCCACTCTGAACAGGAGGTTAAAGCCTTTGATATTCATTTCATTTCCAAAACTTTGGCAGGAAGCTTATTAGTTCCTGTTCCATCGACACAATTTGGAATCCTTGGCTAACTTCACGATAAGTACGCAGTGATGAAATAAACAGCAGGGTATTTTTTACTGTAACAAGAGCAGGAACTTAGTCTAGTATAACTTTGTCAGTGTAAGGATGAGGCACAATGGATGGTCCCCATTGGCTCCCCTCAGTTCCTCATATCAATTTCTCTTTCCAGCCACTGTGTAGTAGATTGTTTGTAACCACCAACCATTAACCATTAACACTGTTTTTTTGAATAACCAGTAGTCAGTTGGGACAGGAATATCTTTTATGTAATCTTGGTATCTTGAGGTAAGCAGGTATTATGAACTTAGTCTCGTTGGTTTGCTCTCCAGTGAAATGGATTGTTTATAAGGGAAGTCCAAAACTCATTTTACACTGTCATTTATCTCTCATTTACACATGTTATGCTACCACAGGAGGGACATCCTATTTTTAAATGTCTTTATGTGTGCTCCGAATGGGATTTTTAATTCGCATAGCATCATCAGCGCTCTATTATGCTGTCCATGAGTCTTTAGCGAATGCAGAACCTATTAAAACACCACTTTGTTTTATTATCTCCTATTATGCATGTGTAAATCCTGCTTTTCTAGCCTTGTATCCAAAAATGTTTGTCTTGCTTCAACAGGGAAGTTTGCTAAAAATCTGCAAAGTTACCAGGGGTTGATATTGGGTTTCAGTTACCTTTACCAAACAGTCAGTCCTCATTTGGCCTGAGAAACAGTGGAAACAGTTGTATAACAATGAATCATAGATGAACAGAGGGTGCCAGTGGGCATAAGAGAGAAGACTAGCACACAGTAGGAAGCGCCCATTGTCTTCTGAGACGCACATACCCCAGTCTCTGGCTGAGAGTGGTGAAGAAGCAGTGGGGTGACTGAGCGACTGTTTCTTCTTATCCTCAGGCCCAACCTCATCTGGCACTACCTTTGAAGATATGCATTCAGGAGGGAACTACGCTGATATTAATACATCTTTTTGCTTGCATGCTCTTCTATTGTTAGACTAAACCTGCAAGTCATTTTCCAGTTCATTTAATATCGATGTGCAGCTTTGGGTCAGTTATATAGAGGGCCTTCACTTCCTAGAAGTGGTCAACAAATTTCCCAAGATTATTTTAATTAAAATCTTTTTATTTTGCTTTGGCAGTTACAGCCGGAAATTAGATTTTTTTTTTTTATTAATTTCTCCTTATTAATAACATTGATATCAAATTCTTTTTATTTGGTACTGCTTATCAGGGCCCCACTTTTCATTAATCCTATATATTCCATAATTTATCTAGTGGTTGAAAGGCAGCATTAGCTGATTATTAATTAAATGTATATTGACATTGAAGTTTTGCTTTTGGTGAGGTCTGTGTATGCTTTATGTATTCCTCCTACTGGGAATTAGATCTAAAAAGCTACACCACATTAAACATCAGATGAGCCATGCACTGGAAGTGATCGTTATTTGCATGCCATTTTATGGCTAGTTTGGATTTACCTGTCGAGCTTGACACCTGTACCATCTTTAACACTATTTCTGAACCTCCCTGCCCCCCTGCCCACCACTCCCACCACATCCTTTGACTAACAACAAAGGAGACGTTGTTATGTGGCAACCACATACCCTTCATACCTGCCTTTTTTGGGCCCTGTGCATCCTGCGGTTGGCTCCAGGTCCACAATGGAGCTTCCATTCGTCTATTCTCTATAACCATTTGTCCCATGCATGGTCACAGGGGTCCACAGCCTATCCCAGAAGCCACAAGCATAAGGCAGGGAATAACCCAGGAGGAAGAGGAAGGCATAACCATAAGTAACCAGAGAGTGTTAACATAGTAAAATCCAGGTATAAGAAAAGTTATCCGCCACCTTTTGGTTAATAGCCCATCTGGAAAAATTGCCAAAGTGTGCAAAATGCAATTTTTCTAAGATTGTTTGTCATTGAAGCTTACCATGCTACCAAAATGTCTTACTGACTCATTCCTCACTATAGTGTCAGATTGTGTGACGTTTGACTTAAAGAAAAATATCCATTTGTTTGTTTTTAAAATTCATCTTTTACATCTTGATATTACAGATCTTTGCCGTATCCATAAACTAACCTGAAATCTGCCAGTCGAATGCTTCAGCCATCCATTATATTTAATTATCATAATTACTTGTACAGTACAAGGTTATGGAATAAATGGCCTTATTTGAACTAAAATTGCCTCATGTCACAAAGGCTTCTGTGTTTTACAAATGGTTTCTGTGGTTACTTAACAGACCTGCCACTTTCAGCGGTGGCCTGACTAGACGTTCTATCGGAACTATAGGAACTATATTTTATGAGCACATTGTAACAATACTGTAGCGCCTGGCAAACCACAGCATTAGAGCGGAAGCGTAAAGAGGCGAGGTGGTTTTGTACAAACTTGCCGTTTTAATCACAGCCCTTAAAAACCCCACACACAAGCAGCCACAACAATACGGTAAACGTGGCGGGTAAAGGCGTGGAGGTTATCCAATAGACGGGAAGGCTCGCACATGGTACTGTAGGTTGTTAGACAACAAGTATTCGCACGTCAGGATTTCACATGCAGCACAGGTAGGGTACATGTGACAGTGGGAAGCACAACAAGTATTCACACTAAAACACCAACAGATATTTATAACAAGATATACACAAGGGCTATATACAAGGCTCACAAGCATGCTGGGAAATGTACATCCATTGCGCATCCACCGGCTCTACAATATTATGCTGAATTCTTTTGAAAAATTAAGTTATCAGTTGATTCTATTATTATTTTTTGTTCATTAGCCATAGTACAAGCAGGACAAACCAGTTGGAGGTGTGCAGTCCAGCTTGGTCAGCAGCCCTCCACTCCACGCCGTCATCCGTTGTCAATCACTTGACGCCCGCATTTAAACATGTATAATGCATTGCTTGTTGTGCATTAGCTTTCACTTATCTCTTGTTCTCATCAGCATTGGTATTTCATGTATTGTCCATTATTTATACCACTTGCAGCAATGTTTACTTTGTAGGCGACTTGAATTTTATCAGTGTTGCTTTAGAACATATACTGCTGAAGTAATACCTAAAAGTTGCATGCAGGGACTTGGTGCAAACCAAATTTGTGGGTAAGAGCCATTTCAAAAGCACACACAGGCATACACCACTACTAACAGTATTCCATTCAGCGAGATAATACAAAATAGAAATAGTTTGTGTGACATGGAGATCGAAAAGACTGTGGTGTGTTGGTGTTTGTAGCTAGCTAGCAAATACTGAAGGACAGTATCATTTTTACAGGTAAAACTACAAACCGAGTTGGTCTGCCATCTACCCTGCTGGCTAACGTTAGCTAGCTAACATTGACGTAAATTCATAACGCAGCTTCACAGTATGTCTGTGCTAGTGCATTGATTACATAGCTACCCAAGCAGATATATGCGTTATATATTTTGACAGTTTTAGGCTAATGCAGCATATGACTGTGAGACAATAACACAGAAACAATTCAGTCGCCTTCTTATACTGTACTTGCAGTTGCACATTTACTTGGCTAGCAGTTGTAAACAGCTAGTGACTAACTGTTACATTGTGTAGATGTGCAGAGTTATCGTTAGAAGGCAGGGATGATGGGGGATATGGGAAGGGCTTACAGTTTTTTCAATTGCTAAGATGCATTCTGCCATATTGAAGTCACTTTCTCAAAGCCCTTCACACAGTTGCCATAACATCAGTTTATGTGGCTAAACTGTGAATCATTTCTGATTGCTTTCATACAAGATGCACTCAATGACTAAATGCTTCCAAATTCAAGGATTCCTTTCTCACTCAAAATCCAGCCCCATCAAAACTTTGTTTTTAGAGGCCATTTTGCACATACTTACATACTGTTATGAAAGCTGTTAAAATACTGTCCATATATGCATATGTATGTATCTATAATTTATACGTATTTTAATTGCTAATGAATATTTTGTAATTACAACACCGTAAGAAATAACTGCCAAAGAAATATACTGCAAAATGTTTTTTTTTTCATTCCTGCACATAATATGGAGTGAAGAAGTGTTTTGTTTTGTTATACAATGTTTGTGAAAAATCATTCAGATTTACTTTACAGATCACCCTTTACTGATGATCCATATTATATTTTATATAATGCTGTTTGTTATTAGTGTTTTGTAGGCCATTCTTTTCTGTGTGATATAGTATTCTTCCAGTTAGAAATTAAGTGTTAATGTTTTTCTGTCATGAGTCTATTTTGAGGCTTGGATTAACTGTTTTAGTGGCTGCAGTGCATTTTGGAGGAGGGATTAACTGTTTGGCCAAGCTGTTAGTATTGCCGACTGTGTGAAGAGTTTTCAGAAAGTGACTTCAGTGTTGCAGAATGTATTTTAGCAATTGAAACAGCTGTAAGAGATCTGATGGAGGAAGCTCCCTCATTGGCCAGATTACTCTGACTGCAAGTTTACCGACATGTTATTCACAGTCAATGTAGGCACATTATTGGTTGACTGAATAATTTATCGATATATTACATTTATATAAAATATTGGGTAGGCACATTTCTACCAAAACTGAATGGCGCAATGCCACTGGTTGCATGCAGGGTTGATACCCCTGACCATGGCATATAGCAGGCTAAACAATGTACTGTACCTTTTAGCTCTGCAAATCAGGTTGGTTATCAGATTTTAAGGTAATACTCCAGATGTTAATTTTTGTTCTATGGTTATTTGGCTAAAGATGTAAAAGCATATTAATTATTGCTAATTATCTCATTTAAAACCAATGCCATGTTACACAAGAAGTATGATGTGAGACTTGAAAGCGCATTTTTGTTTCAGTAGTTCTGAAACCCAAAACAGCTGCAAGGCCTCTCATTTTAGCTTATTATTGCCAACTTTCTTTCCTGCTTTACAGATAAATCCATAAAAATAATAGTGATAAGGAATCCAACTGAAAACATATTCAAGCACTGACTTTTTACAATGCGGTCTTTTCATGTTTTTGGGCTGCATACCAGATATTGTCAAAATCAGCTAATGTGTGGGAAAATGTTGTCATTGGGCTTGTACTGTGTAACTGTGCCATCTTGCCAAAATGAATCTCAAAAGACTCTGAGATGTCTTAAGGACTCGCTCGGTTGACATTGCTTGCAATATGTCTGTGACTATCAAGAGATGGTCAAAATATGCAATTCCAAGAGAAGTGCAAAATGTGCCGTAAACAAAATCAGGTCCATAACTGCCATTATTTAGTAAGTATATCGCAGTATAAAATTCAGTATAAAAGAGATTGTTCCTCTAGTCACAAAATTTCTTCCAATTAAAATCATGGCTGCTGCATTTTGAGTCCCCAAATGTGGATACTGGCGTTAGTCTTGCTCCCTGTTAGTCCTGTTAATGCCTGTCCTGCTCCTGTTTTTATCACTTATGAAATATTTTTAAATTAAGAGCAATAGTGCCTAAGGCTCAAAAGGAGATGTTGGTTCATGCATTCATTTTGCGCATTCAGATCATTGCAGTACATGTGCATAAAGAAGACCTTTCTGCTATGTCTTCAGTTTATTTGCAGCCTTGCTGCTAGACTCTTAACCTAGTCTAGTAAGTGGTCTCATATTACCCCAATTTTATTTTGTCTTCATTGGCTCTTGGTAGAATTTAGAGTGCTCTGCAAAGTTTTGGTCCTCAATTATAGAGTGCCTCATGATGAAATTCCTCAGTATAATCAGTCTCTTAGGTCATTGCACTACTTATTGTTCCTTGTACAAAACTAAAGACGTGGGGATCGTGCCTTCCAGTCTGTCGTGCCGAGATGCTGGAATACCCATACTCATGTTTTCTGGATTACTTATACTATTAACACTTTTAAAAAACAGCTAGACGTATTTGTATCGTCTGGCCTGCAGGTAGCCATGTGCTCTTTTTGTTGTTGTTTCTGGTGATCATCGATCAGCAGTGTCTATCTATTTTCTAGCCACTTGTCCTGGTCAGGGGCACAGGGGGTCTGGTAGGGGTGGGAAATACGTCAGAAATATCTCGCAGCATCACAGTCCACGATCTTATCACAATTCTTTTCATGTTGGTTTCCATACTATTTTGCAAGTCATTAAACAGTGCAACCAAAATTAATTCCCTTGCTTTAAAAATGTATAGCCCTATAAGGTAACAAAACTGAAAAAGAGCGTACTGAGGGCACGAATTTGTTACTGGTTTATTGGTCTCTCGAAACAGACATGGCTGAAAAATCAGCTTCAGATGCGTGTATGAGCTACAGAACGTGCACTGTAACACGATATTAACGATCTGTAAAAGCAAATTGTTCGCGATCTAATATCGTCAAATTGCACATCCCTAGAGTCTGGAGTCCAACATAGGCAACATAAGGCACAAGGCTGGGGTGCCAGTCCATTGCAGAGCACATACCTATACATACAATCATACACTTTTAATACCTATTAACCCGCCCTTAAGGAGCAAACTGGAGTACACTGGCACAACACAGGGAGAAAATGCAAACTCCATACACACAGACCGGAGGTGGTCTGACCACTTCATTGGATCATCCGTTTGTCTTGTGACGTTGAATATGTAAAAATTGAACACTCCCAGCCAAATCATGTCCTGTTCTCTCCGGTTCACTCACTGAGTAGAAAAATCCAAAGAGAGCGTATGCATTTATGTCAGGATTTTCAGTGACCTGCCAATAATCTGCTTATGAAGTCACACTCAGTGCCCACATCTACTCCGGTGTGTCCACTTCTTGCATATGTCTTCTCTGCATGTGCTTTTTACAAGGAGATTACTTTGAATATAGTGTTCCTCCACAATATTATGGTATACCTTGTCAGCAGAGGCATCTCTTAAATTGCCTAAATAATATATTTAGCTAGAAGCTGTATGCTTGCTATGCATTATCTGCCTTGGACAGGGTTTGCCAAATAAATACATGTAAATGTACATTGAAAGTCCACTACATTATACCTCTTTGAAATTGTGTAAAGCAAAGCAGAACCAGGCATAATTCAATCCATGGTGGTCAGCCCTAATGAGTGTTTCATGCAATGGGACACTCTGGTTGATCACCAATCCTCTAGATGGCTGAGAAACCATTATACAAATTAACTTTCATACTAGAGATTTGGGGCAATTTTGTATTGCAACCAGCCTTTTTCTTTTCTGCCGTAGGTATCAAGAGATTTATTGGTGTTGGTCTTAGGCCTGCTACTCTTGAATGTATTGCAAAGGAAGGCAGAGATAGTGTGTTTGATTTAGGATGTACTTCCGTGGAGCTGTTCTCACTGGGGGGCTGGCGTGCTGTGCTGCTTTTATGTATACCTTATGCACATATACTTTGCTCCATTTGTTTCAGCTAAGTCCATCGACAGTAGGCAGCAAGTCTTGTGTAAGATTTATAGACCCTTGGGCAATGCAAAGGCTGGTGGTTGACTATTTTTAACAGCTAAATCATCTGGAGAATCTCATTTTGCACATATTGCTTGTTCCTGGCAAGGACAAAACAGCTATATTCACATTTTTCCCTGTTACTCTCCCACAATCAAGCATTTTGAATGCAGCTGATGATAAGACACCTAAGCTGCGATATTCAGCAAATTCTAACTGACTTATTTGTAGTGTTTTTTTTTCCTGTTTCAAGGCTGCAGATGAAATATCTAACTGCAGTTGTTATGGGTAATTAATGTGTGGGAGAATGTTTTCACTAGGTGTTGCACTGTTTAGCTGAGCTAGTTTGCCAGCATAAATCTCAAAGAATTTTACAGGGCCAAAGGACAAAATACACTCAGTGACAAAAAAGTTAAGCACTCAGAAGTAATGGTCTGATTTGGATGTAATTTGGTACACGTGCAGACCAGCGATGGGTATGTAAATGATTAGATTTGCAAGGAGCTGGCACATCTAGTCACCAGACACAGAGCTTGCCTCGTAGATGCATTAGACAGCATTATCAGCACTTGACAGAGTTTGACAGGGGTCGCATTGTGGGTTTTCATGAGGCTGGGTGGTCGTATTATGCTAATTTCTCGGCATGTGGGGCATGCAGATGTCACAGTTGCCCAATGTTGGAACCAATGGGCACGTGAGGGCACCCACACATGCCGTGAAGGTTCTGGTCGCCCATGACAGACCCCAACATGGGAGGATCGTCGTATTGTGTGGCAAGCATTATGGAACCTAGTGGCATCTGCGTCTGCCATCCGGACACAGGTATTGGACTCTCTACATCACCCCGTGTCATCCTGCACCGTGTCTCGACGACTGGCATCAGCCGGACTACGGGTTCACTGTCCCATGCCTAAGCTGCCATTAACACCAGGCAGCTGTGTTTGCAGTGGTGCCGTAACCGGGAGGCATGGACTGGTGGCGAGTGGCACCATACCATGTTCAGTGATGAATCTCGGTTCTGCAGTACCATGGATGACCATCATGTACATGTATGGCAGTACAGAGGAGAGAGGCCCAATCCTGTCAATGTTATGGAGAGACACACCGGCGTTACTCCTGGCATCATGGTGCGGGGAGCCATAGGGTATGACTTCAGGTCATCTCTGGTAGTGATTCGGGGGACCCTGACAGCATTACGTCCGACGTCTTGCGTCCTAATGTCTTACCCCTCCTGAGACAGCACCCTGGTACAGTCTTTCAACAAGACAACACCCATCCACACACGGCACGTGTGTCTATGGACTGCCTGCGTCATGTAAATGTGTGCTGTTTTATCAAAACTTATATTTTATTAGCAAGTTATAGTTACTTTTCACAGGAAGAACTCAAAGGGTGTCATTGAGACCTGACTAAAATTTAGCTTATTGTAGTTAACATAAAAACAATTTTGGTTTTTTAAGCGTTTTTACCCTTTGGGTAACACTTTACTAAAAGCAGTCATAATACTGCATTGCACATATCTTCATAATTCATTATAATGCACTCATAAAGTATTATAAACATGGATATTTATAAAACTACTTATAAAAAGGCATAACTGATTATAGTCATGTGTATTATGCATTATAAATGCTCTATGAAGGTCTCATCTATAATGCACTACAAACACCTTCATAATTCAGCACAAAACATCCTTAATTCTTATACTGACCATTATAATGCATTATGAAGGTATTTATAGTGCATTATAGATGAGACCTTCACAGAGCATTCATAATGCATGTCAAACATGGCTGTAATGTGTTATGCCTTTTTATAAATATTTATAGCTATGTTTTTAACACTTTATGAACATGTTTCTATGAATTATGAGAACAGTTATTTGGTTTTATGAATATGGGCTTCATTGAAAGTGTTACCAAACTTTGTTTTTTGAGAAAACCAAGCTGTTGGCAATTAGCAAATTAAAGTTACATTCCTTTTTATGGAGATATCCAGTGTAAAAGTTTACATCAAAAAAAAGTTTAAATCAGTTTTAGGTTTTTGTTTTGGCTTATGTTTTTGTGTTGTTATATTCTATGCTAAAAATAATCAACCTGCTCTTTATACTACAGCATACTTTTATAGACAAATCAGTCTTTTTTCATGTATTTGTTAATTACATGGGGAAAACTCCAGCTGTGATTAAATGTCTTTTTCTGGTGCCTACACTGCAGCCATCAATAATAATCACAGGCATTTTAAAACTGCT
The DNA here is from genome assembly GCA_026780765.1 of Petrocephalus schoutedeni. Lineage (NCBI taxonomy): Eukaryota > Metazoa > Chordata > Actinopteri > Osteoglossiformes > Mormyridae > Petrocephalus > Petrocephalus schoutedeni. The sequence continues at coordinate 21,194,102 of JAODKL010000002.1, read as the reverse complement.
GGAATGCAGCCGTTTCCAAAGGATAATCAAAGGTGGAACTTTTTCCCTGCAATCTATTTTACTTATGGAGGGCAGGTATGGTGTGTGCTGATGGATGCACGTCCTGCTGAGCAGACAGCATCCGAGCAGCGGAAGGTATGATTCATCATGGTGCCCACATCTCCGCAGCCTCCAGACATAATTAAGAAAAAAGGTCTGAATGAGAGGTGCAAAAAGGAAAAGGTTATTCAAATCAATTCCCCAGCATATTAAATCTGTCTGTTGTTGTTTCAGCGTGTTTTCTGCAGGAGGTGAATCAAATTGTCAGCGCTGAACTTTGCCATATGTGCTGTGAAATCATTCCCAGTGGTTTCTTCCTGGTTTAAGACGTCTTTTCCATATTACTTGACAGGCGCACGCAATAACGCCTTCATAGCTAAGAGGGTGAAAAAAGAGTTACAGGTCTGACTCGGATTGCCCTGGGCTGACCCATTAGGTCTGCATGTGTGATTTCACACAGCCTCTGGCAAGAGCTCTCACCTGTGCGGGGTCTCCAAGGACGAGGAGCTGACAGGACCGCAGCACTCGAACTGTGTGTTCAGCATTTCTCCAATTCCGAAGTACATATTTTATCGCAATTTCTGAAATCGCACATGCATAAGGGCCTGACTGGCATTCGTAGCCATAGATAGCTCGCAACGGAAGGAATCAGGCTTCACGGTAGGTCAGATTTACCACACGCCGCCGACCTGCACCCGATTTAGCACAGAGGGGAGCTGTGATTGACAGCACACAACAATCCCACCCACTGTGCGCTTATTTCGCTGTTTAAATCAACTGCTCATTTGAAGATGAGCCTTCAAAGCGGCCAAGCTGTGAATTGTAAGACGGACGTAAACTTAGCTTCAGGTATAAAAATATTATTATTATTATTTATTATTATTAATTATTATTATTATTATTATTATTATTATTATTATTATATTGTCATATATATCATGGTTTGTATTATTAGATTGTTATGATTGGTATAATAATTTTTGTTGAACACTAGCCTGTTTATACAGTTTATATATGTGTGTATATATGTGATATATATAATTTCACATATTGTAAAAGGTGCTCTACTGCAGCCTAGTGCCTTATGCAGCTTGGGAGAGGCTGCAGGCTACCGCGTCCCCTCGCGACCTTGGCCAGGATAAGCTGTGAGAACATAGATGACTACATATCTATATACAGATAGATACAATCAAGTCAGCATGGCTCATAAATTACCTACTTGTAAAAGCATCGATTGCACATAATAAACATAAGCCATAGTGTTATCAATGGCTAGATTTCAGCTATGCTCGTTCAAATACGCTGCTCATATCTTGGCTTTCAGTGAAGGTCTTTTTTTTTATTCTGTTCTCTCTTTGATCTTCAGCACTTTGGGGTAAAGATTCCTCTATGCTGTTTAATTTATTTTATTTTTTTTTGTAGTTTTTCAATAATATTTTGATGTGTTCCAATTTCGTGGATGGCCCCCTGCAAGCTTATTCCTTTTTAGTATGCATTTTGGTGCTGAGGCAGAAGCTAGGAGCTCTGCAGATCTTAGAGATACATGGGTTTTGAGGAAATATTGATCGTACTATTGGTCAAAGGATAAATCTCACCCCCCACCTATCCTTTACATCCCTGTCCATATTCCCTTTGTACATTACTGACAACAAAAGAACAAAGTATAGTGTCCAGCGTTCCACGCACAGTCCCATGATTACCTCCTGCTCGCTGGTCAGGTGTGCCGACGGGGAGAGTAATTAAAATTCAGTACAGGCGTTGTATTCCCACACCAACAATACAAGTTTTGTCTTACATACATGCAAATTAGCAGCAGTGATGACGAAACGTCACAGTTTTACAGAAGCAGACCTGGGCCAAAATGCCGAAAGAGACAGAGAACGTCAAACAAACACAGACAGGAAAATGAAGCGGTGAGTGCAATGCAATCCAATCTATTACCAGCGGAGAATTTTAATGAAATGAATAGGGTACTTGCTAAGCTAAGAGAATGCATGCTCTATTCTTCTACTAGGAAGCAGAAATAGGAAATAACACCGGTGATTGGCACCATAAATTGTAAAGTGTGTCGTACACATTTGATCTATTTTAGCTAAATGTGATAGGGGTTTTTGTCTTCTTCCACATGCAAATTCAGATTGGTTGATTACGCATTTGTCTGGATTAATTTCCCTCCTCTCAGGTTCTGATTGCTACCTCGTTGTTTAGAAGTTGTGGTGCCACTGTAGCTTGACTGGCTGTGCTATTTTAGCAGTTATGTACAAGAAAGTCATCCATATTATACTGTATGAAACCCACTATGGTTTTCTCCTCCTTTTTTAATCAATGGTTGCACTCTAATACTGTATTGTTTTATAATACTTATTTTGTTCTCCTATTGGTTCTTTATTTTTAACTGTTGAATATGTAATTATCATTGCCTGAAGTAAGAATTTGATAAAATTGTAACATTTCTAGACTGAAATCCCCCTCATCATTTTCCCATAATTAATCTTCTGCAGTGATTATTAATCACTGGACTGTGTTGTTTGACCCCACAACTGTTTGAGTTATGCATTAAATCCTGGGGTATTGTAATGGTCTGTTTCTATTCCATGCTGTTTTCCCTTGTGGTTCTCAGTTCATAAAGAGCTGAATAATTGTCTTTCGGCTACATCACATACTGTACTATGCCGGCATATTGGTTTTAAGAAAGTAAATGGACAGATAGATATAAATTTCAGAAGAGGAAAGAAATCTATAAGAAAAAGCTACAGAAAGCACATTTCTGCAAAATGTTAAACATGCAAATGTTGAAATAAATGTATCTGAGTAAAAATGTATGTTGCAGAAGATAGAGACGTTTAATGTAAACATGCTACCAAAGCTATTCAACTGACAGGGAGAATAATGGGGTCACTGGAATGCATTGTGTTCTTTGTTCAGACATAGCAACAATGCACAAATGATGCACGATAGGATATCTTTAGCAAACGCCATCATCCTCACAAAGTGCAGAACTTTAATCAACCACAATACTGTACAAGAGTATGCATTTTTGTTCTTCTGTGGCCCAAGACTTTTTTTGATTGTCAGTGACATTTTACATGTATAATAAAATGTAAACATGCTTCAGAAAAGGACAGCAAACACAGGGTGGGGGGCGAGGGGGGTTCTGCTCACCAGCGAGTACTCTAAGACTACACAGGAAGCATGGCTTCCCCCATAAAGTTACCGAACAGAATTAGTCAAGGTATCAATGTAAATGCATTTAATTTATGATTAAAATTATAATGTATCTTACTAAGCACAGCGCTGATGTTTTCGCAACATATACATTAATTTTCCTTTGAAACAAGGATTAATAGAGGTCATAGACACCCACTGATGCCATGCTTCACTGGAGGTCTATGGAAGATTCTTTTATGCTTTGTCCAAATGAAGATAGACTTAAAGCATTATTGGTTAATATTCTCCGATTACATGTTTTCACCATGCTTCACTGGGAGTCTTATAGCCTTGGCCCAATTCAGGGGCTGTATCTTTCTATGGATGCGGCCTACGAAGCTGTACTCTTTGTAGGCTGGGTTCTATGAAAGTCAGACAGAAAGTATTGGGTGCATTCGACTTCATGCAGCCGCTTACAGCACTGGCTTAATGCGATGCATTCTGGTCTTTTTTCTGTTTCTGGCCAATCAGAAATGACCAGAATGCATCGCTTTAAGCTAGCCATTGTCAGATAGAGCAGTGTGGCCCACGGATAATTCCCTGTTTGCATCACCGACTGTTCCCGCCTTCACCCGAATCACCGCTCCAATCACCGAGCTGGGACACACCCACTGTATCTCTGTGCAAGGAACCTGGAAGCCAGGCTTCTCTGCACAAGACAGAACAAACTACCAATAGCAGTAATGCTCACGACTGACCAGTTTTACACACTGTCAGTATTCATTGAGTCTGTCGCATGCAGGGGCAGAGAAGCATTTTGTTGCAACCCAGAGTAACAGTTTATCATTTTCATTGTCATGCTTCACCATTTGCATTAGTAAATATTGTAAATGAAGTCTTTATCATTGAGTTTTCAGTTTGACCATTTGTTTAATTTAGAGGTTCATTGGTTTATAGTAGACTAGTTTGGTAATTAGCTTTCTAACTAAGCTGTGTGTGTTCAAGCTGAGCCGGTAGCTTCGAAGCAACATGGCAGACACTGTAGCTAATGTCGCTAAATTAATGGGTCATGCTGCTTCCCGCATTTTAAGAATTACCATCCACCGCTGGTCCAGCTAACCGTATAATCCTGTTGCATTATTTCATGAAAATCACGCCTAAACCTTGTGCGAGAGCTGTTCCCTCCACATGTTATCTTAAGTGCACTAGGGCAAAGTGTTATTTGAGCCCTTGGAGAAGGGACGTACATTAGTGTACCACAAATGTTTTGTTTCTCACAAGTGGATTTTAAGCTTTACCAGTCAACTAACAGTAATAAAATAATAAGATAACTTTTTTTTTAGAAAGTAGGCATAGTGGTGCCCTTGATAGTGTTGTTGCTTCACACCACCAGGGCTGGGCGTTCAAGTCTCTCCCCACACCATGGAGGGTCTGCAGGGGGGGGTTGCGTGTCCTCCCCATGTTTGCTCCCATAGCCCGAAGACAAGCTGTTATTTGACTTGCCAGCATAAAGGGAGTATAAATGCCCCATTGCATGTGTGTAGTGTCCTGCTCCTGGCTCCCCATAACTCTCTACTGGATAAACTGCTGGAAAATGAATGGATTTTCACTTCACAATTAATCATTTGGCTATGAATTCAGACTTAACAGTGATTATTTATTTACTTTTATTTTCTGAGCCGGGAAACGCAATGCCTCTAGTCCACTGTTAATACAGCGTCAGGTTAGACAATTAAATGCATGCCTGTTAGACTTAATCAGCCACATTGTTTATCTTGTGCACCGCAGCTGTTTTCCTGCCCCATGAATCAGTAGCTGTGAAGGGCGCCCACTGTTCGCCGCCTGGTTAGGAATGTCTGGATGGAAAATCGAATTCCTCTGCCTTTATCTCCACATGCTGTTCAATAGTATTGGCACCGGGACAGTAGTGCGTGCGGGACGGGGGGGCGAGAGGGGCTCAGGGAGGAGGCCATCAGATGAGACCTACTCAAAGTTCCTTCTCCCATCCACCTTATACCATCTGGCCCCAGCTTCCCCTTTAATGATGCTCTGGGGTCAGACTGACCCCAAACACGGGATAGGGGTTAATGATGCTCTGGGGTCAGACTGACCCCAAACACGGGATAGGGGTTAATGGTTCACTTCCTCATACATACACAGCTTAGACATCTGCTGCAAAGCACCTGAAAAGCCTCCATGTCACCTGACACAGGCCTTTCGGTGAAATCCTCATACATACAGCATATAATGAGAGTCGGCACCCAAATGGTCTCCTGCCACTCCCCTCCCCCAAAAAATAATCACGCAAAGATACTTAAAAAAAAACAGTTGACAAATTTTATCATCATCCCCCCATGCCACCCACCCAGTTGATAACTTTTACTGTCACCCCCCCACACACACACACACACACACCCCAGGTGACAACTGCTCCCCACTCATGAAAATCTTTATTAAGATTTATTAAGATTTACTTGTCCTGACGCTGACACTGTAGGTTATTTGCATATTTGCTTGCTTATATTCCTTCCACAGACACTAATGTACACTAATGAGTAGTAAGTAGCACCGGTAGTTTTGTACCTAGTGTTCTTGTTTTTCGGCTTGTGGGTAGAAAGTGTTCCTGAACCTTGTGGTTCGAGTGCTGATGTTCCTCTGGCCTCTGCCAGAGGGGAAGAGGAAGGAGGTTGTGCCGGGTGACTGGAGGCATCTCAGTTGAGGAAAGTGCTGGCCTTAGCAGTAGGACAGGTTACATTGACTCTACCGTGCTACAGATTAGACTGGAATGCTTATGTCGGGTGATTTACATCAGGAGGTCTTGCGTTGGTTCTTCCAAGTTTAAAGGTCAGGAAAACCCTGTTTATAATAGACTTAAAACTAAGACAAATGCCCAAAAATTATATTATCAAAGTTGTTTCAACCATACCTGTTCAATGAGATAGTTGTTGCTGCTGAGTCACTAAGAATTTATGCCACAAGATTTGAAAACGGAGAGTATGAATCCAGTACTTGCTGCTGGAGAGCCACTGCAATTGTACTTGACACTTGACACCGAATTGTTCTGATGAAAATATCCAGCTAAAAAGATTTTCTGACCTCAGATATCAGACATCAGTGAACACATATTGTTGACATTATTGGAACATCTTTTCAAGAATAAAATGTTAGTGTTGTGGATAAAGTGATTGTTTTGATTATTCATACAGTATTGAAATACCTCCCTTTTCTCGACAAGTAGACCTGGCCCTGACATGTGGAGAGGAAAGTAATCTTTTCTGCCATACAGACAGGTTTATTTTCATGGAATGCATAATTTAAGTTTGTAAGATAGCTGGTAGTATGTTACACAGTTTTATATCACTGATAAAATTTGAAACAGGCATGACCAAAATCTTAGCAACCTTGCCAGGAACATTATTCAGACTAACTGAAAGACTTACAGCTAAATGGCATTCTTGTGCAGGCTGGTCCATCTAATCATGGAATACCAGCAGAATTTAATCAAGCCGTGGCCTCTGTCTATTATGCAGGCATATTAATAACTATGGAATTCAAGATTATAAAGTTTAAAAAAAAAATAACTCCAAGGAAACCTTTGTGAGGGCAAGAAGCTCCACGGCGTCCAGTTTGAAAGGTCAGGTCCTGTACACCAAGCATTGTGGAGAATTCTGAGGAATTCTAAAAGGTTAACTACAAATACCACTGAGTTCATATTTTCCAAGACTGCTGTTAGGTAGCCAAACCTACTCTATTATTATTTACAGGACTTATTGTAGTAATCAGATAAAACAGGGCTTGACTTTTCTCTTTTATATATTTTGAGATTTCAGGTATGCATGATGTCTTGCCATTCTTAATGTACTTTATGTGAGTTTTATGATCCACCTGATAATTAGCTTAAGCTTATTTTTCTGTTAGAAATGAGAACTATTGCATACGATAGAGGAAGTTTATTATAAAGATACCACTTAATATCCGTGGTCTATTTTAATTATCACTACTTCTGAGGGTACTATCACTTTAAGGGAAAGCCTGGAAACATCTGAAAGGCACCATATTGCGAGAGGCAGGAAGTCCTCCCTGTAGCTGTATCAAAAATTCAGCAAGGACAAGATGTTCTGATGCCTTATTTTCATATAGCGTTACTATTCAGTATTATTCCACAAGGACAAGGATTTGGGTAAGGTCTTGAAAACAGTGATCTCTCTTTCAGGTGGAAGAGAGGAAATGATGAACAGAGAAATAGCACCTCCAGACATTGGGCACCCCCCCTCCACCACACTCCACCCACACATACAGCTCTTCAGACCATTTCCAGACCTTCCCTGACACTTGTGACATCACGTTCAGTACAGACCAATAGCGTTCATTATGCCCTTAAGAGGCAGAGCAGGTGGCTTTCATGTGTGAGGAAACCTCGTCAGGCATTGAAGCGTTTGGTACCATCTCAGCATATTGTTATCTGTGCTTCTTCCATCATTTCTAATGTGTAAACATGGAAGGCTATAGCACAAGTGATTCATATGCATCTAAGGATGACAGCCACTTCATTTAAAGGAGTGTGCCTGCAACGACACTCTGCTACAGTGCCATCAATATTCTGTCAGTTTAACAGAAAAGTCTAAGGTACCAACATATTAATAGAGGTTTTATCTATTTATTTGATATATTATCATATTTTTATTCATGATACCTGTCACACAAAATAGCCAGGGGCGATGAAGTAATTTATCAACCTAAAAGATAAAATTGAATTATAATATTAGAGTTTTCTATTAATTATGGTTCACATTTAGTGTGACTCTCTTCATATAATTTGTTTGTTATGGGAATGACTATTTTCACTTTTAGGGACTGTGTGCCTAATTAGACGGCATCCTTGTAGCTGGAGTGGACACTGAAAAGCTTCAAAAGTGTATGTATTTAATTAAATTAGAATCATTGGCATGGTTGTTGCAGTGCTGCTATGCACATAAGATTCATTTTGATGCAGTCTTCTCTTTCTCTGATGGTGTGTGCCGAGCAGAGAGAGTAAATTGAGTCTGTACTGGGAGGGTGTACCTTCTGACCTGTTTAGTCCCGCTGGATCCTACAGAGCAGGCCGCTGCCTCTGCCCCACCTCTCTATCGCTCACGCTTCCACGCTCCCCCTGCTGCAGAGAACCTGGAAGACTGGGAGATCGATATTTTAGACTGCAGACTCAAGAGATCGGCAAACTTTGCTTTACATCTGCCTTCAGCTGGTGATTAGAGTGTTATACCATGTTACCATCGCCTTGCGAGGGAAGAAGAAACTGAAAATCATTGATGTAAGGAGCTAGATTTAAAAGAGGCATACATCAGCCTCTCTTTGGCAGCAGATGGCAGGCAAACATAAGGATCGCGAGTGCTTAGCCAGCTGCCTGTGCTGAGATTGAGCCTCAGTGGGTGTGATTAACCGCCAGGTGTAGTTAGTCAGCTGCTAAGTAAACTAACACACATTACTAAGGTGCTGATGAGAGTGTTGGCCGGCCTTTTCCTGCACAATGCGGATTAAAATGGATGCTCTTCTGCAAAGGCAGCATAAAGTCTGTGAATGTCTGAGAAGCATAGAACTGAAACAAAGAGCTTCGTGAAATTATTTGAATAATTTTAAATGCCACTGATGGAAACTTTAGAGCCATAGACTGAAGCGCAAAGGGCAAGAGTATTATGCCAAAAAAGAGGGAAATGTGCATTAGCTCAGCCTTGGTCAGGAATAATATTATTATAGCATATACAGATAGTTAAGGTAATATTAGCGTTTTGTTAAAATCCAGTTTTTCAGTTACGTTGTTGGTATTGTTCTTGAATAAATAAACCCCAAAAGTTGTCAGTGCTTAAGTATCATTGACTAAATTTGGACGACATTTTCTCTGGAAGACATCACCCTGGAAAATTACAAAACTGATGTTTCAAGGACCTTTTGGGGGAAAAAAATGGACAGATGTTTGTCATTCATGCTTATGTTAAAATGCTTGCTTTCTCTATTTAGAAGGTCGCCAACTTGACGGATGTGGCAGGAAAAGTGTTCTTTTAAAGTGTCACTGTCTCCTCCAATATAAATATACCCCTAATGATCAGCAGCATTTGGTCACTGCTGAAAAACATTTTTAGCCCACATTTGAAAGGCAAGCTGAAATGTTTTTTTTTTTTTAATTATTATGACATCTAAAACTCAAAAAATGATTGCTTTGGCTGGGAATCTTTATAGCAGAATGTTCTATTCACATTCAATGGATATGCTGTAAGGCTACATAAAAGTGCTGCGGAGACGTATCACTAGTGGAGAGTTCACTAAATCTGAAAAATGGTGGCCATTAATCCTCATTGATTAAAGCTCCTTCTCAGGCAGCTAGATGGCTTATCATGTAATTAAGCATGATTAAACATATCCACACAAACTAAACATCTAGAAGGAAATTAAGGACCTCTTCCCACAGTCTGGCCTGCTTCATGGGCCTGCATCAGGTGAAATGAAGGCCTTTCCTGTCTCTTTGCAGCAGATGTCTAATTTGTGTCATTGTTGTGACCTCTGGCTTCATTAAGAGCAGAGTGGGAATCTAATCAAAGGTGTCACAGCTGGCTGAGTGACGGAGGACAGCATCTATGGGGAGTGAGCACAGTGAAATGATTTACATCTCGTAGGCTTTGCCGTTTTATCTGGAACTTCCGTTTCAAACTGACTTCTAAACTTGCTGCAGGCCACTGAACTGATGCATTAAATGAAATAGTGGCAACTTTGAGGTCTTGCATCATTGTGACAGTGTGTCATCGGTGCATAAACTATTCAATTAGCGGAGAACATCTCAAACAAACAACGAGCTTAATTTATGTAGCACCTTTCACCAGCCCAAGGACATTTTACAGAGGAATGATATTGTTTAGGATAAACAAACAAAAGATAATCATAACAAATAAAATATTGAAGAAATATAATTGCTAATAACATGGCAAAGACTAACTCATACCATGGTAAAATGAACGGACAAAATGACAGTCAGTGATCAGGGCAGCTAAGAGGGAAGAGATGGGACTTCAGTTGACAAATGATAGATTGGATTGTGTCCATGTTGAAATGCCACAATTAATTTTTATTTATAAAATGAGACTTTTTCCCTACAAACCTGAAGCATAATCAGGTTTGTTCACTGTTTGCAGAAGGGTAATTATGTACTCCAGAGGCAATTTACGGACCCATTTGCAGCCCTCCAGATGGGTTTCTTGCCATGCCAACGCCTTGTTATCTCGTCACTGTCGCCAGGCTCTTGCCATCTGCCAATCAGACAGTCACTGCTGCGGCATCACTGAGAATGACATTGCTGACGGCTCTTCTCTCGTTGTCCCGCGTTTGCACCTGCACCGTCCCAAAAATGCACCGGCCATCACTCAGGGCATGCAAAACAGAACTCAGTGTGCACAGTCCAGAAAACATTATCAATAGCAGCTTTTTGTTATTATTATTATTATTATTATCCAAAAAAATGGCACTATGACCATTGTGTGAAAACTAATCTACAGCAATCTTGTCTAACTCTGTCTTTTATACAAGGTTACAGTCAAGTTTACCATTCTTTTTTTTTTACTATGAGAGGTGCGGTAGTTTTATAAATTGAATTATGTACTCTCTTGGTTGAATTTGATAGATTGAGGAATGGAGAATGTACAAAAGCCTGAGCCAATTATAGTACATAACATATAAGAGCCAACCTGATAGAATTTGACAGCAACTAGTGACATGGTTTGAAAGTGATTCATTAGATCCCCTATGAAACAGTGATTAGTGTTAAAGCTACAAGTATAGAGTCTCAGTGATGCTGGTTTTATGTTTTATGTTTATGACTCCCTGGCTTTCTAACGTATATGCTGGAGATAGATGTATGATACAGGTTGACCCAGTGTGGATATTTTAAGAGTTTTGTTTGTTGAAGTTCTCCCATGAGAGAAAATGGAAAATGGAAGAGTGGAAATGTGCTTTGTGGGGCAGCCTGAATATTTTATGAAAGAGGATTTTTTTTTTCTTTCTTGTGGTGATTGTGAAAATTGTGAAAAACTCTAGGATGATCATCTATTGATGAATTCACTTGATTTACATGAATGTAAAGTTGCTTTATATGTATATAAATAACCATATTAGAACCAATCAGTAATTTTAAGTAAACAATCAAGTATGCAATAAATTGAAACCCAGATTATAGATCTAAAACAGAGGTACTGAGTTTAAAATTCATTGACAAGCAGTCTCAATTGGTACCTTTACATTAGTGAGCCCTTGGCATTTGTGTTTTGTATCCCTTTGGGAGCCAATGACTACAATTGCAATTAGTAGCAAAATAGCAAGAACAGAATGAGGCAATCAAAAAATTATGACACTTAAATTATGACACTTATGACACTTAAATTATGTGTTAAATTATGACACAGGAAAATGTCTGTGCAGAAGATGTGCTATATTGCCAAAAGTAATGGGACGCCTGCCTTCACACAAACATGAACTTTGATGACATCCCATTCTTGATACTGTACATAGGCTTTAATATGGAGTTGGCCCACCATTTGCTATAACGGCTTCAATTCTTCTGGGAAGGCTTTCCACAAGGTTGAGGAAATTTTTACCATTCTTCCAAGAGAGCATTTGTGAGGTCAGGCACTGATGTTGGACGAGAAGGCCTGGCTCGCAGTCTCCGCTGTAATTCATCCCAAAGGTGTTCTGTCGGGTTAAGGTCAGGGCTCTGTGCAGGCCAGTCAAGTTCCTCCACACCAAACTCACTCATCCATGTCTTTATAGACCTTGCTTTGTGCACTGGTGCACAGTCATTTTGGAACATGGAAGCGATTGAGACACTTGAGTTCAATGATTTGGAGGGGTGTCCCAATAGTTTTGGCAATATAGTGTATGCGCAGATTTGTTAAACATTGCTTGTCGATGGTCGATGGAATTTAATTGTTTCTTTCTTTCCTTCCCTCGTTCCTTCTGACGTCTCTAAACATAAAAGTTTGTAATGGGGGGGGGGGGGGGGGGGGCTGGGGGTGTTGCCCCCAGGCATATAGGCATATATTTCCTCTATAATAGTGGCCACTGAGAATTTATGGAGGGTCCTGGGGTTCCCCCAAGTCCCCCTCAATTTGCACGGTGCTGACCATCACCGGACACGGGGCAGGGCTGCACGCAGGATGGAAAACCACTACTATTCAAGCAGCTAATCATTTTTTTATGGTTTGATGTAACTCCGTCAGTCATTTTCACACTCGAGGCTTCCAATTCAACCTACCAACTTCAGTGTGATAAATGTTCAAGGACTCTGAAAATCAGAATTTGGTTTTTTTTCCCTCAAGATGTCATATATCCTTTCAGGTATCGATGAGTAGTGAAAATGGATCATTCAGTCTAAAGTTAATGCTCTATCTGAGCCCAGGAGTCCTTTGTGCATAGGCAGCTTACCAAGCCTATGTTCACGTGTGTCAATCCGAAGGCATCTGGTGGGCGTGTCCCCACAGTCTTCCAGTTACATAATGGCTCTAATTCTTTTGTGAACAGTCTCTCACTCGCAGTACTATATTTTTCTCCTGCTAGGTACATTGTTCTCCTGATTGACTTTAATGACCTCCGAAACGACTAATTCATTGTGTTCGGGTTTTTTGATTAAAAGCCTGGCTATTTTCTTATTTGTCACGGTACTCGATTCTCCCTTCAAGTCCTTGCAGAAAAGCGGGGTGTTAATTTTATTTAGCAGTACGTACCTACTGTTATGTAAACAGCTTTGATATGTTAATGCTGTTACTGCAGATGGCTTCATAAACACAGTACGCACTGAGGTCCGGGCTGCACAGTTCCTTGCCACCATGTGGTAATGGTAATAGATGTGGATTATTGCCTGTAGTGGACCGAAAGAAAACTGGCATCCGTATCAGGAATGCATTTATGGGCTATACCAGTTCAACTCGCCCTGGGTGTCTAAAGGCTGGAGCTGGGGAAACATGCCTAACGGATGCTCTCCTTTCACAGGGTGATGATTACCTTACTTTCTTGCTGCGGTGTGCTCTGAATTACCGGGGGATGGGGGGGGGGGGGGTCTCAGATCTGCTCATGGCGAGTAGCCCCAGCAGCTTAGCTGCCTGCCAAACCATTCACCCACGCTGCAGCTAAGCCAGCCTTTTGTCCATAGGGGTTACGATATTATCCCGCCGTAATATTCAGCTGTCTCGTTATACTTGTACTGCAGTTCTTGTTTGCGTGAGTGTGTTTTCCTTGCAACTGATTAAATTTTACAATTAATCTGTTTCACTATTTATTAATACCAAAATAGCCTGATGCTCACACACAGTACTCTGACACAATAACTGTGTAAGAGATGATAAAATGGAATGCTGCGACTAAGGGTAAGAATTCTGAAGGGGGGGTGGGGGGGGGGCGGTGAAAATGCTTGTTTGGTTTCTGCTGGTCTCCTGAGTTTTGACTTCGATTACTTTTCTGTGACCATAGCCTGCCACCTATTGGACGTGCAGAGAACGGCATTCCACTTTAGATACGTTTCTCCAAACATATGCATATTCATATGGATATTTTGGAGGACTGTTTGATCTATACGGAGCTCAGAATAACAGAAGCGGTTTAATAATGTATGGGAGCACATATTTTTGTAAATGTAATGGAAAGAGCACTTGATGCAGTGCAACTGGCTTTGAGTGAGTTGGTTTAAATTGAGATCATTCGCATGTCTCAGTAATGACAGAAAAAAGGCTTCCAAACACACCGTGGATGGGATTATTATACGCTCCCTGTTCCTGACTGGTTTAACCCAGTGGGATTCAAAGTGTTTTAAATCCCATCACATATAGATACAAAAAAGAATCCACATGAAATTTATATTTGTTGGTAACTTTTAATATTTCCACAAGAGAAAAGTATAAATAATGTCCATATAGTTTCTATACATCTAGTTCACATCTTGTTTGCACTGCACACTGCCACCATAGCCTATACAAACATTTTGAATGTGATATAAAATTTTATTCGGCTGAATCGAACTATAAAAGTGACTTCTTTAAAAGGCAGGGGAATCATTGTACATTTTTCATATTTTTAGCCATCAAGAATACTTTTTTAACCATTTGAAAGTCAAAAGAAGTGCTTGAGAAGTCTTACTCGTCGGCAGGGGATGGTTGTGACCGTAGGAAAGATGTATTATATATGTACTATATGTATTTCTGTATATAATAAATTAATGTTTCAATACATTTGAACTTAGTTCCTTTTATTCTGACTTTACTGATAGAGCAAGTTTGCCTCCAGTTCATTGTTCTTTGACAAAAGACTGCTGTGGCAAAATGAAGAGTCACAGCTTGCCTGTAAATGTGTTCAATATCTTTTTGAAATACAAATATGATGTTGTGTACTTGTTATAGAGGCTTATCAAATCAGAATATGGGTAGTGCTGTCTGCTGGGTGGTTGGAAACTGAATTTTTAGTTTGCTTTCTGATGTAAGTGATAAGCATTAGATTCTGTGGAATCTAAACGTTTTAAATATACTCTGCAACTCCTCTATTAAATAATTTCTGCAAAAAAAAAACGTTCCCAGTTACTTATTACCAAGTATTTAGATTATTATTTAGGTTTCCTCTTGTGTTGACCTTGAACTGACTTTTCAGGTGGTTTTGTTAAACTCATCCACAAATAAAGCCCATATTCCTCCCCCAGTCCCTGTATCACATGGTGCTACCCTGAATAAATCTTATTGATCCCTCCTGTTGCCTCCATCCAGCAGGTTAAACTGATTCTTCATAAATAAGAATGTGTTTTAGTAATAATCTGAAACCTAAACTATTAGCCTTTGCAACAGATTCACTATGGAAAATCGAAACATAACCATTCAAAGCTGCATTATTAGAAAAGAAAACAACAACAAACAATCTGTTACTTTGCCTCCCACCAATACAGAGGTTACCTTTAGGTTGTTTCTTGGTCCATATTGTATATGATATAACAAGTTTCCAGGTGGTCTGGCCCTAGCCTGTGCTCAAAATGTGGCTGTAGGTCATCTGGTTTGAGTCCATTTATGAAATGAGAACTGATTTCTTCATATAGTCCGGGTCCCACCTCCTCTGTAAGCACAGTTAAATTTACAGTCATGACCCAACATGTCAGGACAACACATTGCATTCAGAAACACTGTGAAGACTCGAAATAATTTTCCTTCTATGCTTAATGCCTGGCATATAAAACTTCAATAAATCCCACAGGCCACAGATCTTTAGTCCTTTAGCAGTTATCATGCAGTGTTTAATGCACATTCTAAAATGTGTTTTCAGAATCTTTCACACTTGTTTTATCTTAAGCCTTTTCAGTAACCAAAAAACAATATATAATTTGAATAGTATTCACCTGCACTCATCTGGGGAAAAAAACATAATTTTACATTATAGGAATAATTTTGTGCTCTTTATTATTAATGGTGTTATGACTTTCTTACCGACACACTTCTCCTTGAGACTTTTTATAGTGGCAGACAAACTGGCCCCAGCTTTGTACTGCGATTCTTCCTCAAAAACATCATCCTGGGCCTTCACCTCCATAGCGTTCCTTGCACAGCTGACAACTTCTGCCATATCTTCTGCTTCTGCCACTTCAAAGTCATCGGGATATTCGCTTTGGTCCTCCTCAACCTGTTGGGCTGCAAGAAGGAACAAAGAATTAAACTCCGGTGGGTTGTTTCCATCAATACAGTATTTGACCCTTAGATTGTAGGATTTGATACCTCCCACAAACACACACATTATACATTTTACATAATACATTGCAACTGGGGGGGGGGGTCTCCCACAATAAAGTTTGCCTAGTGGAGGGTGCAAAATATATATAAAAAACATGGGACAAATCCCTAAATGGTTTTAGAATCATTATTTTTGGAGGCATCAAAAGTAGGGTCTAGAACTGGCTATGTTTTCCTTTGATTCCTTACCGTCTTGACCTTCCAAAACCTGTTCATCGGATACATTTACAAGCCCTGTGTCCTCATCCACAATGTTCTCCTCAATGGAGCACAAGCTACCTTCATCGTCAAAGTCATCAGAGTAATTGGAATGATCCCCAACGCTGAGCACTTCCTCTGTCCCCCCATCAGCCAAGGCTTCCACCCTCTCCCTACCCTCCTGCTTCCCATTCTCCGGCATGGCTGGTGGGGCTGACTTTGCTCTGCTGCAGTGGTTGTTCTTCAGTTGCTTGGGACAGGCTACAGTCCTGTCCCAGTGATCCCCTGCTAGTCCACCTCTAGCGCTGCTGTCTTTGGATCCATGTTTTGTATAAGGGCTATACTTTCCTAGATGAGTCTCTTGTTCTTTTATGAACAGTCCGAGGTGCTCTTGTACATAATTCATGTTCAGTATGCAGCTAGCACTAGGTCTTTCAGCTGGATCTATGCAGAGCATACTCTTAATTAGAGATACCAGATTTTCAGAATATACCTCTGGTACTTCACCATATTCCCCTTTAACAATCTTGTAAAACAAACTAAGTAGGTTCTTTGCATCAAAAGGTGGTCTGAGGGCACAAATCTCAAAAAGAAGGCATCCGAGGGCCCAAATATCAGACCTGGAACTGTAGGGGAGATCCTGACAAAGTTCTGGACTCAGATAGCTTGGAGTTCCAATGCACGTATTGGCCATGTCAGATGTGTTGCTCATTATTTTTGAAATTCCAAAATCTCCCAGTTTTACTATATTCTTCTTCGTCAAAAACACATTGGTGGTCTTGATGTCCCTGTGAAGGATTTTGAGAGTATGTATATAAGTTACAGCCATGGTGAGCTGCACAAACCATCCCATGACACAGTCTTCTGTAAAATGTCCTTTTCCCTTCCTTCTCTTGATCTGGTCATCTAATGTCCCCCCATCACAATAATCCATGACGATGTGAATGTATTCTTCCTGTGGATCGAAGTGGTGATCGGTGCAGGTGACAATATGGGGATGCCTGAGCTTCCAGAGTATTTCAGCTTCTTGCAGTACAGCCTCTTTGCTTCTCGTCTTCCGCCGGTTATCGATCTGGATTCTTTTAACTGCATATAGCCTCTTTGATTCGACATGTTTCATCAGAAAGACCATTGCACTTGCTCCCCTGCCAATGGTGAGAATATTCTCGTACATGTCCATACTATTATTTTTAAAATATCTTCCTGGAAAACAAAGAATTAAACAATAAAATCATAAATAAAATTGTAGTTTAAAATATGAATACTATGAATACTAATATTATCACAACATGACATAATTATGGAGGGGGTTTTAAATCATTTTAAATCATTATAGTTGTGTGGATGTGACGACACAGGGAACGAGTGATAATCGATTTTTTTTGTCTTACCGTTAAAACTGGAGCAAAACAGCTACCAAGAATTCCTGTTTAGCTGGGGGCAGATGTACACGTAGCTTCTAAATCTACCGATGGTATCTAACGGTACTTTTATGCACTTTTGTTTCGTTTTCAGAAGTATAAAGACAATGTGCCTGCTTACATGAACGGAATCGCTGAAAAACGCAAACAGAGTAGAGACATTACGTTGCACTCCGTGGGCGCTTCCTGTATTGTGGCGTTTTCCGTCTCCATGGTTACGGGTATTCTGACGGAGAATTGTTCTGTTTGCTTAGGACGAAATGGTACCAAGTTTGGCGGCAGACTGACAATCGGGAGGGGACATGGAGAAATGTAGCATGCTATTAAGAAAATAAATTTCTAAAAAGTCTCTTGCATAAAATAAATACATTTTGTGCGCTACTGGTTGCGTTCTATGCTTTCCTAAATTTTGTAAATAATAATAATAATAATGATTCGTAAGCGTGAATGAAAGTGCCACGTGTCACCATCATCAATTTCCAATTAATCCGATTCATTTTCAATAAAATTACTTAATATGGTTCACTACGTGTTCTTTTGTTTCTTCATAAGGCATATCAAGAATTGAAATAACAAAAAGAAATGTATAACTCGAACAATAATTCTGCATTATTTTCATAGGAATGGCAATCGTCCGCAACATCAATTTTATTTCATCACATGAAAATGCAACTTCAGATTCATAGGTAGGTCGCAGATTGTAGTTTAGCTGACAAAATGGCAGCATATTGAATGGCTCCTGAACCTCTGCACATTATGGCAGATTTCAGTTCCTCACATAATGGGCTGCCTACCGCACCATATTATAAACGCTTCTGTCCTTATTTTCAGTAAGCACGATTACTGAATGTCAACCGAGGAACGTGAGCTGAATTTACAATTCTGAAATACCTTACTACACAGCTACTTGTAACATTTCTGACTAGCATACGGGGTCCTTGCGTCTTCCGTTACTTCATTGAACGTCATCGGGTGATCAGATTTATCCCTGTCGATTTTTTTCAAAGTAAAGTAGCTTTATAATCTAATATTATAGTATAATATTTGATTACAAAAACGACATCCAAACGTTATAAACATAGATTTTTTGGTACTTATTTATTCAATCGATTGAATCAGGCTTTAAAAGAAACACCTCATCCGGGGGCCTACGTCTTGCTACTGGAAGGCGGCGTGGGCTTCACATCTGTGCCTGTGTTCATTTATTTACAAATATTACGAATCCGCAAGGAAATGCCACCGAAAGGAAAGGGTGGCAAGGGTGGGAAAGGTGCTGTACACACCCCCTCTCCGAATTACTTTAACATGGGGATAAATAGTTTGGTTGCATTTAGTCGCCGCGTTTTTCTCTCGCAGATCTTTATGCTTCTGGATACCAATGGTTTAGACCAGCTGTGATGTTATACTTTGTTAGCTGGCTTGTTGGCTTTTTCCGCTTAACTGGACGTTGAATTTGACTGTATTTGCTGCTGTCGGGAAGTTTCGTATGTTCTTGATTGTCATCTGGCAAGTCTGCAGTTTGTTGATTTTTATGAAATACCATGGTCATCAAATATTGAAAACATTTTTGAAGAATTGAAATATTGAAAATTGTTTTTTCCAGGCGCAGGTGCTTCGGGGAGTGGTGAAGCCGATAAAAAAGAAAAGGCACCGAAGGGGGGAACATCTGTCAAGGTCTGAACCCATCTCAAAACATGCCCATGTATACAGGCGACATAGGCGGCTGCCTGGGGCGCCATCTTCTGAGGAGTTTCCCTAGGGCGCCGCATAGGGTTCTACTGGCCCTGGCTGAGTATTTGAATTATTTAAAGGAATCTAACTAGAAATATGAATTACATTCAGTATTTCCCCGTATCAAAACATCATTAACCTGATGTTTTGCCAATGCTTATTCTTTCCCCAGAAATTATTCGAAATCCACATTGTATATTTTGTGAGCATAGCACAATAACACAGCTGGCAGAGAGCTATGTTTGTTTATTATTATTATTAAACTGTGCCATAAACTGACAGTCCTATCATTTAGTGTACTTCTTATCTGAATTATCAATAATGGTCTTTCAGGCACAGGCTGTCTGCATGAATTTAGTGGTTACTTGGCAGAGGTGGATAGTTAAGGTACAGAAAATAAAATTCAGACCGAGGTTTTGTTTCAACCAATCATTTGAGCGTTAAGAGTCACAGAGTTCTTAACCAATTGGTTGAAACCAGATCTTAGTCCAGATTTTCACTTTCTGGACCTGAACTATCCACGTGTTACTTGGTTTTATTAAACTTCTGCTTCTTAGGTTTGGCCCCCATGTATTTCGGGCTTGTTTCTCTTTTATGGAGGCTGCACTGACCTTTGGATCTGATTTTTAAAAGACACATTTATGCTAAATACTAGCTAAAGTTTGTCTCTGATGTTGAAGAAGTCTCTCTAATTTGCAATGTCCCTTTAAAGTCTTTAATTTTTCACTATGTCAAACCAATGCTTATTGTAATGATAAAACCAATTGGGTGCCTTTAAATGTCTTTGCCCTTTAATATATGACGCTTGTTTTACAAACGATCAGAAGATGAAAACTTATAGCAAAGCCTTGCGGTTTGCTGTGGCTCCTTTTAAAATGTGTGATGCCTTTAATGTGCTAAGCATGGCTGGTCAAGGTTATGATTAAAGACCAAAAACAAGCATACATCCCCTCTGTATATGCAGAGGTTACTTAAGCTGTTTTATATCAGCAGCTGTTCAGTTTCTCTGTCTGAGCTGCTACATTCAGAAAATTCCATAGCAGTTATTGAAAAGTTAAACATGTGGGCTAAACTGATTAATTTAAGCCAGTTAGTTCAGTCAGATGGTTCAGCGTGGCTGGAACGCAAGGCGTCCTAGATTTAGCCCTTTCGGACCATAATTGAATAGGGTTGCTCTAAGTGATGTTAATCAGGAAGGTTAGCCCCGTATTCAGTATCCAGTGTGTTCTATACAATGGCACGCCTTGTGCTAGGCTGCTTCCCATTGTCCTTAGTTTCTCGGAAATCATTGATGAGAGCTGTTTTGTTTGCTATATTTTGCTCTTTGTTTAATGGGTATGCTTTTTGGGGAGAGAACAGAGGAATGATCTCTGTGGTGGCCGTCCTCCCAGTCATCTGTGCAGTTATGCCAGAGGCCGTCGGCTGGAGCGGCGTGGCATGTGCAGTGCCACGGGAGAACTTGCCAACTCTGCCGTGTCACACTTTGCCCATTTTTTTCCCCAGGTACGTCATATCCTCTGTGAGAAACATGGGAAATGCATGGAGGCCATGGAGAAGCTTAAGTCCGGTGTGCGATTCAGTGAAGTGGCGTCGCAGTACAGCGAAGACAAAGCCAGACAAGGGGTGAGTGGCAAAGAAATTCTGCTGTGAAAATCCCATGTTTTCATTTCTATATTTCACACACTTACTAATTGCCTAGAGTAAATCTAGTGTGGCATGCTTAATGGCTGTGACAACAGAAATGTAATGCATCAACTGTTGCAGCAAAGCAAAACACTTGTGATTCTTGTATTAATATATTATATTAGGGTAACTAGTGCTGGTGTGACAGCAGTTGTGATCTGTTAGGAAAACCACATGGAAAATCACTTTTTTGCTCACTATCAGGTATGACCATGGCCAGTGTCCAGATGTGTTGACATATCTCGATTGTATTACTTTTATGAATGATTTTAACTTTAACTCACTTTTCCACCAGGTGGTGCTATAACTTTTTTAAACTGCATACCTACAGTTCAACGTAGCGTGCATTTAAGTTTGTTTTACTTTTTTTTTTTTAACTTTTACTTTTGGTCTTCCGATATGTATAATTTATTGTTTAGTACATGTTTCAATTTTTTGCTGCATTTTCTGCTGTGAAAAGAGATCAGTTTCAGTGTTATGAAAAGATATTTTCTGCACATTGGGTCCCTGGCTTATTAATATGTGAAATGGCTGAGCTTCACGCAGCCAGTACTGATTGTGAGACGTTTCTGGGTGTTACAGGGTGACCTTGGCTGGATGACCAGAGGATCCATGGTTGGGCCGTTCCAAGATGCAGCATTTGCCCTCCCTATCAGCACGATGGACAAACCCGTGTACACAGACCCTCCTGTCAAAACCAAGTTTGGTTACCACATTATAATGGTAGAGGGCAAAAAATGAAAACCCTACAGGTTTGTAAGGTTTGTAGGTTTTTTGGGGGGGTTGAGATTTTATTACAGTGTTAATTTTCATGGTTTGAGAAATAAAATGGCCAGAATAACAGCCCAATTGACTACTTTTTTTCTCTTATAATGCAAAGATATATTTTTTTTTCTGAGGAAGTATATCCAACTTTCACATCAGGTGTCCATTGTCATACAGTATGTGCTTTGATATCCAGTGGTGCATGAACTGCATTTGAAATAAAAAATAAAAAATAATCCACTGTAACCAGTTTTACTTGATTGTTCTGGAGGAAAAAGAATAACCCAATTTAATTACACGCAGCCATTGCTATTAACTGTGGCCTGATTAGATTTGTCATGAATAGCAGTAATCATATTTAATGTACTTCCTTTGTAATTATTATAGCAGGTTACACCATTTTCATTTAATTTACAAGTAATCATTGAAAGACTACTGACAATTCCATTGGACCTTTAATTTACCACTTAGGTAATTAGGTTATTCCTTGGAAAGTTAGCATGTTTATGGATTATTGAAGGCATTGCTTTGGTATTAACCTGAATAAATAACAATGAGCAATCAACATATGAGATCCTAATATGAGCTCTGTTTAGTACTGTGGATTTAAAGTGCATCATAATGGTTTATGTCACTTTTAAGCTTAGGGTAATCAAACGATAGACTATATTTTACAGAAATTACATTTCCGTAGCGTCTGCCCTCTAATAATAAAACGGCTTCCTTCTTTGGGTGACTTACTTCCTCATTCTCTGGCATTCCTGTCACATAACCCTGAGCCCCTGTACTAAACAAGCCGATCAATGAATACATGGACACTCATTTTTTATGCCCTACTTTCTATCCCCCCAGTCTTCATCTCAAATAATAGTGTAACCACGTGGCACATTTATCTCAATTGTTCCAGAATTTTCACAACTCCTGTGTGGGTTTAGAAGGTTTTGGTCATGCGTTGCGACGCACCCTCTAAATCAGTGGCAGTTATCAAATATGCATTCCGCTAAAAAAAAAAAAAAAAACCCTTTGGTTCATCATGGGGCACGGAAACGAAACGTGGGGATTCGCCGCCGAGAAGCGGGAAGCGGATCAGACGAAGGCGTGGTCGCAGCTGCCCCTTCATTGGCCAGGAGAAATGGAGTCAGATGACGTCGCGCTTCCGGGTTTTCTGGCTCCTCCGTGAGATGGTGGGGTTACTGTCGGTCATGTCTGCGCGCAGCGTAAAGAAGTCGGCAGGCGTGCTGTCGCTGGAGGTAAGGATGCCGGTATATTACGGTAGAGCCCTATGTGGCGCCGACTGTATTTTAATACCCCATCTTTAATACGTGTTATCAATTACACTTTAGCAGGGCATATACCGGTCTTCTAAAAATGCAATTGTACTGTTTGTAAGGTTTTTTTTGTGTGCCAGATACTGGTCAACGCTTTGAACCATTATCAGCCGGACCCGACGTATCAAAACCGATTAAATAGAAGCAATTTAGTAGCTTTCTTACCACGTTTACCGTAATCGCACAGAATGCTTCGTTTCCGTGATTGATTCGCGTTAATCTTGGCATACTTCTTTCCTGCACCTTGGATCCGTGTTTTATGGATGGATGTTTTATTGTGATTGTATAGCGTCTATCCTGGGTATTCATATGGTAATGTCTCCTCGTGTGATTTTGATTATAGCACTTGTTCAGTTAAAATTCCAAATGAAAATTTAATTTAGTTAAATCCGATCGCATATGCCGACTATTCATTTTTTATAACAGCGAGGAAATAATATTTCAGGCGATTATATAAGTGTCTGTATAATATATAAATCAGAGGTGTGTGCCTTAGTCACACATTGTTCAGACAGACATCGAATTGTTAATTTATTCAAACGTCGCTGAAAGCAATGGTGAGCGCTCGGCGGTACGCTGTGCTGGACCGGGCGCATCGGATGATGTGGAGTCGCTGCCATGATTCGGATATCCACATGTTGAAGAATGTGTCGTAGATGCTTACATTCTATGTGAAATGCATAAATGATAAGTTCAACCCCATACGATTTACGTATCAAGCCGGAATGCGTCATCTGCGGGTTTTGTTGCGACAGCCCCCCTATTTGACAAAACCCCCGGCTCCTGTTATCAGGCGCCCGCAATCCCCGAGTTATTTCCCCGCCCCGTGTGTCTGAAGAGGTTACTAGCGGCCAGCTTTCTAAGTTGGGGGGCAAGGGTGACATGTGTCCTTGGCTGGAATGGATAGGCCTTTTTGACGATGGTGTTTGGGTTTTAAAGCCACTTTTTTTTGAGGGGCATTTCAATGGCGCTCACAGTCCAACGCTGAAGATCCTCAAAACCCAATCTACACCTTGACCATCCGTGTGGTTTTGGGTGGGGTCTTATCAGGATGTTCATTTAGTTTTATGTTCTTTCAGTTGGAGAAAAGCACAGTGCTGATCTCTTGGCGATGCAGATATTTTGAATAATTATTTGAGCAAACGAATAAAGTTTAATATTGTTTGTTTCTTTGTTTCTTATTCATGTACGATCAAATAACTGGCATCCCGTCCAGGGTGTCCTTTGACCTTTTGCCCTGTGTTCCCTTGGATGGACTCCAGATCCACCGTGACCCTGACTAGTATTTGGAGGATGGGATGCGTGGGTGGATGGATAGATAGATGGATGTAAGGGCACAGGTTTGGGTTCAGTGTTGGTAGGGTACAAAAAAGCACCATACCCCCTGCCCCTCCAAACACGCATGGTGCTCCTACGATATTGGTAGGGACATATCCCTACCATCCAGACCTAAATCTATGCCCATGGATGGTTGGATGGATGGATTTGCTATTGTAGTTTTCTGAATGCAGTTCCTAGCTTAGGTGTAATAAGGTCTGCACCTGGCCATCTCACACACTGCTTAACTGTAATTTGGGGGACATTGCCTTGCCTGTGAGATTTGTAATAATATTTGAAGAAAGCTTTGAATATTCAGAGCAGTTATTTTTATAGGATATGGATTAATTTTCTAAGGGCATTAAGAGGGGAAAATGGTCAAATAAGCTGTTTATACAATACAATCTTACTGCTCCCTTTCATTTTCTTTTCATACTTCATATCCTGTTTTGTTAAGAAAGCATTTCCATAATTGGATATCTATGTTAAGATCTAGGCTTATAGGATGCGTTAACCTTTTAAGAGCTATATGCTTGGCCTTCACAAGTAAAATGGCCTCACTTATGGATTCACATAATTAAGAAAATGACCTGTCTCTAATTACATACTTACATCAGTCATGGCAGGAAAATTGAAAGAGCAGTTATTTCTCAACTCGAGAAGTTGGAGGACTAGGTGGAGAATTTCACAAATAGCTGCGTTGTTTTTGGTAATTTTTATTTTATTTTTAAATCAGTCCCTGACTCTCAGTTTCTCCTTTCATCCTTGGGAATAAATGATGGTGCCTTTTTGGTGAAGGTTAACTCTGAATCTCTTGATAGCCACTGTCCACTGTCCTACAGGGCTCTGTTTGTTCTATTATTATTTTTAAATTAATCTTCATTTCAGAATATCATTGTACACTAGGTTTCCCAAAATCCCCCTCCCCAATTTTCAAATTTGCAAATTTCAGATGAGCATATTAATTGTGTTCCCCCATAACCAATAATGCCGATGCATATTTCATTTAGGCTACACCAGTTGTACAGACAGGTCACAGTTTTTCATAATAGTCAAAAAGTTATGTGTTCTGTTTAAATTACAGTTTCTGTGTTGTTTCTGATATCAGGATAAAGATGGATAGATATGAAATACTGTTGCTCAAGGCTTTGTTTGTGTTATATCAGAGTACTGAATGACTGGGGGAGGTTGTGGCAGATTAATCTATTTGTAAATCGAATTTCATTGACCTGTAGCTGCCATAGTTCAGTACACTCTTGGATTACGGATCTTGTAAGCCAAAGTACAGGAAGGTCTGAGGAACTTCAGTAGCGCGTGGGTCAGTGACGTGGCCGGATCTGCGAATGGCAAACATTAAGAAGTTGAGTTGGCAGTGTTGCAGTGATCACTGCAGTGGGTCAGAGTGCATCCCTGACGAAATCGGTGGTGGCTGAGACCCGCCTGTGCATGCTGCCCGTACACCAACGTTCAAGGCACCGAATTTGACGGCACCTGGGGAATTTGGTTTCCCTTTCGGGAGGTATCACCTTTTTTGGGAGAAAGGGAAACGCTTCTCTCCATTTGTCCTGAGAGGTGACGGAGTTGGCCCGTGAGTCACTGACGTTGCATTAGTAGGCCTAAATGTCACATTCCACTTGTGACTGGAGAGTGCCATTGGCTGGGAGTAGCTGGTCACATTTGTGGTGTTTTCCCTTGGAAATGGGTCTTGGAATCATTGTGCTGCAGCTGTTCTCTCATAAAGAAGCCTGCTATGGTTGCTCCGGTTGGTTTCCTGTTGCCCATGCGTTATATTTAGAATAGATATGTGTTAGTCTGCTGAAATACTTTACATGTGACCTTTTCAATAAAGTATTCAAGGATCAAAAGGTTCATTTGCAAAGGCTCGGTTTTAGCATATTTTAAGTGGAGCAGTGAATCAGGATTCCATTGTCTACACTTGATTACTGTCTGGTCTTTCACATCCTCCGGTCCAAAGGTCAGCCACAAGTTTTTAACATGATGCACGCTTAAAGAAACCTGGTGTTTGGCAGTACTTGCACGACAACTATGTAACTTAATGCTCATGTCAGTATAAATTCTTCCAGATTATAAAAATATTTAGTATGTATCAGTTGTCAGGCAATGTTTTGTATATTATTTAAATGCTACAGAGCACATACTAATATGGTAAATGGGATACAAATGTGGTGGTTACCTTATGTAACCCATCATGGTTTGAATTTACAGAAATTAGTTATGGAACATAAGGAGTGGGGTGTCATGTTTTGTCTTGACACAAAGCATATGTTATAGTCAGCCCAAGTAATAATATTAGAGTAGTCTTATTTGCATGTGTTTTGTGCACCCCCGATCACACTAAGTAACCGCAAAGGCCTTGTTGTTGGGGAATGATGCAACGTCTTTCCCTTTTACCGGGTTGTTGAAAGTATATTCGCCATCACCACTTTGCATGCACTGACACATGCGTCGATTATACTTATGACTGAGTTCACTGAAATAAAAGCCCACTTCTCCACCTGACCGGACTCCCCAGACCACCCTGCAGCCTTTCATGAGAGGAGGGAGCACCTGCAGGACTGGCACACGCAGGGCATGCAGCCCGGAGGACGTGACACCTGTGAGGGTGCCTGTGCTGTCCTACTGCGAGGTCCGGCGGGGGGGGGGCCTTAAGGGGCCCTGCTCTGGGAGGCTGACCCTGTCGCGTTTCTGGGAAACTCTAAAGGCACGCGGTCAGCACTGGTGAGAAAAGGCACAGCAGATCTGTGAAACGAAGGAACGCTGTCAACAGTCCAGGCTCCTTACTTCTTTACTCCTTTACTTTACTACTACTTTACTACTTTACTTTTTTCTTATTTTCTAAACTCACACCTCTGTCTACAGCGACTTCCACATCTGACAAGGTTCTCTAAATGGATGTCCTAAGCTCTCCCCTTGGAGAAACTGTTCCCTCACACTATGCAATTGCTGAGTGATGATCTGTTTGTTTATTTTATTTATTTTTTGACAGTGGGCCGAAATGTCTGGTGAGATTTTGGTTATGTGGATGGATGCCCATCCCATTGTGCACCGGGGTAAATGTGTTCAGTCCTACCAGCAGACATAATCTTGATGTATCATCCCTGTCGGTGGCTGTGTGGGTGACCCTCCATAATCAGACAGACTCACAAAGGCTCTTTATGGATTGTATTCTGGGATAGAAAGGCCTTTAGTTGCCCCAGTGAACACTATTGAGAAGTGTGTGTGTGTTTTTTTTTTTTAAATAAAGTTTTTTTCAAAAGCCACATCATTTACTTGCCCTTACACTTTGTTGAGGATTTTTAAAAGGTTAAATTGAAACAATATAAATAATAAAAAAAAAAAACGACAGATTATATCAAATGTTTACATGAATGTTACTGGCCACATAAGTCCTTATAAGGTTTTGTAACAGTGAAGGTGTTGAAACATCTTTTTCTGAGGTCGGAGGCAAGTTTGAAACCTGTTTAAATGATGGTTTCTGTCAGAGTGCCGTTTAGCTGTTGGTGTCCACTTGGGTCACCGTGTAACTTCTGCCTTCTACTAGTGCCAGAGAGACAGTCCTGCGGCAGGTAACACTGTCGCTTTACGCCTCAAAGGTCATGGGTTCGAGGCTGGGCAGCACGTTCGCAGTGTACACATAATGTGCTTTCATAAACATTCGACATTAATTGTGGTAACATTATTACCCGAACATCCTTTTGTCATGTAGAATGTGGAAATAACGTTCCATTAATGTTACGATAAAAACGCTCTCTGCCAGCTTTGAGAATACCTTCACATAACATTGGCTAAAGTTCTGGGAATGTTCCCTGTTAGCTGGGTAACACCGAAGTAATTGCTTTTTACCTGATCATCGGTCTGGAATGCACTGTCCCAGCAGCGTGTTTTTTTTTTATTTAATTGTTTTCGTTGCATGCCTCTCCCTCAGGCTAATAATGTAATGGGGTTTTTAAAACAAGCAAACAAATAAATGAAACGACACCTAACCAAAAGCGTGCTGTTGTGTCAGCTGCTTATGTAAAGACATGTCAGAGTGGAAGTGTAACCTTTTGACATCTTATCTCACAAAGGTATATGTGAGCGTGTTTATTTTTCTTGTTTGACCATGCGTTTATGTGGCATTCAAGCTGAATCCAGTGTCAACAAGCAGGTCCTTAGCTGGAAATCTATATCATGGCATGTCTGGCAACCCTACTGATAAGTACCTCTTAATCTACCCTTCGGTAGATTTTCAAATTTTATTACCTGGCTATGTGCCGGTCAACAAGGCTTACACTGGACACTCTTCAATGGAATTACGCACAGAGCTGAGTTGTGCTTTGGTTCATAATGTGCTGTGGAGTTCGTCATTGAAGTTTTAGAGAATTAGCTGACAGCTGTTTGATACAGATCTGTATTCTCTACATTCTGTTTCTCCTTTTTTCCCCCTGCAGTGGTATTTGTGAGAACCCCCAAGTGATCGCTCCGTAAGTATCCTACTTTGTTTTGCGTGATTTTCAGCAAAGAAATGTTTCAACCTTGTCATTCAGATGTGTTTCTTTATTACGGTAATGTAGTGTCATGCTAATAAAAAACACAATTGTTTTCGAGTCACAGTAACGAAAGATTGTTTGGCACTACATTTGTGTGCTTTCTATAATTATAAGTGTTTGTACAAAATCCAGTGACATTTCTCAAGGGACCCAGAGTTTACTGGCAAATTATCTGTATGATTGATTATCCTTTATCAGTTCAACGGTGCAGTTAACTCTGACAAATACTGGGTTTTAAAGGTCATATTTAATTTAGATTGAAATACCATGAGTTGGATAGTAAGTGATTTAGAAGAATGTTTTATCACCATGGATAAACAATAACAACAATAGTAACGTATCATTAGGAGATCCAGTATCACTGGTATCAAAAGTCATTATTGGCTACATTACTTATTCGTTCCGTGTTCCATGGTAGCTTCAAGAGTTTTGGCAGTGTGCCCGCCATTATTCCCAGGGCTCTGCTATTTAAATATTATTTATGTCTGCTTCAGGAAAGAGCCAGAATAACACTGGCCGTGCTGTCTGTGATCATGGCCAAGTGCTTGTGACCTATCAGCCCCACTTAACAAGTAGTTGCAATGTTAAAAAAAGATGTGTAGCACTTTGAAAAAGCTGAGATTTTCATTGGGCCGGAATGCAGAAGCGGGTCATAATGGAAGGTTTCCTATTTTGCATTTGCCTAGGGCCATTGAATGGTATTATTCTTATTACTTCAATGTATATGAGACTGTTAATTTAATCAGAATGAGCTCTGGTATCTAAAAGAAACGCATAACTGCAGAGGAACATTTGCTGTATACATGCTTGTTTTTACTTTTCTGTAAAAAACAGAGGAAATAACACCTGCCAAAATGGTTTGCGAAAGATGTCCTTTTGTGAAAGTAAGATTATTTCCTGTCCACAGCAGATCTGAACACTGTCTTTTAAATCTGTTATGCAGTATGTGACTGCTGTGTCCTCTCTCTGTCTCTCTCTCTCTCTCTCTTTTTCTCTCCCACTCTCTCTCTCTTTTCTCCTTTCTCTTTTTTTGTTTGCTCACCAGTAATTTCTTTTGTACTTGCTTTCTTCCCTGCTCCATCTCTCTTGGCTTTTAGCCCCAGTGCTGATATACAGGTGTCAGGGCTGCACCTTCTGACAGAAACTACCCTCTCTTCAGTCAAAGACTCGCGTCCCACCCCCCTCTGAAACTATGACTTCGAAAGTCCACGCACACTCGCTAATATTCTTCCCGCTCTACCTGCTGATGTGGGTGTACACGGCCGTCACCTTCGTACCGTGGTACCTGCTGACGGGAGCCCGGGCGAAAAAGGCAGCCGCAAAGCGGATAAAGGCCAGGTCCACCTCGGGCCGGGCTGAGGGTCCGTACCGCTCGGTGGACCAATTCGACTCACTGGCCACCATGGACTTCCCCGGCATGGACACCCTGGACAAGCTGTTTGAGCACGCCGTGCAGCAATTCGCCGACAGGGACTGCCTGGGTACCCGCGAGGTGCTCAGCGAGGAGAACGAGATGCAGCCGAACGGCAAGCTCTTCAAGAAGGTGCAGCCCCTTGTTTTTACTTACATCACCATTGTGGCCAATGTGGGCATTGACGCCGTACTGTCCAAGGCGGGCAGCCCCGCTCATGTGTGTCTTTCCTTACAGCTGATTTTGGGCGAGTACCGCTGGATGAGCTACAAGGACATGGAGGTGGCTGTCAGCCACCTTGGCAGCGGGCTGGCGGCACTGGGCCAGCAACCCAAGAGTACCATCGCCATCTTCTGCGAGACGCGGGCTGAGTGGATGATCTGCGCACAGGCCTGCTTCCGCCGCGGCTTCCCCCGTGAGTGCGGCGGCCGTTCCGTCTGCAGGGACCGGAGCATGTTTCCACCAGCTTCAGGTCACTCCGTGGCTGAAAGTATTCACATGCGCTTATGGCAGAGTGCCGTTTGCTTGACTCCAGTGCCTGATAAGCACCCTTCCAAATCCCTCCCCTCTCAGTGAAAGCGAACCCGTTTGTGTTCACCCAAATATCTTGGCTCAGTAAGGAAGGGATCCAACCCATCAACACCCAAATGTTTGATAAATTTAATCTACTACTGATTTGTGAAAATAATCATCACTTATGCAGCTGGAAATATGTCCTGGCGCAATTTAGTTTAAGTGTCTTTAAGACTACAGCAGCGAGGCCTTGGTCATACATATTTAGTAGCTAGTCCATATTTTTGTTCTCCCCCAAATTAGAACCGCACCAGGCTTTCTTGTGTTATAGATTGGCTGGGAGCTGGGTGGGAACAAAAATGTGGACTGACTGGGGGTTGCCAAGGATCAGGTTGGGAAAAACTGTTTTAAACACAATGATGTTGTATGTGTCAGCGATCCATGCACCCTAACCCTTAAGTATGGAGATAATAGCAGGTCTTCGCGCTTCTCATAGTGGTGACCTTATATGCTACTCTGGGAGAAGAAGCTGTGGCCTATGGGCTAAATGAATCCGGAGTCACCCACCTCATCACCAGTGTGGAATTGCTGGAGACCAAGCTGAAGGTGAGCTGGTGACTGCCCATCTGCTGAATGCTGATTGCCTGCCTCATAAGTGATGCCAGTTTTGGGCATTTCTCCAAAGGAACCCATTTATTGTGTGTTATGCCTGTATTGAGTGTGACATCTCATGAGGATGAGCCTGTGATGAGATTAAACACAGATATTATGGGTTTGGGTTAGGAGTTGGTACTTTCATTTTGATAGTGATGATAGTGATATTTTTTATTAAACATTGATATAAACACCTGTGTGATTTTTTACTCATAAATAAACAGCCATACTTATCTGCATAATTTTTCTTCGTTGCCTGTCTGTTGATGATTTCTATGGTAACTTAACCGACTTGCTGCTTCCAGTAAGTAGTCTAAGCAGATGTTCTATCCTTGTAGGGGACTATATTTTAAGAGCACATTGGAACATTATTAATTGCTAATTTGAAATAATTTCTTTCTGAAAAATTAACCAATAGTGAAATACTATTATTATTATTATTATTATTATTATTATTATTATGTGACAATAATAATAATAATAATAATAATAAAAAGAATAAGAATAATAATAGATGATGATCATCATCATCATAATAATAATAATGTATTATTGATAATTATTTATTAATTATTGAATTATCTTTGTTCATTAGCTGTGATATAAGTGGGATAAACCATTTTGATGGTTATACCAAAATAATTTCAACTCCAACCTGGTCAGCCACCAAGTTGCTGTTGATTACTATCATAGAGCCTCAAAGTAGTTTGTCCCTTTCTTTTCAGCAATTAAGTGTTAATAATAGCTAAATTGTTCTACACAACCTGTGTGCTTATCATGGCCTCTTCGGACCTTGCACAGGCATTTACAGAACCTCTGCTTCTCTCTGACCAGAACGTGCTGCCTGAAATTCGGAAGCTGAAGCACATCATCTATGTGGACAAGAAGAAGGCCAGTTTGTCGGGCTACTCAGAAGGGCTGCAGATCCACAGCATCCAGGAGGTGCAGGAGCTGGGGGGCAGACCTGAGAACCGTGAGTTTGGCCCTAGGACACATGCAGTCAACCTGGCCTGGGTGCTCCATGCATGCCAAGAAATGGGAAATCGCATCCAGCTGTGAAATCCCATGACACGCTCACTTAACTGATTAGCCATACAAAGTGTACTTGTGGTCCAGTCAAAAAATATAAGCCTTTATTGGATGGTTGCTGCAAGCACTGGGGTGACTTCAGGAGAGGTTTTGAAATGGCTAATTGGACACACTTTGACAGACATAATAGCAAAGTGTTACACCAACATTAAGATCATCTAGACGTCATTTGTTCTGACTCTTGCCAAAGGTACAATAGGCTACTACACATGTACACTCCTATCGATGTATATTATCTGTAACTTCGGTTTTGCACAGACTGTGTATTGTCTGGTACTTTCTTGGGCTTGCACTCTGTTTGTATCTCATTAGCGATCTATCAGTGGTGACATTTCACATAAGTGGTCCTTGCAGCGCAGTGGGCTTGTTGCAATGCTAACTCACAAGTGCATGTGCACATAGGACGGGGCAGCCTGAATGCACAGAGCAGATGAGACTGCTAATTCCAAAGAAGGCAGCTTAAAATCGTGCTCCGTTGTGTCAGTACCCCTGGTCATATTACAGTTTTGTTGATTTTCTATGTGAACAGACACTAACACAACTCCTGCAGTCAAGAAAAATTCTTTAAAAAAAATAAAATAATGCACATTTGACTGCACAGTTACTAATTATCTTCTGAATTTGACATATCTGAATCATTTTGGCCTTCTGGGTAAATTCCAGATTTAAAAATCCTCCTTGAAGGATTTTTAGACTCAACCATGTTCAGGTTGGGGATTGTTGCTTGGTTGCTTGCATGTTCAGATGCAAGCAACCTGTTGTAGTGAAGATGATCTAGAAGAAATAGATGGAACTGTTAGAACTTTGGATGGAACTGGAATTGTAAACTTGTCAGGTATGAAAAGTGAAGTCCCCATATGACCTCAGATGGCCAGTAGGGAGGATTAGCTGTGTAGTATAACTATCGTGAACATGAACTGCATGGAAGAGTCATAAGAAAGAAACCTTATCTGCATCACCATCAGAGTCATTTGAAAAAATACAAAACAACACTTGGGTAGGCCAGGGGCTTTCCGCAAATAGCCATTGCGGTCTGAAGAATTAAAAATGGAACTCCTTGGCGGTGTCTTTGTCATTTAAGCTCTATGTATAGGTTATACACTGAGATGTGCTAAAGAGGAAATAAATGGAATATGTAAGACATTTGAACATTAAGTAGGTACAGCTGGAGAAAAGCATTAAACGAACACTTTACCAGCTGCTAGGCATTAGGGATCTCTCATGCTCGTGTGACAGCCAGGGGCACGGGGGATATCAAGTGGGTAGAGAGTAGAGAGCATAATGCAGACTGTCAAAAGATCCTGCAAGTCAGTGAAGAACCCGGGGCCATGAACTCATTCAAGAAAGGAGAGACTATTGTGGAATGGGTATTACAATCCCCAGACTTGAATTATTATATCTGAGAGTGGATCTCAAACATGCAGAGGAAGATGACCTAGCACTATTAGTATAGAGGTGTTCTGCGAGGAAGAGTGGGAATAGATCCTACAGCAGAAATGGAAAGACTGTTAGTGTTTTGCAGGCTGTGCAATGTGTCAAATTCTGCAAGTAAATGGTAATTCCGCATTATATTTTGAGCACAATGATATCATATTTGTTCCCCACCCTTTTCCACTGGAAAACCAAAATGCATGTATTTTGCTAATGGGTGCCCAGACATCTACATATAATTTTAAAGCATAGAGTAGCTGTTCCCCCGCGACCCTGAACGGATAAGCGGGTTGGAAAATGGATGGATGGATGGATGGATGGATGGATGGAGTAGCTGTTTTCTAGTGTTATAACATAGATGTGGTAGCATGATTGCATAGGCTCAAAGCAGGGCTGAATTTAGGGGGAGCCCCATGGTGTGGGGGGCCCTAGATTAAAGTCATTGCTGGGGCCCTGGGCTACAGCCCAGTTTATCCTGTGGATTAGTCCGGCCTTGGCTCCAAGAGATCACTCACCAGCGGCTATCTTTCCCTCAGTGAACGGGGAGTTTCAGCGACCCAAACCCTCCGACCTGGCTGTGGTCATGTACACCAGTGGCTCCACCGGACAGCCCAAGGGCGTCATGATCATCCACAGGAACCTAATTGGGGGCATGACGGGTCAGTGCGAGAGGATTCCGGGCCTGGGGTGAGTGATTCCGGGCCTGCATGGGGAACACACTGATACTATCTTGCATAGCTGCCTCAGTCAAAGCAACCCAACATGCAGTGGTGTTGTAGAATTCCTAATTAGGCCCAGCACATTTACACACTGTTGCCATTACTGTCTATAATGCCTGTGCTATGCTTCTCCAGACCAAAAGACACGTACATTGGCTACCTCCCACTGGCCCACGTCCTGGAGATGACCGCCGAAATCTCGTGTGTGACGTACGGCTGCCGGATTGGCTACTCCTCTCCTCAGACGCTGTCTGACCAGGTGACTCCCAATCTCTGAAGAATCTACTGATCAAATTACAATGTGACGATTGTTTATTAAGAGGTAATATGATATTTCTGTTGACACAAAACCTGTTCACCACTTCACTGCTCTGCAGCAGCGAACGGCTTTGAGTAGCTATCCGTAACCGTGCTGGTTTTGTTTTAGCTATGTACACTTTTAATAATATTGAGCATCAGTAAACATGCCCTGCAAATTTTGCATCCCTCTTGCACTGTACAGAGAATAAACAGTGGTGACGTATGAAATTAGGATTGGGGGAAAAAAATATGTTAATTACATAACCAGGATTTTGCTTCTACTTTAATGGCCACCTTTTATTACCCTAATGCACCTGTCTGTTTTCCTGTTCCCTGCAGTCAACAAAAATAAAGAAAGGCAGTAAAGGAGACTGTTCTGTGCTGAAGCCCACTCTGATGGCAGCAGTGCCGGTAGGATGAGCCCCGCACCTCCTCTCCCTTATGTAAACTTTCTGTCATACTGAAGAACCTCTACCCTAAAGTAGCCTAAATACTGGGGAAGCCTTCTCAACAGCTGTCAGCTCAAATCAGGCCTGCTGTGAGCATCTGATTAAAAGGCCTGTCACCTTTGACTGACGTCTGTGGCTGTAAATACTATATTTTTCGAACTGCAGTTCTGAGGTAATTCTCATGACTGTTCATCATGCCTTTGGCACTTGAAGCGTTAACATGTCAAGGCGTGGCGCGATGTCTCGCTTGCGGATGTCCACTGCGTCCCAGCATGAACTGAAAGCTCTTAGGCCCATGGCACGAGACGTGAGGCTCAGACGTTGGGCATCGTGGCCGACTGTGTGACGCAAAGGGCTGTGAACCACAAAGCCACATTCCAGGAAGAAGGATTTCTGCAAATGACATTTCCTATGAACAAGACATTCTCGTTATCACTGTTTATTTAGTAGCTAGAGAGAAATAGTATTTGGCATGCTGAATATAAGAACATAAGAAATATACAAACGAGAGGAGGCCATTCAGCCCATCAAGCTCAACTAATAGGTCAGAGATTTTAAAATCTTATATAGCTCTACATTAAAGGAACCCAAGGATTTAGCTTGCACTACGCTATCATGAAGACTATTCCGTACTCTAACTACACACTGGTTAACCCTTTTCCCGTGATAATTTCCCCATGTGAAATTTGCCTACTGTTTAATGATGCTCTGGGGTCAGATTGA
>JAODKL010000002.1:21125031-21147730 GCA_026780765.1 Petrocephalus schoutedeni | reverse complement strand
GAGCCGAACTGAGCCAAACCAAGGTGAGCTGTACTGAACCGTGCCGTGCCGTACTATGCAGTGGAAAAGCGCCAAAACAATACCTGTTCTAGCCAGGTTCATACCAATTGATAACGCATGATGAGGTATTTTGGACATGTCAACATCGTAGCAATGTGTCCACAGATAGCAGTTTGACAGTACAGTGTGTGCAGCCAATTCAATGAAGCACAAATGAGACATAACTGCTCATAAACGGCATATAACTACAGCTTTGACTTTTGTTGATGAAGGATGCAGCCATCTTGACTTCTGAGGTTGGGGTTGCTGAGGTTCCTCCAACTGTAGAGAGAGTTCTAGGTCAAGTTTCCAACTTCTGACTTTAAATGGAACGTAGCGATATCCCTGTCCACATGGACACATACCTAAGTATAAAAATGAGGGATAGGCAGGTAATGGTTAAGACCCTGAGACCATAACTGGGTAGTGTGTGGCCCTGCGGACTGTGACTCCTGACCAGAAGCTTGCCAGTTCAGATACATGCCTGGCAGATTGATTTCACTCTTGGGCCCTTGAGCATGGCCCTCTAGCCCAGTCACTACAGGGGTGCTACCTGACCCTGCCGTCTGACTTTTCACTTGTATGTCGCTTTGGACAAAGCTTCTGATAGATAAATAAATATACAAATAAATATATGCACATTTAAAAGAATATTCTTTGACTACCTGAGTACCTAACATAACTTTCTACCCTCAGGCTGTGTGCACAATACGAGGACTCCTAATAGTTAACACGATACATTTTGCAGTTTATAGTATTCCTAACTTTTAATTTTTCATCTTCCTTACCGTTATTTTTAACCTTATTTGTCTGTCCGTTCATCCATCCATACTTCCACCCATCCATCCACCCATTTTCCGCTGCTTATTCGGGGTCGGGTCACAGGGATAGTAGTCTAAGCAGGGATGCCCAGACCTCCCTCTCACCAACCACCTCCTCCAGCTCCACTGGGGGAATGCCAATGCATTCCTAGGCCAACAAAGAGATATAATCTCTCTAGTGTGTCCTGGGTCTGCCCCGGGGTCTCCTCCTGGTTGGACATGACTGGAACACCTCCCCAGAGAGCCATCTGGAGGCATCCTAGATGGATGCTTGAACCACCTCAACTGGCTGCTTTCGTCAACCTTATTTATTTGTATCATAATACTATTGTATGTGACAAAACTTGAAACTAAATTGGATAGGTAATGTTGTGCATGTCGCATTTAATAAAATTTATGCTAAGCAGCACGTAATTATTACAGTTGACATGGTTGTTTTAAATATTTAAGGTTATTCCACTTAAAGAATGAGATTTTGTATTGTAGTTCTGAACAAAAATCATCTCATGGTAGGTAAACAGGATCTGCTAATTATGTTTTGATTTTTGCGTAAATTCTTTTTACAGATCGCCCTCATTTTGTTGGAAAATGGCGCTGACCCCAATGCCACTGACAAATTGGACTCCACTCCCCTGCACAGAGCTTCTGCAAAGGGAAACTACCGTCTCATACAGCTTCTTCTGAAGCAGAGCGCTTCCACAAACATCCAGGATTCCCAAGGAAACACGGCCCTGTGAGTAGGATGAGATGGTTATCTTGTGCTCTGCCTTGTTTTGCTCAGCTCTGTTCAGTTTATCTTGTCATTTTCTGGCACCGTTCTTGTTTTCTTGCTAAATTTTTATAAGCCTTCCACGTGAAACAGCAGTAACATCGCCTTATATAAGGTGCTCACTCAAGTCTTGGGACTCTTGTTTAATTTTTGTAAATTTTTGTTAAAAAAAAAAACAACAATGTTGCCAATTTTCATAATAAAAGTCCATTGACAAGTAATGTTTATCATATCTACACATTTCTTCCACAGACGTTTTTTTTTTTATTTTTTGACTGACTCATTTAGTTCTGTTTTTGCCATTTTGCTATTAATTGCAATTGCAATTGTAGCCATTGGCTTCCAAAGCGATACTAAACACAAATATTTATGTTATTGCAAAGGTGTTACTAATTAAAAAGCAGCCAATGAGACTGCTTGCCAATGAGCTGTAAACTCAGTACAGCTCTTTTAGGACTATAATTTGGGTTTCAATTTTTTTTTTACTTGAAATGAATGTAAAATTACTGGTTGATACGGTATTTTGTAAACGAATAGAGTAATGTGAATTTTCTTATAAAATTGTTTAAAAAAGTTATTTTTTACTGAATAAAGCAAGCGTCTCAAGACTCTGTGAGCACTACATACTGTTATTTTGGTCACTATGCATATTCACTATGCATATTGTCCGTTGAATTT
Organism: Petrocephalus schoutedeni; assembly: GCA_026780765.1. NCBI lineage: Eukaryota > Metazoa > Chordata > Actinopteri > Osteoglossiformes > Mormyridae > Petrocephalus > Petrocephalus schoutedeni. The sequence continues at coordinate 21,145,423 of JAODKL010000002.1, read as the reverse complement.
TGTGTGGCCCACGAGAACCCTTCAACCCGAGTAACACGCCGTCTGTGAACGTCCTCTCAGACACCTGGCCTGTGATGAAGAACGAGGGGAAGCAGCCAAGCTGCTCGTAGAACACGGCGCCAGCATCTATATCGAGAATAAGGAGGAGAAGACGCCCCTGCAGATGGCTAAAGGCGGCCTGGGCACCATCCTTAAAAGAATCGTGGAGGGCTGAGCTGCAGACCGGCATTGCTCACTCTGTGGGAGTCCTTGGGCAACGCTGAATGGCACCAAACAAAAAAAGCGTCTGCTTTATCTTAACAATCACGGAAGTGGTAACAGATCTAATTCTTCATTTTGATAGTTTCACGTGTCCAGGTTAAAGAAAGAACTTAAGGAAGACAGATGTTTGTAACTCCAGATGTGGAGGGTGAAAATGCTTGAAGTATTGAAGCAGGGTCATTTCGATTTGTTGTTTCTATTGAATTGCTTTGATTTGGAGGACTTGGTTTCCTTCGTTAGATTGTTTAAAGTGACTACAATACGTGCAAAAATCAAATGAACTGGATGCTATATTAATGGGCTGATTATCTTTTAAGGGTGAGTTTTGCTCTTGCTTTAGATGAGCGTCTGTTTTTCGCATTTGTAAAAGTATTGGATATTTATTCTCATTGTTAATTTTTGTGGGACCATGGGTTTAGTTGGTATTCAGTCAAAAGTCTAAGAATAAAAGTTGCAAAAGTTTTAAGTTTTTTTTCTTAAATATGCCTTGGTTTTACTTAAAGTGCTGGTGCACGGTGTCACTATGCCATATATTAAAGCAAATAGTATATTTCTTCAAATTTTCAAATAGGGCATGAAATGACTGCACGCAACAGTCTTAAAATGATTTTGGTGGGTTGTGGGAATGAAAGTGTAACTTCATCCTACTGCAGATGTCATCTGGCATCTCCAGCTCATTTCCGTTTTGAACCAGTTACTGAATATTCTGAAATTTACCACACTGAGGTCATTATATTTTCACTTCACACTTTTAGATGGAGGAAATATCCAGTTTTTCTTTACAGTTCATAAGCTACATTAATTTCTGCTTATTCACAAAAAGCTTCTGTAAGTTAAATCAGTTCATCATGTGCACTGTATTTTGTCAATATAGGGTGATAAAGGCTTCAGCGATCTGGAACGAGATGGAGGCAAGGAATGTGTGCTGATGCTGAACATTCTAAAACTCACTACATGATGAGCCACCTCAGGAATGAGAACCCAAGTGCAGCCATACAATATCTCACCGCCGAGTTCAAATGGCATGGAGCAGTGTCAATGCTGCCGCCAAGCCCCAAATTTTCCCCACATACAAGGCTGTATGTAGGTTAACGTCATACCCAGAACAAAGCAATTGTAAGTTAAGGGCCCAATCACTCCTGGCATTCAAACCAACAACCCTCCGGTTGCTGGCACACATCTCCAGCCTCAGAGCCACCACTCTGCCTAGAGCTGGAAAGACCATGTCAAATTTTTCCGACATCCAGCTCAGCTCTGCTAATATGGGGAAATACTATATAAGTTTGATGACGTCCCTTAAAGGGCCATTTAAAAATATTAATAGATAAATCCCCTTAGCAACACTACATGCTTAAGATCTTAATTAGTTAAGTTAATTAGTGAGTATTTATCAAAACCCGTCATAAAGTAGATGACATTACTCGTTCATAAATTGCTGGGTGATTCAGCCCTCTCGTTTTCTGCTTTGTTCTTGATGGGTGTTTATTCCCCCACCTTTAGATCAAGCCATGATCCAGACAGGAATCACTTCTTGTCAATGGCATGATGCTTGACACTGGTGCATTCATGTGGTTTTTTAACAGAAACCTGACTCAGACCCACAGACACTATTCCTCTTACTGAAGCCTCACTCGATGGGTTTCATTTCTTTCAGAAACCATGTGGCTCTGGGCATGGAGGTGGCCTGAAAGCTATTTTTAACTCACTGTTAAACATTTAACCCAAAATCATAAAAAACTTTTGCAACAATTGAATTGAAGTATCTCCTTCCTTCCCTGCTGCTGTACCTGCTGTGCCATCAGAAGCAGTACAAGCCCCTGCATGCAGCAAATTTGGAGCGTATAAATGAGGACTTCACCATCCTGTTCATTTGACCTCCTCTGCCAGTCCCTGGAGGATGGGCTCCCCCTTTGGGTCTGGTTCCTCCCAAGGTTTCTTCCTTCTAGGGAGTTTTTCCTTGCCAGTGTTGCCTCTGGCTTGCTCACTGGGGGATTTGAGGAGACTATATTGTAAAATGTGCGACATAAAAATGAATTGAATTGAAAATTCTAATTGAACATGCTGCAGGGTGTGGCAAATTCAGATCAAATTCCAATCCATGAATGGAACTGAATTTATGAAAGTTCCTATGTGCTCGGTCACATCCCGGAAAGGTGAATCAGCCCTCATGGCCAGCAACGACAGAAATTGTAGCTATCCAGAAATGTCAGAAATGGCATTTGAGAATGTCAAGAATGTTGCTGGTCTAAATGGTGTTTCCTATTGTTCCTCAACATTGTTCTTTTCTGCAAGGATGCCAGAATAATAGGTTTTATTTTATTATTTTGGGCTTTTATGTAATTTGAATGATTTTTTATTAGGTTGTTATTTTTTATGTTCGCATATGCCTGATGTGATGTTACAAGACTGCCTTTTCCCTTGGTCTTGTCTCTGAAAAAGTGATGAAGTGTTCCTAGTCTTGTCTCGGAATCAGAAGCAATTCTACTCGGTCTTGATTTGGTCTTTGAATAGAGTGGCATGGATTGGACTCGTAATTTTAGAGGGAGACCCAGTAACCAAGCTCATGTATATTGTTTGTGCAGTTGTAATCTCGATATGACGTTACTTGTAATGTTGATATGATATAAAAATATGTGCAATTGTGAAGCTGCAAATCTGTGACTTTGAAAACACAAGTGTGCAAAACTTTTTGCAAACACAAACTTTGCTGCATGGATGTACAAAACTAAAGTAAGAGTGTGCAAGTCTCTGCACGGGTGTACAAAACTGAAATACAAGTATGCAAATCTGTTTTACACAACCACGGAATTCACAATAATCACTCCATAATTAATAGGGGTCCATGCAACATTAGCTGCAAGATCAACCTGCAGGCTCTGCCTGGGCCTTTCTAAAACTTCAATTTCCTTCTGGTGAAGCCATTCTTTTGTTGACTGGCACATGCTTTTGGGAAACTTTTTTTTTGCAAAATGGGCTTGGGCTTGGATGTTGGGCCGTGGGTAGTGGTCATTTTTGATAGTGAGAGTGATTTTCAAAAGATTTTTAAATGGTTACATCATGGACACTATATGATTAACCAAATCATAGGTACCAAATCACTATGATTAACCAAATCATATACATTTATATCCCCCTGTTTTAGCACTAAGTCAATCCTTCACAAGGCAAAAGGCACAGAATCAGAACAATTTAGAGGTGCAAAATAGCCTAAATAGACGCGATACAGGGGATACATGCAACCACCGCAGAGCACGTGTGTTATTGTAACCCCCACCCCTGGAGGGAAGCACACAGTGACACATTTACATAAAATGATTAGTTTCATTCTCGTATACATTTGGTAACCCCCACTCGGTAGTTTTTTTTTGTGCGCTCTGGAAACTTCTGATCATGGGTAATCCCCCTCGGTAAATTTAATCGTAACCTAAAATGTTATTGTTTAGTTATTATTATCTGGGACCCGGTTGGGGATTCCTACCTAGAATAGACCTCGATTCATATAAACTCGTTTAATGATATCTTTTCCACGCAGAAATGTATTAATAGGCCGTTATAACGTTACCACGCTTTAACCCAACATCTGTGTGACTGGAGAGGAGAAAAATGTGAGGGGCTCATAAAATCCATCCATCTTCTGACACCGCGTGTCCTATACAGGGTCGCGGCGGTCCGGAGCCTATCCCATAGGCTGCGGGTGCAAGGCAGGGAACAGCCCCGGATGGGGCGCCTACCCATCGCAGGGCACCGTCACACACCATTCTCTCACATATTTTCATTTTTTAGCGATGCCAATTAGCGATGTCAGACGCAACCATATTCCTTCTGAATTTTTACTTCATCCAATGCATGTAAAACTAAGCAGTTTAATCCGGCCGGATATCCCCGAGTTCGCCGCGTCACCTAAATCCACGCACAGGTTATTTTATAGTAAATCCCCACCCCCGCTCCCTCTTAATTCTCTCCGACTTCAACCTCAGAAAAGGGGAGTGTTTCCGACAGGAAGTGACGTTTCCACGACGTCCATGTCCGAGTTGTGACTCAGAGAGAGAGAGAGAAACGAACGCAGGACGCATTCTTCGTCTACTGGGGAGGATAGGTGCGACGCTTCCGTGTGGGACGCATTTTGGAGAGGTACTTACACGGTAAGGCGATCTGACAGCGCGACCCGTGTAGCTTAACGAATCGCCCAAGATAAAGTAATATTTATATACGCTCTGCTTAAGTTGCTTCCGTCTTTTAACTGCGTGTCGTGGGGACGGGCTGCAGCCAGGAGCTGGTGAATGCATCTGTAAGTTTGTTTCTGCGGTTTCCTAAATCGCTGTAATAAGTATACAAGCACGTCGTAAAGTTACATCGCACACCGTCAACGTTTTATGGGACCTGCTTGTCACTGGCGGCTAATAAGTAATTTTATGCGTAAGTCAAATCACATTCTGCAAGAGTGTGAGCCGGGAAAAGCGCAAAATGCTAGACGGGCCGATTCGTTATTTGATTCTAAATTGATTGTTCCGTGTTATGGGTAACATGTTGTCATTCTTTGGAAAGCCATCGGGGTCAAAACGTGTAGGGAATTGCGTGTTAACACGTCGCGGCATAATTTGATACGTTAACTTGAACAGAAATGGTGCGTTAGCACGTTTTTGTGGGTACAGCGAATGGCAGAACTTAAAATTTATATACCTTATATATTAATGACACATATTTCGTAACAGTCCATGCCGTACCTCGTACACCCTACGTTTAATCTCCGTCAGGGCATGTCATGATGACACGGCTTATCATATGAGCTACGTATTTTGTTACGCTGCTCTGACGTCTTTTTAGGACAGTTCCGGAATGTTTTAAAAATTGCTTTATAAGTATTACAAACAGTTGTTTACTGTCATTATCGCGTGCGGAGCGAGGAAGCAGGATCAGGACTCCCAACAGGTAGGAAAACAAGGATATAATAAGAACACGCAGGGAACAGCGCCCTAAGACCAATAACGTCAATGACCGGACTGGGGAAACGAACTCTAACGCGGACTAAAATACACAGCACTAATGACACGAACGAGAAGCAGCTGGGAAACGCAGGAATTCACACGAGGATAACGAGGGGGCGTGGCACATAGGAGGATCGGACGGGCATGGCGTTACAGTTTACATTTAGTTAGCATAACCTGTACGTTTTATTATACTACTAATTTATATTTAGAGGGCGTTATGGTGGTGCAGTGGTTAGCACTGTCGCCTCACACCTCTGGGAGGACCAGGGTTCGAATCCTGTCCGGTTCCATGTGTGTAGAGTTTGCATGTTCTCCCCGTGCAGTTGTGGGGTTTCCTCCGGGTACTCCGGTTTCCCCCCACAGTCCAAAGGTGACCAGCTGAGGCTGGTTGGCGTTGCTAGATTGCCCGTAGGTGTGCCTGTGTGTGTGAATGGTGTGTGAGTGTACCCGGCAATGGGCTGGCCCCCTGTCCTGGGTTGTTCCCTGCCTCGTGCCCTTGGCTTCCGCGATGGGCTCCGGACCCCCTGCGACCCATAAGGGATAAGCGGGTTGGAAAATGGATGGATGGATGTATATTTACCCACGATATCTTTTATTTATTGTAACTGTATATTTAGCTTTGTAGCAACATGTTTGTCATCATGGGGTTTCCTCCGGGTGCTCTGGTTTCCCCCCATGGTCCAGGGACCTAATTTGGAGTTACTAGATGGCCCATGGGTGTGACTGTGCCCAGCAATGGGTTGTTCCCTGCCTCGTGCCCTTGGCTTCCGCGATGGGCTCCGGACCCCCCGCGACCCAGAAGGGATAAGCGTGTAGGAAAATGGATGGATGGATGGACTTCAGATTCTCAGAGAGCATTCATGTCTTTTTTTGAGCAGTATGCAGTGTGCGGTGAGCAGTATGGTTTGTTCTCCCTTGTCGTTCACTAGTTAGGTGATGATCGTCGTTTGCAACAACTGAATGTAAAGTGATTGATCAGAAGGAGTTAGTTACAAGATCTAACTTGGTGGTTAGGAATACTGACCAGAAACCTGAAATTTGTCTGATCAAACCACAGAACCCACTCTGAAGTTTTAATAATGAATTCAATGCTAATTACACCATGATTTGACAGTGTGTGATATGCATTTGCCTTGGCTTAGAGCAGTGATCACCAACGATTGAATCCAGACCACAAGATTGATTGCCCCCCCCCCCCTTTTTTTCTTTCTTCAGACAAAGTGGACTTTGATTTTGTGTTGTGGGTGGAATTTGGCTTTTGGGCCTAGGCCTTGGTATGCGTATTAGTATAGGTTAGAAATGTCTTTCCTGACTTTAATGGCTGCAGTGGATCCTTCAAGTTATATGAAAAGACGCATTAATGATGTACCTCATATTTTTTTGTGCTGAAGTATGTCATAAGCCCTGAAGATGATGCATGACCACTCAATGACTTATACGATTTGGGGGGCTATTCTCCATGCACTGTAGAATTTGTTGTAGATTCCAAGAGCCAGTAGAAAGAAATGGTAATATAATTTACAAACAATTGCTCGAAGGAAAACTTTGAAATTCATTGATTTAGTGTCATAATACAATAGCAAGTTCTTATAGGGAATATTCCGTTAATTAGTAAAATGAAATTTTGAGGGAAAGACTGCTTGCCTGTTCAGCCTTTTCTGGTGCTTATTTCTGGCTCCCATGAATCTACACACTGCCAGCAGTTTCCCCCAGTTGCTTCGTTATTTGGTTATGAATTTTTTTCTAGTGACTTCATTTTTACTTCCACATACTGTTTCCCATATAATGCCACGTAACTTCCTCCCTCCCCGAGGTATTATAATGAAGATGTGCTGTGCTTTACGGTTTGAACAAACATTAGCATAAATGAATCTGACGTAAGACATAATGATCCTACTCGTTTTAATCTTTGTGGAATGGACAAACAATGAACCACTTATTTAGCATACTGTGAACATGCCATTCAGCCTTGAACCCATGACCTTAGAGGTGCTACCCATTGCTCTACAATGGTATTTATTTGTTTCTACATTATTTTTAGTTGTAGTTGTAGTGGTAGTTGAACAACATTCTGGGAACATCGAAAAAATTGGACATGTTGAATGTTTCAATACCTTAACTGTAATGTTCAGGAAATGTTTATAGAACTAAAAATTGTTAGGTGGGATCTAGTACAAAAATAATAAAAAGAAAAATCAGTCATCATCGTTATGAGCACTATGTGTGCTCTCTGAACCTATCACAATCATTTTCATCCTCGCTGTTTTAATTACATAGGTTTATGAGAAATGTATTTTGAACTCTTATTGCTTTATAAATATTGCAATATTTATTACAAAACTTTTTTACAATTTTCCAGTATGAAGTAGCTCTACTATTTTTGACCTACTGAAGGATAATAGATTATATTGAGGAACCCCACAAGGGTCCCCCCGCATAAAATGTGAAACTGTTTGGGAGAGGATGTTGGTTATTCAAAGATATGCCATTAGGAGAGGAACTGGAGTCTGTGGGCTTTCGGTTTTGACCGCATTAAGACATTTTCCCAAGGGAGGCTTTCAAAATGATGAATGGGAGTGATCCACAGAAGTCTTGGTGACCATATTGACTACTAAGATTTGTGAAGTGTGGATGTAGGGTTGCAACCAGTCTCGGCACACTTCATAATGCTCTCTGATTGGTGAAGTAGCAGAAAAGAACCAGTCAATGGGTGAGTTCGACTTCATGCAGACTCTTACAGCGTTGGCATAAAGCGATGCATTCTGGTAATTCTGGTCAAAAAGACCAGAACGCATCGCTTTAAGCCAGCGCTGTAAGCGGCTGCATGAAGTCGAACACACCCAATGACAGAACACATTATCAAGTTACTAAATGTCTGAGAATAATCTGTAGAGTGTCAATTGGGCATTGGGTGGAGTTATTGTTTTGATGCCCAACAACAATGTGTACAGACTTATGTACTTAGAGTTGAGAAACTTGTTCTTCCTGCCCCACATACAAATGGGGACATAGGCGGGGGGGTCAGGAAGTGAAAACCCTGTACAAGGAAACAGTCTATGCTCTTTGGAACTGAAACTTGATACATGGGATAGCTTTGTTCAGTGGGTGCCAGCTGTGCCCACCCAGTGAAATTAACAGAAGGCAGGCCTATTGTTTGCGCCTGCTGAGCTATGCTGAGATCCCACTGAGAGCACAGATCAGCGGCTTCCTCCGCCCATCACGTGGGGGGAAGCACAGTGTACGCGTGACTTTAATTTGGTGTGGCCCTTAAAGATACAGCATCCCTATTTTTGATAACCTGGACTTTGCCCAGTACAATGTGTCTTGGTGAATAAACAAAAAGCTATTTTGACTTGCTGTATGTGAAATATAACCCTTTCACAACTTTGTTTTGCATACCATTCTGTTTCCCATATCTACTTATATTGAACTATGTGGAGTATAGGTCTTCTGTTACTGTTTTTTTTAATCTTTCAAATTTTTAATCTAATTTTAAAAAGTACATCAATATCTTTGTCAACATTATGTCAACTTTATTTTGGGAAGGTACTCACCCTTCTACCATGTAAATACAAAGAGATGTTACAACTGAAAATTCTAACACCTTATCTCTCGCTGTTCTGTCACAGGTGTTCATTGTTCATTCTTCCCCCAAAATGGCCAACCAAGGGCATGACGGTGACGTCGAGGCAGATAATGGCACTGACTGGTCTGGGTTCAGCACCCGCCTGCAGTCCTTCAGTCACTTTCCCAGTATCCCCCAGATGCCGGTGGAACGGCTGGCCCGTGCCGGCTTCTACTTCACCGGCGTGGCCGACCGTGTCCGCTGCTTTAGCTGCCAGCAGACGGTGGAGGGCTGGTGCGAAGGGGACATGCCTCTGGCCCGTCACCAGCAGGTGTCACCTGAGTGCAAGTTCCTCTGCTGCGTCTATGGCATGGGTCCGGCATCCAGAGCCAGCCCCACCTCTGTCATCAATGGAGACTATGATGAAGAGTTTGAAGACATGTTGTTCCGCCTCCGCAGGGGTGAGATGGTCGATGAGTCCCCCCAGTACCCCATGTTTCTTCACATGCGCACCGAGGACGCACGGTTTCGCTCCTTTGTTGGATGGCCCTCGTCGGCCCCGGTTACGGCCCGGATGCTTGCCCGGGCGGGGTTTTACTACCTAGGTGAGATGGACCTAGTGCAGTGTTTTTGCTGTGGGGGTAAGCTGGCGAAATGGGAGGATGGGGATGATCCCTGGAGCGAGCACGAGAAGCATTATGGCAACTGCTTCTTCATCTTGGGCCACAATGTGGGCAACGAGCCCTCCCAGAATCCCCCGGAGACGTCACGAGCGCAAAGGAGGCTCACCAACGAAACCTTTGAAGGCCGCCTCCAGAGCTTCCATGACGTTCAGCTCCCCGTCGACCCTACCATGCTCGCCAGGGCGGGCTTCTACAGCTCAGGTGGGTAGCGGCGAAAGGTGACAGTCCAGTAGGTTCTCAAAGTTGACCTCCTTCAGCAAGATGCAGTATTGTATCTTGTGTTGTATACCAAGGCAGATTTAATACATCTTAAGTGAGGTGTCGCACCTACAGGAATGTCAGTCAAGATACGGCATAGCGACGTAGCTGAGGTTCTTGTGTTGCGTTATCTGCAGGCCTGCCGGATCGGGTGACATGCTTCAAGTGTGGTGGAGGCCTAAAAAACTGGCAGCCGGACGAGGACCCCTGGGTGGAGCACGCCAAACACTACCCGGGGTACGAGGCAAAACCACCGCGCGCTGTTGACCGTCTCCGATGCCGTGACCCTTCGGGCCCGCCCATATTGTGACATAATGTGAGGATTGTGATAAAGAGCCGGATAAGCTCTGCATTTCCTCACCCTGCCTTTTATCAATGAGCAGGTGCAGTTTTCTGCTATCAGAGAGGGGCCAGGAGTTTGTGAGCAGTGTGCAGCTGGGTGATGCCAGGAGCAGTACTCAGGTAACGGTCTGCTGGCACCTGCTGGTTGCCATGCCGTCATCCCGCACCTTGTTCAGAAGTAGCATGCTTCTCTAATTACACATGAGTTGATGGGAGCATAAGACAGACCTGGGTGGAACAGGGAAGAACTTAGAAAACACAATACTGGCATCCTGAAGGTCATTGCATACACTCAGACAACAGTCCACTTTGATACTTGGGTCAGTGTTTCCCAAGCTGGTCCTTGGGGATCCACAGACAGTCCTCGATTTTTACTCCCTCCAAGCTCCCCAAAAATGTGGACTATGTGGCAGAGAACTCTGGAGAGAGCAAAAACACGAGCGACAGTGGGTCTCCGAGGACCAGATTGGCAAACGCTGATGTAGGTGGCACGGTACAATAGGTAGAGACTTGGTAAATATGTGAAACTTTAAATAATTTGAAACTGAATGTGCTTATGAAAAATGTCTGATGAGTCATTTAACATTTTACAGAGTACCAGTCATGAAAATGGATTTTCCAAACCAGGAACAGGTAAATACCCAAGAACAACCCCAAATGTGCCACAGTTTCATGATCTTTTTAATTGGAGAGCAGTAGATTAATACCTACGTCAAAGAATGTGTGTGATCCTTTTCCCACAGACCAGGACATCATGCGATCTAAGATTGCACAGCAGGCTGTAGAGATGGGCTTGGACCGCACAAAGGTGGAGAGGACCATCCAGGAGAAGATGCGCAGCACAGGCGTGGGGTACACTGAGGTGGGGCTCCTAGTGGACGATGTCATGAAAAGTTCTGCTGAGGGTACTGTGGAGGAGGCACAGGCAAACTGTGGTAAGTCTCATCCTGAAAATACAGTTAAACTTTGATTTTTGAGCATTAAGGGCAAATGGGGTGAGTGGCTCAACGGGCTAAGTGTCTGTGACTGGGATCAGAACATCACCGGGTCGGGCTCCCAGCCTCTGCAACATGCATGGCGGTGGGCTTTCTGTTCCAGTGGCACTGCATGTTGGCTGACACTGTGATGAGGTGGGCAAAGAGAAGCGTTACACGCACGATATTCATACTTGTGCAAATGGCCAATACAGTATTTTCATTCAATGCCCTTCAGCCAACACTTCTTACAAACCTACTGGAGATGTACTAAGTTTTATTCTAATGGGGTGGGGGGGGGGGGATTATTGGTTATATTTATCATGTTGTTTATAAGAACAGTATTTATCACTGTTCAGTCACCAGCCTTGTTCACTGCTTCCCTTCCACAAAGAGCCCTGGTGAATGATTTAGCTCGCCTTATTTGGTATTTATTTGTGAGGTCTGTGAAATGGAAGGTTTACTGGAACTCTTACCTGGTCATTGTGTCAGTATGAATATATCTTGTGTGCAGTGATTCCAAGGATTTTTTTTTTTTATGCGAAAAGCTGACGTTTGGTTTGCTTACTAGGGCAGTTTGGGCATAAACTGTTTTTTTCCCCCCAAACATTCAGCTGACTACCCAAATAATTGCCTTTTGTGTCTTGATTTTTAAATTTTATTTAATACCTCCCATTGAAAGAAATCATACAAAATCCTATGAAATGTATACACATATAGAAAAACCATACACTGAAGTGTATAGTATATTTTATAAATTATACTTATAATGCATGTTGGATATCTGTATCATAAGTTGGTTTCATTTGCCTTCATATTCAAACACACTGTAGATAAATAGCCCATTTCCTCAATGTTTGCATTCACTTAAACTATGGTTCTTCTAAAGGGAATAAATTGGCACAATGAATAATCAGCCAGTTTGAAATTCCAGCCTATAATACCATGTTCCTGTAAATGCAGTCTAACTGGATTACTTGACCCTTGGTTCCCTATTGATTTGCTAAGTAGCTTAGCATGAATGTTATTAATGTCTTCTGAGGTGACTTGAAAGTATCCTCATGCCAACTGGGTGTATCTGCTGTCCTGTTTTCATCAGATGACGATCCCCTGGAGAAGTTACGGAAGCTGCAGAAGGAGAAGCAGTGCAAAGTGTGCATGGACAATGACATTTCAGTCGTTTTCATCCCCTGTGGTCACCTGGTCACCTGCAGTAACTGCTCCAAGTCCCTAAGAAAGTGCCCCATCTGCTGCGCTGTGATTATTAAGAAAATTAAGACTTATATGTCTTAGCCTCTTCACGGAAGGTTCTGCATCAATCCTTTAAACTGGCCTTTCCATGCTCCTTGTTAGAATCTAAATGACGCCTCGTACATGTGTCAGTATAAGATGAGTGGGAATCTATAACACGATTTGAATGCCACAAAAGGGATGCAAATACCTAGCGGGCTACATTCCATGCTGCTGCACCCTACAGTCCTACTCAACGTGCGCCTTTCCGGAGGTAGGTAATGTGATGCAGTCTGGTCACAGTTGCCATTTTCCTCACTTGACAAGCTGACATCTTATCATTTTATTTGCTCAATGTCACTTTTATTTATATAAACATATGAACAATAAAAAAAATAAAAGAAAAACAGGCAGAAAACAGACCTATACAACAAATGACAACACAACCCAGTTGAGCCTATGCAGAGCTCAGTGAATCCACATTTTGGATTATTTGCTCATAAATGTCCCAATAATATGTCCAGCTGCTGCTAATGAACCATGAATGTCACTACCAGAACTCAAGCGGTATTTTTTGTGTATTCTGTGCTTTTCAATTTGATTTTATCTGGTATATTATTCTAAAATATATGTACATATTTCCATATTATGACTAATTTTTATGAAAACGGATGTTTTATTCTAAAATGCTTCCAAGGGATCAAACAGGTAAAATACTATAATTACGTAAATATTTGTATCACATAAATGTATATTTAATATTTTTGCTGGTAGCGCACTTAGTCTGTATAGTAAAGGCTTCTGGGTTATAAAGGGTTGTTAAGGGAAACTGCATTCAGTGTTTTTGGCCAGGGACCTTTCTCCTAACTAATAAATATGAATATAAACGTACCCTGTAGTAGTTGTTTCTTTTTCTGGCTTCATATTCTCTTATGTTTTACTGGATGAAAGCTGTAGAGTGAACAGGTTCCCCAGAAGGGAGTAGAGATGCACAAATCTTGGACCAGCAGCTGGAGGGTGGACTGTGAAGCAGGACTGGGTTAAGTTATACTGGTCTGGGAATTGGCAGCCGGGCTAAAGGTTTGGGATTAGGACATAGTTTTGTTGTTGAGGTCACCGTATAGAAAGGTTCCGGCAGTCATGATGGCTGTCTGTCCAAAACCGTGGGCAATACGGAAGCAGTCCTATGACACTAAATTTTGTGGGAAATGGATAATATAGTCTGGATTTAGCAGTTTTGTTTAAAATTGATTGGCATGCCTTTACATTTCTATGGACTGACAAATATACACAAAGTTTTTAAAGAACTTCAATTATCATGATTTTGAGGCAATTAGAACCTAAGATTTTTGAATCTCCGATCTATGTAATATCTACTTGTCGGAAGTCATGGAATCAACAGAAGAACTTTGTCTGTAGGCCAAGTTTTGGCCAAGAAGGCACACATTTTGTTTTTTGGGCTGCAGTGCCACCACCTGTCTGTCTTTTTAAGCGTGACAGCCTAAGAGGTTGCCAATCAGATCTCCAAATAGTTCTCATGTTTTTTGTTGCTGACACATATAGTAGTAAGTTATCATTTTATTATTGTTGTTCTTCATATTTTTTTATCTTAATCAACTTTTCAAACTGATCATATCAATATGTTTATCACAGCTTTGCATGGATTGTAATAGACATACTACTAGTTAAATAAAACCTAGTGTGTATGTATATATATATATATATATATATATATATATATATAATCTCGAAATATTTGGGACTAGTTAATTTGCCTGACCTGTTGGGAAATTATATTTATTCATTATATTCTGGATTTCAGTACTCGTTTTAATTAAAGTCCTACTTCCCCACTTGATAGAAAAATCCCCAGTAGTCCCAGGAATTAACGGCTATAACGTACAGGCTTTGTTTTGAATTCCCTTGATGGAGCCCGGTGTACTCAGACCTTAAATATGCATAATGTAAAAGTAACTTTAGCAGAGAGGTTCTTGGATTACCCCGCAGAAAGAGTAGTTAATATAAACCCGCACAATTGGTGACAGATTACAAAACAAGCGAAAACAGACAGCACGTGACAATGAGAACAACGATTTAACTGCTGTTAACTGCCAATGTTAAAGAATAATTAGATGTCTTACATATTAGATGCAGACAAAGGCCAGGCGCCGAAATCCGCATGCCCTGTTTATCTAGTGTTTCTTCTCAAATCAATAGCGTCAAAAGTCTTAAGCGTGGCGATAATAGCCCGTGGCAGAGTCGAAGAAAGTATAAACAATAACCTGTCTCGGGGGACAAAGGACATGCAAAATACTCCGGAAACATCCGTGTAGTGTTTGGCTGTAGACAATATTTTCAAAGACTGCTATGAAATACAACGCAAAGTCCTAGAGGTGATAAGCATCCTGAATCAGCCAATTTGGTTGAACATCAACAATGTGTGCGACACCGGACTGGGCATCCAGTTTGCGATTCTTTACTTTATTTGCCTTAGGTCTTAACAACGAGAGAACAGCTAGTATTTCCACATCTACGCCTGTGGAAAAAAAAACTGGCTGCTTGTAGTGGATGTGGGCCTCCAAACACGCGCGGCCCCAATGCAGTATTGTTATTCCAAATACTTGGCAAGCGCCCGGAAGCGTGCGAGCCGAGCGCGACGGCATCTGCCGCCGCGAGAAGAGCAGCGCTTCCCGGCAGCAATGCGGAGCACGTAGGCGAGTCGCGCGCTTCCGAACATGGCCGAGACGGAGCCGCGCCGTACGCGGAAGGCGCGTCGCCGCCGCTAGGGGGCAGGCGCTCCCCGGGCGCGCACGCCGCGTTCCTTCTGACCGCCAGGTGGCGCCTCTGCAGCGCCACTCTCCCTTCTCCTCAATCATCGAAACAACAAACCGAACGGAGCAAGCGGGGTAAAGGAGAGTCCAAAACGGCCTCTGACCGCCACTTTCAAACTCGCCTGTGAAATAGCTACGAAGACGCGGGACGTCGGCTGCCGAAGCCTCTGCCTATAGCGCGCGACGGCCGCGAGTGCGCCGGGGGCTGCCGTCGACGACGAGGTAAGTTGTAAAATGGCGGAGAAGGTTCTGGAAGTTTTGTTGGTTTGGTGTTTTGTTGGCTGCTAGCATGCTAGCCGCTAGCAGTGTGTCGGGGGTTCGCGTTTCGGTGTCAGGGAAGCGGACGAAGGGGAGCGATATGCGCGCAAAAAGACTCCTCCGCCGCTCGCCGTCGCGCTTTAAGGGCGTGCGGTCGGGGCCGTTTCGGGCGCCGGCGGCGGCGGCGAGGCTTCTTGGTCCCGAAAACGGAGCCATTTGTTATCCCCCTAACGATGTCGGAAATGTTTCAAACGTGACAGCGCGGAGTTACTGGAACTAACTCCAAGTCAAGATGGAGGACAAGGACGAGGTGTTTTTTTTTTCCCGAGAACGGGATCTTGCTCCCCGGCTGCCTTTCCGTCGAAAGTCGCCTCTGCCTGGATTTCCGAGCCGCTTCTTTTTTTTTGGGATTCCGGCCGATTTTTTACTTTCATAAGCGGCGATCGGCGCATCGATACGCGAATAAGGAAATAATGCGTTTTAGCGGCGAGCCAAGATGGAGAATCCGGAGAACAGCTGCTGAGCAGGCTTCAAAATGGAGATTTTTTTTCCCCTCCCCCGATTGTTTTTATGCTGGCTTTTTTTTAATTTTTCTAACTTTCGGGCAGATTTCAGTTTTTACTGTGGCGAGTGAGACTCGGGTAGTTTTAATCGTGTGATCGCTGAAGCGACCGTCGGTGGCGTGAGTCGCGGCGGGCGGGCGGGAGCGGAGGTTTAACCCTCCGTGAGAGCGCACATCCGAGGCGGGCTGAGCCGGCGGCCGCCCGGGCACCGTGCCTGCTGCGTCCCTGCCCTCGCCGGCCTGCTGCTTCGCCCTGAAGCTTAGCGGGCAACTCCCGGCTGAACGTCGGAAGGCGGGTTGTGCTGTAACCCGGTGTGGGCTAGCGAGGGGCGGGGAGGTGTCTTAAGTAGTCAGCTAAGCTGCCTGTGCTGGAGGGGGCGACCGGGCTTTTGGGCTCCGGGCACTTCGCTCCGCGACCGTGGGGCGCTTCGCCTTCATTAGCTAGTCGGCAGCCCGGTTTAGGCCCCAAATCGCCAATCGGGTATTTGACATTTAATCTGGGCTTGGCTGCGGCCGCGTTGGGGAGCTGGGCTGCTGCGCGTCAGTAACTTTACCCCGCATTTGTCAGCTCGCTGGTCGGCCAGCGCCGTTTTCCGCCGCAGCGCGTGTAAGCCACCAAGATTTTTGGCGCCACTTTTAGACAAGTTAGCTATCTATACTGTCCAACGAACTATTAATTTGTTATAAATTATCAGAAATAATTGTAGTCCTTTTAATCTCAAGTCGGTTGCAGTATAATAAATGGAAGATGTAAGTGCAATTATTGCAATAGCGAGCGCGATCTAGGTCAAGGTCTCCCCTATAAACGTTTATATTTTCTAGCGCACTGCTGCCGCCAGTGTAGACGTTTTTATCTTAGCAGGCTTTGTGTATTTTGCGTGGCTCCGGCGTTATATTTTCCCCGTTGGACCCAAATCCGTGCACTTAACAGCATTTGGTAGTGCATTTCGAGAAGCATGTATACCACGTTTTAGTCTGTTTACCACATGGTTTCCTCGAGCAGTTACAGAGAGGGAAATGAATTCCCCTGAAAGCAGTAGGCGAGCTAGTTGGCGAGATGCAGAGTACGGAATTTCCCATGCTTTTCCATGTTAAAATGTACCTATATGAAATGCAAAACACACAAGGAAAAGTGAATCAAGTAAAATTAAGCTGAAAGAATGTTGCTTTAGAAATGAAGTTTGGTAACTACAAGACGCTCCTTGGGTCTAATTTCGTATACAGTTAAACGTGAGTTTCTCTGTAGGACAACATATTACGCTTTCTTGTTGTACTTTGACGTGTTTCAGTATCACTTGAATCTTGGTTTTCCAGTGTACATGTATGTATTCCGTATTTCGTTTTAGCCACACCCTGTAATACGCCTGGAAACGGTCGTCTCTAATGAAAGGGGGGTTGGGTGGCGCTACTGTAACTTTCTTGATCGGGATTTTAATCGGCCGTGTTTATTTTTATGCGCATCCTTGGTAAGCAGTGAATAAAGTTTCGTTTTCTTTTTTACTGTGTATTTCCAGAGCGAATTCCGAGCAGATCTTAATATTCCAAGAGTATTTCGGATGCGTCATTTCAGCAGTTATGGCCGTGTTTTCTGGTCCTGCTGTTTTGGCTTGTTTACGTCTGCATATGTTAAGTTTTCCGTGATTGGTTAAAACGGCGGAGCAGCACGAACGGGGCCCTGCCATATATGGAGTTAGAAGGCAGTACTTCCTTCCTGATTTGGCTGAAGTCTCTTGGAAACAGGGGGAGCCAAGACCAATGAACAGCCAGGAAGGCTTGACAGACGCGCCGATGCAGAGCGCAGAATTTTACTTCTCCGTTTCTGTACTAACGCCATCCACTGTTGTTCAAGGTTGTCACCGCCCATTGTTTACTGAAGCAGAGTGGAAAGCTGTCACATCACTTTACCACAATGAAAGTTATAGTGCTACATGTAATTGTTCGATTTTTATCCATCCATCATCCAACCACATATGCATTGCATATAATATATATTTAAGTTCCGTAAGACCTTTCATTGACATGAGTTGATGATTAAAGCAACAATTGTTTGTGTATACCTTGCGTCAATAAACAAAACCTGGTGGTGGTCATAATGAGAGTAGCAGTGTATTGGTCTTTTCTCTTCAACCTTTATCTCTGATTACCATTTTAAAAAGCGTTCATAAGCACAGAATGCAGAAATGTGGCTCGACACACTTAATACTATGTTTAGATTGAAATCTTAGGTGGATATCAGTATTACTGGTCCCTGCTGCATATTTGAGTTATATTAACCACATATAATTCTGGTTACAGGTAGATTTTTTTTATATAAAGTCTTAATGCGCACTTTTCATTTTGTCCTTTTTTCCATGGTATATATTGTCATAATTTGCCAAGTGCAGGCACGGCCGTATTTAATATTTTCTTGCAGTACTGCACTCCATCTAAATTAAAAAAAAAATGTTAACGTTTTTCGTTTAGACGTTCAATAAAACTGTTCTTTCTAGGGGTTGATTTCTTTTACAAAAAATGAACATGAGAATTGTGAGTTACACTTTAAAATCCTGCCTTAGTCACCTGTAGCATGTGGATTTTGTCATCCAATTGTCTCATTTGTGATCATGCATCAAATATAGTGGATGGGACACTGAATTAATACATTTAGTATTGTTTATTTAAAATGATTTGATCTTCATTTTATATTTTTAAGAAAAAAATGGCTTTGCCCATACCCACCAAATAAACGTTATCTGTGTGGTAACAGGGAAAATGTGTTGATGCAGCAGAAATGCTGAGCCCTGTAATTGTGTGTAGTGTTGCTTTTAAAAAATCAAATTCCAATTCACTGGGTTTCACAGCAAGTTAGGGGACCGTGTCCACATCTAGAAGGTCGTGGCTGTATAAAAGCAAATAATTCCTAGGTACTTGTACAAATGCAAAAATTAAGTTTAATAGCAATAGGGTGACTGTTTCTATGGAATAATCTTTCGACTACTTTACCGATTGGTCGATTTTAATCTAAATGATTTTCCTCTATGAAATTGATTTGACCATTTCAGGTAATTTTTATTTTGACAAACTTATTTCAGGGTTTCAGATAGTGGAAGCCAGCTTTTCAGCACTATACACAAATTATTCAAGTAGCAGATTAGTAGTGTGCCTAAAATATTTGAGATGTGAATTTTGATGTCTGAAACTCAGTAATCTGTATAAATTCGGCGTATCCTTATGCTTTTTAAATTTGGTTAACGAAGTATGCCACACGCGACTGTTTTGGTATACCATGGAAGTGATGAGCACTGAAGTGGTGGATGAAGAAAGGGGCATTTCAGCAGCTACAATATCTTTTAAAAGAAAAGTAGCCTTCATTACTTAGTCTGTTTTTGTTTTAGTATACAATAACACTGGTTCAAACAAATCTAGCATGCATGAACACACTGGAACTGTCAGTCAACTAGGGGTGCGACAGTACAGGTATCCCGCGGTACGGTAAGTACCTCGGTATTTGGGCCACGGTTTCCAAGATGCTTCACAGCAATGTTACAGACTTGTTCTCAGAAGTTTCCCACAACTGAAGTTTTCTATGAAGTGTGTGTGTGTGTTTTATATATAAAATATGGTGGATATCTTTTGTGAATTAGCTTTAAATGTAGCCTTCCTACTAGACGACATGGCAGTAAATCTCTATTTTGTCAGGGCAGAAAGTCAGAATTAATTCTAGTATTAATTCTTCATTAACATGAGTTTCCCACCTGGAAAACAAAGTGCATCTTAAAAAAATATTAGAAAAATTACAAATTGAATAAATATTCAAGTGCCTGAAATGTAAACTGTTTCACATGAACCATGGAAGGGGACATGGAGGGTAAAAAAAAAATCAATGGCTGGGGAAACAAATGTAAAACGTGATATTCATATATTTAATGACAATTGAACAACTAGGTTGTTTAGATGTATGGAGTCATATTATGGCCACATAGCTTTGCAAACAAATGGTGTTTAAGGTATACAGAACAGCAATGTATTAAGGGATTTTCTTTGTCAAATTTTGTGAGTTTTGTTTTTGCACTTTCTTTACTGTATGTTATGCTTTTGTAATGTGTATTTTCCTTTGCACTGCATTTTTCTTTTGTTTCTCTATATCTGGCTTCTTTTTGACTCACTGTGGGTGGGTGGGGCTTCGTAGGGGTGTCTGTCACTACCAGATCCTGTTTGATTTGTGTCTTGCATTACATTTTCTGGCACTGCCTGTGTGTACATCAGATTACTTTTTCTGGCACAGTGCCGTGTCTGTTCTTCCTGTAATTTTTCGGCAAACCATCCTGTCTACAATGAATAAATTGAATAACAGTAGATCATCAAACAGTTTTGTGTATAAAAACTAGTGATGCTCCGATTGATCGGCCACCGATCATGATCGGCCGATATTGGCTAAAAAATAGCTTGATCGGCAAACCC
>JAODKL010000002.1:21094923-21124931 GCA_026780765.1 Petrocephalus schoutedeni | reverse complement strand
GGCAATCGGCAGATCATGATCTTGGTGATCGGTAATTGGTGATCGGCCCCAAAAATGCTGATCGGAGCATCTCTAATAAAAACGCTGAATATCTGAAAATATGTGGTCTATATCACCCAGCTTCCCATACAAAAGCAATATTACAGCTGGATTTGTTTTGATTTTGGCTGTTCCTTTCCTTCAAACAATGCTTTTGTACTTGCAGTAGTGATGTAATTAGGTGTTTTTTAATATTAGATTGAAAAATAACATAAGTTCTGCTACTGTAGCAATAGGGAGTTGTAGTTTTCTTAGAATATCAAGTGCTTAGCTAATAAAATTAGTTAATAATTGATAATTCCTGTGGCTTTAATATTGGCCTTGCTCCTTTGTCCACTGAATGGCTATGCAAAAAGTTTTGTTGCAAATGATTAATGTATGTACCAAGGTTATAATTAATAATAGTTTTGCTTTTTCATTAGTTTTTATTTTACATTCACTTTTTGTTTGTTATTAGTGTCATTAGTTTTTACCCTGGGGTTGCTAATTTAGTTTAATAATTTTTAGGAAATGCTTAGTTTAGCTCTTTTTAGTGTTAGTTTTTTGTAATGTAAGGTATTTGTCAGTGGTGCGATTTAAATAGGTCAGAGTACTGTGTAATAATTCAAAATACACTATTTTCAAACATGTATTCACTTAAGATGAATAACGATCCATAAACAAGAGCTATAAAAGGGTGTGTGTGTGTGTGTGTGTGTGTGTGTGAGAGAGAGAGAGAGAGAGAGAGATGGATGTACTAAAGTAAGCAACAGTTTCTTGTTGATCTTGAGGGAAAACTCATTGCTCCAAAGATGTGGTTGTTCTTTTTCTCACGCCAGAGACACTGTCATGTTGTCATACAGTCAAGGAGCTTTCTCATGACCTTGGCCGCTGCGACCGCCATGATAGATGGACAGATTGACAAGTTGGGTGCATTTACACCCCAACAGGCACCATACTTTTGGTAATTTAAGAAAGTACCAAATGTACAGTACTTGAAGATGTTGGTTTTCCATTGGCCTAAAAACTGGGATTCAGTAAATCTGAATGACATCACAACACAAGTTGGGGAATTTCATACTGAATTTGAAAATTGGCTGTAGTATATTAGGGCTGGACGAGGTGCAGCATTGATACCAACATTGCATGTTATGCACATGCAATTCTGCAATAACAGTAGATCATCAAACAGTTTTGTATATAAAAACGCTGAATATTCGGAAATATGTAGTCTATCACCCAGCTTCCCATACAAAAGCAAAATTACAGCTGGATTTGTTTTGATTTTGGCTGTTCCTTTCCTTTAAACAAAGTGCTTTTGTACTTGCAGTAGTGATGTAATTAGGTGTTTTTTAATATTAGATTGAAAAATAACAACATAAGTTCTGCTACTGTAGCAATAGGGAGTTGGGTGCATTTACACCTCAACAGGCACCATACTTTTGGTAATTCAAGAAAGTACCAAATGTACAGTACTTGAAGATGTTGGTTTTCCATTGGCCTAAAAACTGGGATTCAGTAAATCTGAATGACATCACAACACAAGTTGGGGAATTTCATACTGAATTTGAAAATTGGCTGTAGTATATTAGGGCTGGACGAGGTGCAGCATCGATATCAACATTGCATGTTATGCACATGGAATTCTTACATCACTAGTCAGCTAGATTGAGAAGATTTTTTTTCTTACTTTCAATTCTGTACGCATATAGCGCGGGGGGAGGGGGTGAAGTTTCACTGCAGCAATTTTACTCTGTCATTGGGGGGGGGACTTGGCTAGCTTTGCAGTTTTTAATAATTATACCTTTTTATGCAATATGTTTAAAAAATTACAGCTTACCTCCACTGCCTAAGCATGAGCACTGCTTGCATTCTCCGAGACAATCGTAATCATTTTTGTCCTTGCTGTATAAACCACTCCTAGACAGGTTTGTGAAAATTTTAGCTCCCTTTTCACTTTATAAATATCCAAATATTTATTTCAACAAAATCACATTGCTATATTTGGAAATTTTCCAATGCCATGCTGCCCTAGTAGCCTATATTAAATAAAATACTTGCCATCCAGATCTTGTGGCAGACTCTTTACATAACCAGTCAACAAAGCATTGGAAGTCCCACCCCAAGCTATGAAATAAGTACTGCTGTTTCAGTCATTTTATTTAATGAAAATGTTTTTACACCTTTAGTTTTCATTATTTCATTTCCATGAACGATAACCATCCATTCCATTATACAAATCTGTGGCTGATGTTTAGCTAGGCTGGTTAGGTGTCCGTCCCTGTGTCTGAAATCCTTATGACCGACAGACTAACGGATATCTCCACTGAGCCCATGATCAAAGCCCTTGACCCCAGTTGCTCCTGGGACACTGGCTGACCCTATTCTTACCCTCACATGTATCGCTTTGGACAAATGCTTCTGAAAATTCATGTAAAATTGGGTGAATTTAGCTAAAACTGGACCTTTGGACTTGGTACTGATATTTTTAGAAATTTGTAGTCTGCAGGTGCAGAAAGAGTAAATTGAGTTGTGTATTTGGAAATTGATATTTCATGTGTAATCTCTGAATAAATAAAAGAAATTTGAACTAAACCAAGATTTAAACTTGCTGCTCATAAGAAATAACATTGTAAACACATATATGGTCTTGACACCTGAATGTATGGTATGCTTATAACAAAATTGTTGCATCCCATCCAGTCTGAACCAATTTCTTATTTTTTAATAAATGAATATTCATTCTTCACAAAAGTCTTAAAGAATTAAAATATTTAATTAATAATAAATAGGTTTTTTTTAAGAAATGTTGCCTGTGGGAAATTTAGAACACTTATAGGTCTTTTGAAGGCTCAGTATTAAAGTGACAGCTAGGTTTGTCTGTAGAGAAATTGCTAAACAGTCAGGTGAAATTAAGTTTTAACTTGGGTGGTACAGTCACTGCCAGCTAATACAGGGAGAGGCCTTTATTTTTTAAAAAAGGAAATTTTTTTTTTTTTTTTTTTTTTTTTTTTTTTTTTTTGGTTTAATAAGGCCACATTGGGAAATGGATAGGTGAGTTAAATCAGTCTTCCGGGTCATGTTAATGATTTAATTTCTGGGATAAACTAGACCAACAATCTGATGTACCTTGAAAATCATCTGAACCCTTTTCCGCATAAATTTAAAACGTACATTAACTTTTGAGATATATATTGTGATTTATAAAGTAGGGAGCTGAAATAAACTACAGCCTGCTAGAACCTATTGTTTACCAATAGTCAAATTTGTTTTCCAAGAGACACAACTTTTGCTCATCTCTCTGGTGAATGTCTTTTTGTGATCCGTTCCTTTGCCTTTCTCCTCCTCACTCATTTAGTTGAATTTATGACAAATGCGCCACACTGTTAGTAGTTTTGAGTTCAAAACAAGGACGGAATGGATGGAATTGGCTCAAGGATTACATGCAGAGCTCACACAAAAACAAAATAAATTAACTTATTTATTGAGGTATAGAAGATGATCTTGAAAAGGAAAGCTTGCTAAGCTTTGTTTCATATGACTGAGTATGTTTTATTGTAACTTTTTGATCGTCTCAATCCAGCTGACTGTCACAGTCCTTGCTGTGTGACAGTTGCATGTGCACAGCTTACAGTGTCATTATTAAAATTGCGCATCATGCATCTGTAAACTCTCAAGAATGCAGATACCAGGCAGGGTTAAAATCCTTAGCCAAGGATCGAGGTCCTAAATTTGACAATTAAGTGGTTTGGAGGTAATGTACACTGGAGTGTTCCAAGTTATTGCTTAAATTGTTTAATTGAAAGTGGGATTTCTGCTGGACCAATTGTTATTGGGAAAAGAACAACTTTTTTTTGTAGAATGTGATGTTAACTTGCTATACACAATAAAAGGTGTCCCACAGATGAACAACCAATACTGTGAACAGCAGTTCTTTGATTGACATATTGTTCATTTAACTTTTTTTATTTTTGGAAGGCTGTCTTCCAAAGCTTTTACATATGTCAAACTTACACCATGTTTTAAAGAGATGTTACTACTTTTTACTGGAAGAAAAGTTTGCAGGGAAATACCATCATCTATACATCCACACTGCACCAATTGGTATGCATGTTTGCTTTCAGAAAATACATTACTACACATACTAATTACCTACCAGTCTCTACTGGTACTGAATTGGACTGTTGTAGGTAGCCTAACAGAAAAATAGGTAATGGCTATAGGTTTTAAAAAATGTTTGCATTTCAAGGTCACTTGACACAAATGTATACCTTTTTTTTTTTGATGCACACTTGTGAAAAGCAGTAGCTTTGGGTCACTTTTGCAGTCAGTTTATTAAAGCACAATGACAAATAGATGGGAAATAAATACAATATAAATATAAAAATACTTTTAAATAGGGCTGAACAATTTATCGATTTCAAATTGAAATCGCGATTTGAAACAACGCAATTAGCAAATCGCAAAAGCTACTAATTAGGATATACATTACATAACATGTCTGACCCAAGGTTTAAAACTGTTGTGAGAATAGTTTTACAAATTCATGTCGTCCTCTTTGTGTGAGTCAGTCTAACCAATCAGAAGTGGGCCAAAGTGGGCCGCAAGATCCCTAATGTGTTTTTTACTGGAATTTTTTTTTGTTACTTTATTTAACTTAACACAGTCACAGCTTTTGTGATAGTCGCTTTATGCATCTTTATTCTCTGCCAATTTGACCCTTCTGTTTATGGGACTTTCCGGAAACACTTTACTTTAACATGGCATAATCCGGTAACGGCAATCACACAGAATCATATGATTGGTAAAAAAATTTTTAGAAACTACTCTTAGTGTACATGTCACATAGTGAATACTGTGTTTTTATTTTGATTTTATTTTCTTAAAATTGTCCAGCCTTACTATTAATTAAAAAGCCTGATTTCCTGGTTGTGCCACCTGGCATTTAATGTAATGTGAATTTTATTTTAATGGTTTTAAAACCAAGGTTTAACTTTTCCTAATTTTTCTTATTTTCCCTCTGCTCATTTGTTTGGTTAGTTGCACAACCTCATTTTTGGCTTTAAAGGCTGAGACACTTGTCTCATTAACTGAGACAATTTACATTAACTACCATAATAAGGGTGGAAATTTACAATATTGTGTAACTTGTTTTGCTTTGTTACTTCAGTGACATTGCTAGTATTTAACCCTGGGGAACCCACGGGGTCATAAATGACCCTACCTTTTATTTCTGCCATATATTCAACCCAGTCATCAAAGTAACAATTTCACTTTTGTTTTTGGGCCGTATTTAAAAATATTTTATATATATAATTTTTTTCTTTTTCCCCTTTACTTGAGTGGGTTGAATGTCAGGCAGAAATACAAGGTCAAATATGACCCTGTGGATTCCCCAGGGTTGTGTTAGCCTATATTGTACATTGATACACTTTTATACTAAATGTACAGAACAAATAAGTTAACACTGGCAGAGGTTTGTATATGGAGGTTTTCACACCACAGCAAGTACCATACTTTTGGTACTTTCGGTGCCTCAATAAAGTACCAAAAGTTCAGTACTTCTTTTGTGTTGGTTTTCCACTGCCATAAAAACTGGTGCTGAATAAAAGGACAACGTGAGCTGGGGCATTTTGTACTGAATTCAAACATCACATGTTATGCACATGCAGTTCTTACATCGCTAATAAGTTACATTAAGATCAGACTTTTTCTTACTTTCAGTTTTTGTACGGATATTACGGATGGCGCAGGGGGTTAATGCTTTGCTAAAACATTTTTGTTTTGGCATAGGGAAAGAGCTTAGCTAACTTTGCAATTTTAATGACACTCTCCAGTACCGTGCTGCAGTAGTATATTAAATAAAATCCTTTTTAAATTTCTTATGCCATCTAGATTTTGTTGCATCTCTTCTTCAGACCAGATCGCAATATATATATATTTTTTTTTACTTTTATTGCAGTTTTCTGAGTTCGTAACATCTTGTGAAGACTGCGATCACATTGTGTTTCAGAATCGGGCTATTTGCATAACCATTCAACAGTGAAAGCATTCCAAGTTACACCTCGAAGTACCAAAGAAGTACCCTAACTGCTTTTGGTACTTGAATTTTTGATACTGGTACTCACCCGTAAGTCAATTGAAAAGCTCCCTATATTGAATACTAGTTGGTCAGTACAGTGCTGACCTATTTGCTATAGTATAACCAATGAAAATTCTATTGACTTGGTTAATTATGCTGTTTAGCCTGGTAAATTCCTGGCAAATTTTTATTTGTAGAGGTACACTTATCTGATATTCAAGATCAGTATCGGCACCAATCCATACCTAATGATACTGCCTGCCATATCCACATCTAATATTTGCTTATTTAGTTTTCAGCAGTCTGTTAAAGATTCTTTTGCTCCTATTTCTTGTTAAATCGATATATACAATCAATCACACGGCAGCTCTTTCTCATTTTAGATGTGCTCTAGTGGCTGAATGCTAATGATGCTGCTCAGCGTTTTTGCCACTTACTGTGTATGAGCGAAGTGGCTTCTGCCTGCTGTGATGTCATATGCATACCCTCTGCAGTAGGAAGAGCATAAGAACATCAGGTATGGGGTCGATGATAACAAACACGACTTGCATGCTTGTAAAGTAACAAACGTCTACAATCTGGAAGTATTTTACGTTTGAAACGGCTAGCAACACTGCAATTTGCAATCTATGTAAAAACAAAGTTTTGAGAGGTGGAAGTACTGTTTAGTGGAAAATCCCACTAAACAAAGTGCACGCAACCGTGAGACAACGTGAGTACCATGAACAACAGCAATGGATGATTCGGGATCCGTTATCTTGGTCTGTTCTATGCACCAGCTACAGTTTGTGATGCACGAGGGGCTGCTATCGCAACAAAGTGTAAATGACGCTGTTGTCAGTGGGACAAAAATTGTGTGCATTTTAAGCAAGATATTCAAATTTAATTGCAAATGTATCAAAAATGCTTAACACGCGATGTACATATTGGCCAATACTCTGTTCAGGTATCAGGATCGTACTGGCACTGAAAAATTTGGATTGTTGCACCTCTAGTTCTTTGTCCTTTCATGTGCCTTTGGTTAGGGCTGCAACTAACAATTATTTTGACAATTGATTAATCTGTCTTTTTTTTTTATCTTTTCAATTAATCGATGGATTGGGTAAAATATTTTTTCACCAGTTTATTCAGAAATAGAATATTATCTAAATTGACTGTTCAAAAAAGTCCAAAAAGAAAATTACTGTTAATGTTGAGAGAAATTGTGGTTTTTGATTTTCATTTTTCTATATTTACAGTAATACACAAAAGTGATCTTGCGTGGCACTGTTACATACACTCACAGATGCAGTTACTCTCATCCCTGTCTAAATGCAATTCATCCTACCTCACTCACATGGCGAAAGATGGGACTGTCTGGGCAGCCAAATGTGCACCCTTGGCTACCTAACATGGCATTTTGCTGTTGAAATAAGAAAAGGGGAAATGGAGAATGGAAATATGTTTCCTTTAGGCAGACGGGGTACGCGCACGCGTATGGGAGTGTGTGCGATTAGTGTGCGGGTGCTTGTGTGTGTGCGAGCCTGAGCAGTCTTCACTCTGACCTTATGTCAAAGTAAAGTTTACTTATGCGGCACATTTTAAACATTTACGCCGTTTAAACACAGCTTAAACTAAGTGCTATACAAAAACATTAAACTGAAATAAGAGTAAAACGCACACTGATCAGAAGCTGATCGAAATGACAATCACAAATCACAAATGGACTGTCTACTTGCTATCTCTTTATCGTGCTCTAAATTCAATTCACGGCATGTTGTTTGGAATCATAACCTGAGCATCTGTCAAAAATGGGTCTTGGGTGATAGGGAATTACCTGGCTTTTTCAGAATGAAAAAAATGCAGTGGCATCTGGTGCTCAAGTCTCCAGTATCCAAATAAAAGGACGGATAAGAATTTACTAAGGCTAGAAGAACTTTTTGTGTATGGACTGAAATTCAGTGATTTAAAATGGAAATAATGGAAAAAACATTCAGTGACTGCAAAAATGAGGTCAAACTTTAAAAGGATCAACACATTATCATATATCTCAGCATCATTAAGTATAAAGTACAGTAAACTTTACCATGCTCTTGCTTTTTATAAACCTGCAAATCAACTTTGGCAAAGTCTGTTTCCTCTCTCTCGGGTCACATTTGGTTTATGAAAGGAAAAGCATAGTTTAAACTGATCATAGTTTTGGCTGCCACTGAAATGAAATGCTGGGCAGTACTTTTTAGAGGGACTAATTATTCTAGCAGCTGATACCATGACACTCATTGAGATGTATGTTGAAGTATGCAAGGGAAAATGGTTTGCCCAGTAAAAGCTGGTTTAACTGTCAGCTATGTATTGCATCATTTACCAAATCCTGTCCTGTTAGAAATCAGACTGATTAAAAGAAGGTAGTTGTTGAAGACTGACTGTCGATATGTTTTATTCCATTTATATGTAGTTTTTCTTAACATTGTCAGATTTACATGTATTGGTAATTTCTCAAATGGGAAATGCTGTGGTTTTTCCACTGTTATATTAATGGCCCCTAGGAGGCTATCTGCTTTTCGGTACTCTATTCTGTTGTCTAGTTTTTTTCATTCTGTAGGCCAATGGGAGGAATTGTTTGTGTGTGGGGGGGGGGGGGGGGCAACCTTGCATGGAAATTCTTCCGTTTTGGGCAAAATTGTCTAGTGAGATCTTTGTTGTGAGGTTTCTCACATTTTGCTGTAAACTGCTGCTTCTTGCTAATTATGATCTAGGATCTGTTAAAAATAAGCAGGTTGTCATATGCCTTTCATCTGTTTGCAATATGTTTCTTTAATTAAAGATCATTAGATACTAGTTTATAAAAATGGTGTATGTCTACATTTTAGTAATAAACCTGTTAATTCTTAAATGGTTTTTTGAACATTTTCCGCACGTTTGTGTGAATTTCCGATCTTGATATTGTATACTCAAGTTAATGCCCCTGCATGTACATGCCCGCATGCATAAACACAGGCTACAGACAATTTAGAGATGCCACCTTCCCTAACTTTACATCTAATGTAATCTAACTGCATGTCTGTGGATTGTGGAAAGAAAGAGGAAATCCATATGACTCGGGGAGAGCACGAACACCACATGGAGTCGACACAGCTTTAAACCCCTGAGGCAATAAAGTGCTACTCATTGAGTCATACTGCTCCACATTTAAAGTTTTAAAAACACAAAACTTTCAAAATTCAGACTTTTTCTGGCTAAGATTCGAAGTTGGTGACTGAATTATCTATAGAATCTATGATTAAAGTGTGTAACTGTGTGGCTAGACACGAATGTACAGTATTTGTACTGGGTGAAAACTATTCTAGAATAATTGCCACATGCCTTTGTAGCCCTTAGTATGCAGCTGGGAAGAGGAATTTTGACTTCAGAGCCAAGTGGTCTTGATTCTCCTTGAAGTTTATGCATTTAGGATTGTAGTTTGTAATGGCTTGTGCATTCTAGTCAGGTGTTTGACATTTAGTTTGATTTAATATTATTGTTGGTTATATTGCCTGCATTTGCTAGCTGAATGAATCTGACAGGTAAATGTATGATGTTTTAGTCTGCATTGCCTCTGTTTGGAGCGCTGCAAGTCATATTGCCAGCTGTCCACTTTTCAGAATATTGTGTGTGAACTGTAATTTAATTTGTTCACATCACATTTACTTGTTTGTTCTATGTGCACTGTCTTTGCATTTTGCCTCTTTTTTTGTACTATATGTATGTTCTGTGCGCAACTTACTGTCATTGTAGGCACCACAATTTCTCCGTGATCAATAAATTTATAATTCTTAGTAACATGTTCTTAATAGCCACAAAGAATTTTAGTTATGCATCAACTTTCAATTAAAATCCCCTAAATTGGAGAGAGAAAATTGGAGTTTAGTTGCAAATTTCTTTAAAACACCGCATTATCACACCATACTGATGGTGTACAGTGTTGAATTAGTCTATAAGGAGACAGATTGTTGCTCGCTGTTCATCTACTGTCTCGTCTTCTAGGTTTCTTTCCCTTCAGTGCAGCATATCAAGTTTCAATCTGATGGTAGTGTGACGATCACCACATGTGGAGGCCAAACACAAAAATGGTTTCTTGTGCATTTGATTCCATTGAATCATGAGAATGTTAAGAGGCTGTTTTGTTGGCTATTGCTCATTGGACAATGCCAACCCTCCTCAACTACCATGTTTATTATTTGTGTCCGCTTATCCACTCTCAGGTCCCGTCTGAATTTAGACCTGTGTCATTTGATTTACTTATCGGTTCATAAGCTTCCAATGCGTGTACAGGAAAGTTCCAGTTTAATCCAAGAGTCCATTAGAATTGACTAACACTGGGTGACATTCTCTCAGGCTTGTGGGGAGGGCCGGGTTTTGCGGTGCTACATTTTTGTTAGCAGTCAGGACCTCGGGTGATCTTGGTACCATTTTGGGTTAAAAATGCATCTCTAAAGCAGCCCATGTGAAGCTCTGAACTCTCCCTGTCATCTTCAAAGAATTTTTGGATTCACTCTGTATCCTCCATTAGAAATCATTTTGGAGATCTTGAAATGTAGATTAGAAAAACTGTAGATTAAATTCATGTTTCCTTAATGTGTTTTTGCTCTGTCTGAATGGCACTTGTGGAATAACATTGGTTGATGGCAAAGAGCAGGATCTCATAAGGAGTGCAATATTGCACCCCTAGTGGCCAAAACCTTGTTTTCTCTTTAATGGTAGGTCATGCAAACCTTACCACCTGTAAAGTTCTACTGACATGGTTCGTTTTCATATTAGATATATTAATAATGTTATAATATGTAGTAATGTTTTGTGGATTATGCCGGCCTGCTTTATTTGCGCTGTTTAGGGGCATAGTACACCTCTTCAAATTTTTTAAATCATAAAAACTGGAAAAAATAACAGCACCCAACTGGGAAGTTTAGCTGCAAGGAATTGCAGATTATGATTTGAGAGGTTGATGTATATTATATACTTCTGGAAAAATAACCACTTATTTGCTTTGCGAATTTTGCTTGTTTTTGTAAGATGTTCAACATGACAGTTCTTGCATGACTTGTTGAAATTTGAATTGGTTACTAGAAAAAAGTCTGATGTTAAACTAATTTGAAACAATATGAACACCTTTCCTTCAGAATTACTGCATAATCGTTTTTAATATTTTGTGTTTTTTGCAGGTCTTTAAACAGTTTTTACTATTGTCTTTGAAGAGTTGAAGTCTTTAAAAGTTGAAGTGCTACAGAAGATGTTAAAGAAATGATAGCAGCACCAGAATTGCAAGCAGAGTTTCATTTTCATCAGTAAGTATTATTTTCATCCAGTGCAATACATACAAGTCAATGGGCAGTGACATTCTAGAACTGTGTGGTGTTTGGAAATTTGATAACTGTTAATGCTACTTTTTTGTGAACAGGGAAACTGATACACACTTCTCTTCTGACACTGACTTTGAAGATCCTGATGGAAAGAATGCAAACCCAGGCAAAGGAAAGGTACAAAGCTATGTCTATGTACTGCAAGTAGCAGGGCTAGCTGATGGCATCTGGTATATATGCTGCACTTGCCTTTGCCATTGTTGACACCATGGGTTCTGGGCTGTGGGAGATGGTTGTGCTGTTTCTAACCACTCTCTCCTTGTGGTCCTTCAGAGCACCAAGAAAGGAAAGAAAGCTCCTGGAGAGAAGGGCAAAGGTGGGGCTGGGGCCAAGGGCGGAGGAGCCGGCCGAATTAATGGACACCACCAGGAGAATGGCATGGAGAACATGATGCTGTTTGAGGTGGTTAAGTTGGGAAAGAGTGCCATGCAGGTCAGTGTCCAAGTGATGCATCTCCCTTCCAAACTTCTCCGGGTCTTTATCTGCCATATCTATGTGCTTAATTCAATAGTTTATATCGAAAATATAGTTGAATCATAACTAAAAATATAGCTGGATAAAGTTGTTCAGTATTAATTCTAACATTTATTTGCAGTCTGTCGTCGATGACTGGATTGAGTCCTACAAGCACGACAGAGATACAGCACTTCTCGACTTAATCAACTTCTTCATCCAGTGTTCGGGGTGTAAAGGTATTTTTCAGTTTTGCTTCAATATGAGTGTATCTCCCTGTATATAATGCTGTTATCAGCTGCAGTAAATTATGAATGCTCTTCTTTCCATGTCAGGTGTTGTCAGTGGGGAAATGTTCAGACACATGCAGAACTCAGAAATCATCCGTAAGATGACAGAGGAGTTCGATGAGGTATGCATCGAGAGATTTAAATGAAATTTAAATTGCAAGAAATATTAGGCTGCTTTGAAACTGCAGTGCCTACAATTATAATTGAAGGTTTTGGATTGACACCCATGCAGCAGTAATGCAGCTACCTAATGTAGGAGCATTTAAATTAGTGTGAATGAAAATGAATGAAGGTCATTAAAATAATGTTCACATATTTTTGGGGTTGAGTTATACTGTTCCATTTCTGTAGTTTAAATGTATTTGATTTCCCCTCCAGGTATTAATATATTTGATTAAATTCAGTTCCTAGCCTGTTTGTTATAATAGTATCTCTCCATACTTACATGGTCTTGTCTGCTGCTTTAGGACAGTGGCGATTACCCGTTAACCATAGCTGGGCCACAGTGGAAAAAATTCAAATCCAATTTCTGCGAGTTCATCGGGGTGCTGGTTCGGCAGTGTCAGTACAGTATCATCTACGATGAGTACATGATGGACACTGTCATCTCACTACTTACGGGCCTGTCAGACTCCCAGGTCCGGGCCTTTCGTCACACCAGCACACTAGCAGGTCAGAACAAGCCGCTTGACCCAGGATGTGGGGATGCTTTGGCCGAGTTGCCGTTTCTGATGTCATTTTTTCTGGAAGGTGTTCCTTATCACATTGACTCATGACCTTTCCCTGACTTTCAATCCTGCAGCCATGAAGCTTATGACAGCCCTGGTGAATGTGGCGCTCAACCTCAGCATCAACATGGACAACACGCAGAGGCAGTATGAGGCTGAGAGGAACAAGATCATCGGCAAGCGGGCGAATGACCGGCTGGAGCTTCTGCTGCAGAAACGTAAAGAGGTAAACATTAGTCAGGGGTCCTTAAAGCTGTTTCTTACTATGTCTTTGCTCAGCATTCAAAAGCATTCGGTGTGTGTGTGTTGGAAATCTTTCGAATTTTTATGGTTTAAGTGCGCTCCGTGGTAATTCCACAGAAGACAGGTTTACTGTATTACAGTAAGAAAGCTAAAACCTGTAATTTATGCCAGCCTTGAATAAAAAGTGCAGCCTTTCCTCTGTAGATTAAATGCATGACTAGAATTGTGCGAGGCAAGGCAGTGTCTGTCAAGGAGTGTAACGGTGAGACTGTTTAGGATTTTTATTTCAGTCCTCAGGGCCCTCTTGGAGTGGTGGTGTTTATCTGGCAGTATTAATTAACTTTGAGTTACATAACAGCGTTGCCTGCTGGGATACCATCTGCTAGCTTGTGTAATTTGAAAAATGTCATGGCAGTGTGCGTAGTCTTCATTACAAAACCAAAAGCCTGATATATTTTTAAGTGCTAGTCAACAAAACACATTCTTCTCTCCTAGGCAATATGTCAAATGGTTGAATTTTTGTTTTTAGTTGTGAAACAATTTGAAGATTTTTGGCTCACAGTGTCTTTCTTTCAGCTTCAAGAAAATCAAGACGAGATTGAAAACATGATGAATGCAATATTCAAAGGTGTTTTTGTTCATAGATACCGGTACGTGCATTGCCATGCAGTTGCTGATTTCGTTTAGGTTATTTAATTTTTATGAATTAGTGTACTCTGGAGTTTGACATACTGCAGTTGTAACTATAGATTTGTTTGATCTACAGTCAAGTTTGTGTATACTTTGTTTTAATACTATTGCACAGTACTTTGAACAGTACTGCATAACATCTTTTGCTGTGATGGGAATCTAGACTTTTTTAATGTTCACCTCCTCACCCCATAGTGATGCAATAGCAGAGATCCGCGCGATCTGCATCGAGGAGATTGGAGTTTGGATGAAGATGTACAGCGACGCCTTTCTGAACGACAGCTACCTGAAGTACGTGGGGTGGACCATGCATGACAAGGTGGGTCTGTCTTCCCAAGGAATATTTCTAGTTTTGCTGTGTGGTTGTAATTAAAGGAGCCCCGTTGTAATGACCTGCCTCCGGTTTCTAGCAAGGTGAAGTGAGACTGAAGTGTCTAACTGCTTTGCAAGGCCTCTACCACAACAGGGAGCTGAACACCAAGTTAGAGCTCTTCACCAGCCGCTTCAAGGTGAGTGTCGTCTTCCTTTTTGTGTACCTGTGCTTTAGAGGCCGCCTCATCATTGGCTAGTAGCTATTTCATTCTGATAAACATCTCACGAAATTGCTGTTGGTACTTCACAGTAGAGTCACATCCTATGTAGCACTAAATGCTAATTCCTCCCCAGCCCGCCAGACCTGTAACAGTGGTTCACCCACTGATCATTAATGTTCAGTCAGTATTAATATACATATTATTTTATTAACATATAATACATATTAGAAATTATTCAAATTCTGTGCAGACTATTGACTCTTTTCTGTCCCATCAGGACCGTATTGTGTCAATGACACTGGACAAGGAGTATGATGTTGCAGTGCAAGCAATAAAACTTCTTACCCTTGTGTTACAGTAAGTCCCCCCACCCTTTAGTAAAGGATGTGAACTTTGGCTTTTTCATGGGCTCTTTGTGCTTGACTGGCCCCCCCCCCCCCCCTTTTCAACAGAAGCAGCGATGAAGTTCTCACTGCTGAAGACTGCGAAAGCGTCTATCACCTGGTCTACTCGGCCCATAGGCCAGTCGCTATAGCGGCCGGAGAGTTTCTTTTTAAGAAGTGAGT
Source organism: Petrocephalus schoutedeni (assembly GCA_026780765.1). NCBI lineage: Eukaryota > Metazoa > Chordata > Actinopteri > Osteoglossiformes > Mormyridae > Petrocephalus > Petrocephalus schoutedeni. Next base: position 21,109,953 of record JAODKL010000002.1, on the reverse strand, counting down.
ATCAGCATTCAGCAATATTCTTCACTTTTTCTTCTACCACTGTGCTTCATCCGTGCATTACATCTTGTCATCACAAAGCATCATCTCTATTATCAGTACGAGTGATCTTCCTGGCATACAGATGCAGGTTCGTAGTGGGCATTACCCACAGCCATCAAGCAGGCAGCCAAAAACTGTCCCCTGTGCTCATGAATTGGATAAACAAGCCCTTTTATAGGTATTGTCAAAATGCTGTTAAGGCTGTGAGTGACGGTCATTATCATCTGAGTATTATACAAAAGTCTGGGCTCTAAATTTCTCTGAGATAAAATCCTGGCAACATTAGTTTCAGTTCTGTTTCAAAGAATATCAATTCATTGTGCATAAGTAAATAATTCTCTTGTGGGGGTGCTTGTCCATTTTCCATTTGATACATTTCTAATTAAAATAAGGTATTATGAGTCTTTCATGCTGTTGTCTGTTGAGGGGACTGAGAGATGATTCTGGCCTTGTCTAATGCAGACTCTTCAGTCATCGGGATGCTGACGAGGAGGCAGTGTCCAAGCGGCGGGGTCGGCAGAGCCCAAATGCTAACCTCATCAAGACCACTGTCTTTTTCTTCCTGGAAAGTGAGGTAAAGCTGTACTTGCTGATATTGGAAAATTGTTTATGTTAAGGTAGATATTTACCTATATACCTATACCTATAGTATTTGTTAGAATATTGTACTGAGTTAAAAAAATGGTTATAGAATATTATTGGGTTGTATGATGTGCGATATTTTATACCAACATCACACGTTATGTACATGCACTTCTTACACTGCTACTAGGGGTGCACGATATGAAAAATGTAAACCAATACCGATAGCAGATAATTCAGTTCTTGTCATGGCTGATGCCGATAACCAGTGCATCTGTTTTTTTATATTTACTATAATTTTCATATAATGTATAATATAATTTTCGGTTTGTGCAACAGGAGACTAGAAAATCTAAGATGCACTGATGAAACTGATATTTTAGTAGCTCAGATCAGTCTCTTCAAATGCTTTTTCTATTTTTCTGTGTAAGACACCACAATACAGTATATTGTATATTAGGCTTTACAAAAATTAAAGTCCTATGGTCAGTTGCTATAGCTAAAAATCAGCAGTAAAAGATACTCAGAACCCAAACATCTTACATATGAAATCAGTAAATCTCTGAAAAATATCATGCATCCCTAATTGCTACTCAGAGATATACTGAGATCAGGTTTTTTCAGGCCTTCGTACTGTACGGACATAACGCAGGAAGTTTCACAAAAACATTTTTACTATAGAATAAGGAAGAAACTAGCTTTGCAGTTATAATGATTGGTCCTTTTCATGTTTAAAAATCTGTTTAAAGTTTTTCTCCGCTGCTTTTACATGACCGCTGCCTGTGTCCATCCTTGCTGTTTAAATCATTCCGAGATGGGTTTGCAAGAAATTTGTTGAACTCATTTTTTGCTTTATAAATACTCCCATATTTATTACAACAAAATCACATCACAATATTTTTGGAAATATTTGGAATTATTCCAGTACTGTGCTGTCCTAGTAGGTCTATATTATACTAAATATATATTTTTCTTGTCATGCCATCCAGATCTTGTATCACTTTTTTTTAACACTTTCATTAGTTTTTCAATACGGTAGTTTTAAAAAGTATTGTTTGGTTATGCAAATGGCCTGCTTCTAATCAACACAGACTGTGTGCAAATCCCACTCCAAAGTACTAAAAAACTACCCTAGCTCTTGGTAGTTACTGGAACTGGTACTGGTACTTGATAGGAAGCCAATGGAAAGTGCCAGAAGTACAGTGCCTGGTGCGGTGGGAAAGTGCCCTTTGTATTAGTTGTATTTTTCTATTTTAGGTATGACTGGATGGAAATCTTGAATTAAGAGTAACTTGCTTTAACATTCCTTTCTGACATTAAGGGAGGACTTATGTTCGTTGACCAAGACATTGACGCTTTAAGCAGAATATGGATGCATAGATCCTTTTATTTTTTAATTAAAAATCGTTAACGGAAAAATCACTACTTACTTTTGAATGTAGGGCTGTAAAAAAATGGATTTTAAAAATTTACCCAAAATTCAAGCTATTGCCAAATAGAACATGTAGGGTCTGTCAAATAAGTTTGTAGTGTTGCCTTGAGCTGCGGCAACTCATCGCCTGCTTTTGCGCAATATCATCTCTATGGAACCCAGAATATTTCCATTCAATTTGCTTTTCTCCTCCCACTCTGTTTTTAAAATCTGTCACAAACTCGTTGCGTTCCAGTGACCTGAGTAAAAATGTTTTGCCTGGATCTTAACACCTCTGTCTTATTTTTGAGGGTTAGAATTCAAATGTCATTATACAACAGCAGATGGTGTAAATTATCTGCTTCCTGGCTAAAGGTAGCCGCAAACTTCAAGCATAATTGATGCTGTTTCAGCAATACAGCAACAATAGACAATTGGCTGGCATAATGTGACAACATGTAGTTAAACAGCCGACATGCTTTGTACCGCACTGCACATATCTTTAAGTGGTGTAAATGAATGTGTATTTGTAAATGTCTTAACTGTATAATGTTTGCCATGGGATGCATGCATTTTATTACATGCTAACGAAATGCATGCATTCCACGGCAAACATTACACACATGAGTGTCATGCAAACTGTTGGTTTCCTTTTCCGTGCCGCTGCTAGTATTTAACTGCTAGTGGCTATTACTTTCATATTAAAAGGGCTGCCGTCTTCTTTGTTAGTGATTCAACCACTCGTCACAGTATGTTTTTTTTGGCCCATTTATCTGGGTCTTCTGCATCAAAACATTCTGTGGTCTCTTGGGCTGTGGAGTTTGTAATATTGATTATCTATCTGCACTTACTGTGCTCCAGTTTTGCCTGTGGTTGCTTTTTTACAGTAATATGCTTAACTTTGTATAGCTTATCAAATAATTTTTTTGTTTATAAAGAGAGCTTTTGGGAATACCAAATCTTTTCTTTCCAAATATTAATTTTTTCATGTACAGGTACTATACATGCTAGGTACACTGTTCATTTAAAATGTAAAAGACAACACATCTACAGGTTACCAAAAAAGCACTTTTAATGTTTTTCTCTCCTTGATTTCATACAGTAGGAACTTGGACTTGGCCTAGTTGCCATTTTTCTGAATGGAGAGGAAAGTAATGGGAAAAGTAAAGGGTTCATTGTTTAATGCTCTTTACAATTTGATCATTTCTAGTAGGGGTATAATGGTACACTTTATGGTTATGCGTTTTTATTTTCTTCCTAAACCGTACTGTCACCGTGGTCCAAAAACCGTGCCGCATGCCGAATCGTGACACCCTTCATTTCTAGCCACTTTTGTTTTGCCGCTTGTTACTTATTTGTGAAAGAACCACAGCTAAATTCCTGTCTCTCGTACGGTTGGCTGGCAATAGTAGCCCTCCGGCATATGGCTGTGCAGCATTTCATTTCAATGATAGTATTTCTGCATTTCCTGGATAGTGCAGGTTTCCTAGCAGTGCTGCTTTTATTGATGTTTCTTTGATCTGTGATTCCCGCAGCTCCACGAGCATGCAGCCTACCTGGTGGACAGCATGTGGGAGTGTGCTTCAGATATCCTCAAAGACTGGGAGTGCATGATCAGCCTGCTCCTGGATGAGCCATTACCAGGAGAAGAAGGTAATCCACGAGAGTCCAGGAATCTTCTTACACCTGGTGGTCTTGACTTGTTCATCAGCTGCTTCCTCCAAGTTCGCAAATTCATGACTGCAGTACAAGATTGTATACATCATGCTCAAATAATTGGACATTCAGGGAAAGCTTTGTGTTCCAAAAATGTACATAATGAGCTGACTGTAAAATATAGATTTTATCGTGCGTTCCATTATCCTCGGCGGTCGGAACTCGGCACTCGGGACAAAGTCACATCCGGTAAAAACTCGAGGAAAACAGTCGAATGCATTCCACTTGCAGAACTCTGATCCAAGGTGGAAGCCTCCATGAAAGTGGCTCTTGCGCTAGCTCTTTCGGACTACGAGCAGCTCCAAGCGTATGCCATTCACCGTAGCAACACATCTATCGACTACAATAACACTGTTCGGTGCACACAGCTTACGAAGTTGACTCGAACAGCACTAAAGTGCTTAAAAATGTAGAATATCACAGCACCACGTACAGTATTTGCACTGGGCAGCCATCTTGAAACCAAACTCTGGGTATTCTGGGCTGCGCCGAGATTGTCAGATTTTTCGAAAAACGGGAGCGCGCATGTCGTCACTTCCGGCCTCAAACTCGGATTCCGACCTCCGAGGTATAATGGAACGCACGATTAGCCTATAGTCCTTTTAACCAAACCACCTGGCTCATAGAAGGCACACAGCAGGAATATGGTGAAAACTTACATCAATTGCAGCTTTCTGCCTGTTACTGTGAAAAATTTTGTAATTTATGCCATCGAGAAGCCAGCTGGTTGAGTGAAAAAGCCAGTAAGTCTAATTTAATGCAAAATCACTGCTTTGGTTTTAATACCCTCAAGATTTTATAGAACACATTAAAATTTAAATTTAAAAAGCCCCAGACCTGTCAATGTTGTGAATGATTACAAATTTAACATTAATGTTTCTAATCCTATTGGTGTTTTAGATGTTAATGAATGCTTATGATTATGGGTGGCTTGTCTTTGCCTTCAGCCTTGACTGACCGGCAGGAGACCGCTCTTATCGAGATCATGCTCTGCACCATCCGCCAGGCCTCTGAGTGTCACCCCCCTGTGGGCAGAGGGACAGGAAAGAGGGTGAGGCTGTCTCTTCAGCTGTCACACTTCCTCCTAATAAAATCTTCTGGGAAATACGTCTATGCATATTACACTGTTCAGGACCCACATGCATTCTGTGCATGTCTGTCTGTGTTCTTGATTATTGTGGGACTTATTTCTGCAAAATAATTTCTTAGGTATTGACAGCAAAGGAAAAAAAAACCCAGCTTGATGATCGCACAAGAATGACGGAGCTCTTTGCTGTGGCATTACCACCCTTACTGGCAAAGGTACCTCTTCCCCCGCTCGAAATGTTTCATTTCATTCTTGCCAGCAGGTTAAAGAAACGCCTTTCATTTTTATGTTGTAACTTTGTATGTTTTTCCCTTAGTACTCTGTAGATGCGGAGAAGGTAACCAATCTTCTGCAGCTGCCACAGTTCTTTGATCTTGAAATCTACACCACAGGGCGATTAGAAAAGGTAAGAATAATAGCGCTTTATCACGGTATTCTTTGGAGGGTGTATGAACAAATGCGTGTTCTTGTAGTTTGATATGCAGTTTTTGGGGCAGGCCTGACATTTCTTCACCAAGTCTCCATGTCAGTTATTCAAGGTCTAGACATTAGCAGATTATATGCAAGTGCAGTTGATCAAAAAGTCTAAGAATCTGTGGGCTTCTAGGAGGCCTGATGGCTTATTCAGCTGTGGGCCGAGATCCAGAGAGCCAGAAAAGTGGTTAAAATAACCCAAAATGTTTACCAGTGAAATGTAAGTGAAAATACATTTAAAGACTCATTCGGCCCTCCATATCCATGGGTCCCTCATCTGTGGGTTCAACCAACTGCAGATCGAAAATATTCAGGGAAAAAAAATTCAGAAACTTGAGTTTGCCATGCAGAGCACTACACTGAATTCATTTCAATGAAGTGCGGTGCTGTTGCCAGTTTCGGGTGTTTAATACTCAGTGTGTGTGTGTGTGTGTGTGTAATCTAGAAATGATTTAAAGAATACAGGAGTATTTGCTTATGGTATATGCAAATACTGTGCTGTTTTATATAAGGGACTTATATAAAACATATAAATAGATTTTGGTATGTACAGGGGTCCTGGAACCAATCCCCCGCGGACCCCAAGGGACGACTGTACCTGCCATTGGATTAAACTTTGTTTAATTGTTGTTTCTGAAAGATGTTACTGCATAAAATTTGGTTCAGACCATTGATGCGGTTATAGAGAATTTAATTGGAATGGACATAATTCAGGCAACCTCATGCTTTTCCTTTTTCTTCATCTTTATTCCCTCAGCACCTAGAGTCTTTGTTACGGCAGATTGGGGAGATCGTGGCGAAGCACACTGACACTGAGGTCTTGGAAACCTGTTCCAAAACCTACCATGCCCTCTGCAATGAAGAGTTCACAATTTTCAACAGGGTTAACATTGCGCGCAGCCAGCTGCTTGATGAGCAGGTTGACAAGTTCAACAGGTTGCTGGAGGACTTCCTGCAGGAGGTAGGCGGGTGGGGGTGTCCGTGTTGAGGACATACTCTTGGAAAGTTCCATGGTGACAGTTAAGCAGGTGCTGCTCTGATCCTGAAATTCACCCATGACCCAGGGAGATGAACTCGACGAGGATGACGCATATCAGGTCCTGTCCACGCTGAAAAGGATCACTGCTTTCCACAAGTAAGGGAAAGGCTGGAAAAAGCTATAGACTTCGTTTATAAACAGAACTTTTTGATATAGTTAATGCTGCAATTTATAGAATGTTTCTTAATCATCTCCCTTCCTCAGTGCACATGACCTCTCCAAATGGGACCTGTTCACCAGCACATACAAGTTACTAAACACAGGCATCGAGAATGGGGATATGCCAGAGCAGGTTAGCAGCGCCGGCCCTGTAGCAAGCTGCAGACTCCATATCCTCCCTCAACGGGCCAAGTTAACTTTTCACTTTTGCCTTTTCTAGATTGTCATCCATGCTTTGCAGTGCACTCACTATGTCATCCTGTGGCATTTGGCCAGGGTCTCCGAAGGCAGCTCCAAAAAGGTACATTTATGCAAAATGTTCTCAGAGCGATGAGGGCCCTAGATTTATAGCAAAATGCTGCAATTTTGCATTTTCATTATAATAGATTAACGTCCTACATTACTTTGTTTCTCATGCACCTTGCTTAATTTGAGAGGTTAAGTGTTAATGGGGTACAGCTGTATATTAGCCAAAGTTTAGTTTGTTCATGTAGTAATTGACCTAAAGTTGTGGCACACGTGCTGACAGGTCTTTGTGCTCTGCAGGAGGATATGCTCACGCTGAAGAGGCAGATGAGGGCTTTCTGCTTGATGTGCCAGCGCTACTTAACAAATGTGAACACAGCTGTCAAAGAGCAGGTGGTTGCAAAATCAGTCTGCATAAATTCCTGCCAATAAGAAGTGGACTGGACAGCAGAGAGAAATTCATGCAAGAACTCTTTGCCTAAAACTGAAGCAGAATATTTATGCGTGTTGATGTTCCTTTGGCTCTGCAGGCTTTCACCATCCTGTGTGACATCCTCATGATCTTCAGCCACCAGATTGTGTCTGGGGGCCGTGATGTGCTCGAGCCTCTTGTCTACTCTCCCGATTCCTCCCTGCAGTCTGAGCTGCTCAGCTTCGTTCTGGACCATGTATTTATTGACCAGGATGACGACAGCAATAGTACAGGTGAACGGTTATTCTAGCATACATACATAGATTCCCCCCAGGAGATTAGAGTCAACTGTTAGAGCTGCATGTACATAAATATGTCGGTCAAAATTTCTAGTAGTATCCGTTGTAATGGGTTTCTTTTGGCCTCAAAGCTTTAATTGGCTACACCTTTATTTCAGGCTAATTCATCCCAAACACTAAAGGGAACAGGAATTAATTGAAATTCCTTAATTTACCACTGCTTTTTTAGTTTGTATAATTTTTTTGTTGCTTCTATATATATTTATATATGCAGATGGACAGCAAGATGATGAAGCTGGTAAAATTGAAGCATTGCACAAGAGAAGAAATCTTCTTGCAGCATACTGCAAACTTATTATTTATAACGTGGTGGAAATGAACACTGGAGCAGACATATTTAAGCAATATATGCGGGTAAGCTTCCCTGCCGGTTTTCCTCTTTTTTTGTTTTGTTCTATTTTTGCAGCCTTCTCTTACCGTGATTATTTTCCCCCCTTTTTTGCAGTATTACAACGACTATGGTGATATCATCAAGGAGACCATGAGCAAAACAAGGCAGATTGATAAAATCCAATGTGCAAAGACCCTCATATTGAGTTTGCAGCAGGTATTGGCACATTTTCTATAATGTGTTTTGTACCTTCCCCATGGCACTTTCTGCTGGTATTATGATGAATTTGTCTGCTGTTGCCTCCACTGTCAACTGTGGATAAACTGTCACTTCAATGGATTGAATTTAAGGGGATAGTGATGGTCAAAACTTGATATTTCACATGTAAAATTTTACCCCCATTTGAATCTATTGTTATTTTGGCAGTGAGTCAGGGTTAAAAATAAGTGTGAGTCTCTACTTGCTCATATTTCAGGTCAATTGTTCATATTAAACCAAAAACCATTCTGTTTTTATTGTTTTATGATTGGTTTTAAGAATTTGAGTTGATGTAATGGGGTCATTACTTAAACTAAATTCTCCAACCATAAACCATATAAAAGAGGAGGTACTCTAACCAAACTCCTACTTTCTCCTTTGATCTTAATCTTTATTATTTTTTTAATTGATAGATTTAATATTTGGCTGGACTGACAACCCTTGAAATTTGGGCTGCTGTTGTATTGCTCTAGGTTTTAACACAGCTTACATTTCTCCAGCTATTCAATGAGGTGCTGTCAGACCTGGGGTACAATTTCGACCGCTCGTCTTCAGCCTTCTGTGGGATCAAGGAGCTGGCCCGTCGCTTCTCTCTGACATTCGGCTTGGATCAGTTGAAGACCCGGGAAGCTATCGCTATGCTACACAAGTATGGCCCTGTGAAATGCACGGATGTTTTTGGTGACATCTGTCATTCATATATATATATATATATATATATATATATAAAATAAAATATTTATATATATTTATATAGAGAGAGAGATGATTATTTGGATGACGTAATATAAAAAAAATGTGTGAAAAATATTTTTAAATACGGTCATTTGCATTTTTGTGACGAAAAAATTATTTAATTTTAGGGATGGTATAGAGTTTGCTTTTAAGGAGCCTAGTCCCCATGGAGAAGGCAACCCCCCTCTCAATCTAGCTTTCCTGGACATCCTAAGTGAGTTCTCCTCCAAGCTGATGCGGCAGGACAAGAGGACCGTGTAAGTAGAATATTCTTGTGACTGCAGAAGAAAGCTGAAGCCGTTGACTATGGCAGCTGTTTGAATTTTCACATGGCTAGCTTTCAGCACATCAGTGGATTACGACTGGATTAGTGAACAACTTGTAGTGCTCTAGTTCAGTTTTACTACTCCTGGTAACTGTGTCCTTCCCCTCCCCCCAGCCACCTGTACCTGGAGAGGTTTATGACCTTCCAGATGGCCTTGCAGCGGGAGGACTGCTGGCTACCCCTCATCTCCTACAGAAACTCCCTGCAGGCCGGAGGCGACGACGACACCATGTCCGTCATCAGTGGCATCAGTAGCCGCGGCTCCACTGTGCGGAGCAAGAAGGCGAAGCCGGCCACCGGCAAGCGGAAACTGGCCGAAGGTGAGGGCGCCTCCCGGCCCGAGCGAGAATTTGAGCCCCTCACGGCTGGGCCGCCTTTCTCATGGCGGCTGCTTATATGCCCCTCCGCGTCTTATAACCCCTCCTACGCGTTGCAGCAGAGGAGAGCAGCAGCAGTAGTGACAGCATGTGGCTGAACCGGGAGCAGGCTATGCAGACGCCAGTCATGCTGCCCTCGCCCCACCTCACCTCCACTGTCATGCGAGACACCAAGCGGATACGGCCAGAGGACAGCTACATGGGGGTGTATGCCTTGCCCCCCGAGCAGCAGCAACCGCCACAGCAGCACGCTCATGCCCAGCCGCCTCAACAGCAGCAGCAGCACCACCACCAAACACCCATGGACTACAAGTACGCATTCATTCCCATGATTCCTCCTCCTCCCCCTCGCCAATAGGTTTATGTAACCCCATGTTTGAGCGGGCAGTCCCCATATATCCTGCCTGTAATGAAATGTTTTCAGTAAACCTATCATTTGTTCATAGCCTAGTACCATAACGCTTGCAGTGTTGTTCTGTAAAATATTTTTATCTAGTCCTAATCGCAGTTTGGCATTTCCCAAAGAGGACGTGCATTTTCTGTGACACTTCAAAGACGAAGAAAGCCGGCGCCTTGTCTTCACTTTCTGTCTGTGTGCAGTACCCAGGTCACCTGGATGCTGGCCCAGAGACAGCAGGAGGAGGTCCGGCAGCAGCAGGAGCGAGCCGCCATGAACTACGCCAAACTGCGGAGCAACCTGCAGCATGCCATGTAATGCAGCCTTCTGTGCACCTACCAATCTTGTAGCATCTCTGACGCATCACAACCCCAGGAACCAACCATTGTTTCAATTTCACATGAACAGTAACTTCCAAAAGTTCTGAGAACCTTAGGGACAGTGACGATATGTCCTTTCATTCAAACAGATCCAAAGGCATCTTAAATGCGATCTCATTTGCTGTTTTTCTGCCATTGTTGCTTTGACAGCTAGGCATGTTTGAAAATTTCCCAATTTTCCCCGTTGTTCTTATAACACATTTATCATATTCTTGTTACAGCCCTTTTCAGACTTTTAGTGGTTAAATTAGATTAATGGTTAAAGCTTAGGTTTAAGAAACCTCTTCTTGTTAATGCTAATGCAATATATATACTTCATCTGTCAGAACAAAAGATTGATGCATTGATGATGCAAATAGTCATTAGTGACATTCAGGTTAGGATTAGGGTTATGTGCAATTAAATAATATTGCAAGGGGCTGTTTGAATAAATGCCATGTTCTATTCATTTTAACATAGTATGGCCAGACAGTCAGGTTAGAGGGGTCAGGGGAAGAATCAGAGTATCAAAAAAACTGGACGTCTGCCAAAGTAAGTGAACTATTGCGTATATGAAAAGCACATTGGCTGACAAATTGCACTGTAATGTAGCAAAAACAAATGCCATACAGTAACAGTCTAAACACAAGCTAATGGTCTTGTACGTCTTCTGCGTAGGTAGATTTCAAATATGAAAATAGTTTGACATCACAAACACAACATGTTAAAGACAAGGGATTGCAAATGCTTAAGTTTTGAAACCGTTTCCAGTGTAACGTTGAAGAAATTTGCATCTTGTAAGAAGTGTTATTATATTATATAAGAGATGCTTAAAGCATGTCCATGAAATTTGCCCTAAGCTTGTTGTGCATTGTACTTCCTGCAGTCGTCGTGGCACTGGCCTCATGGAGGATGACGAAGAGCCAATTGTTGAAGACGTGATGATGTCATCTGAAGGTCGGATCGAGGATCTCAATGAAGGCATGGACTTTGACACCATGGATATTGATTTGGTATGTTTTTGATCAGTTTTGTTTTATTTCAGTAAGGTTCATGCTTTCAATTGGGCGGACATTTTGTTTTAAATAAAATAAAATTATATATGATATAAAGTACTGGGTCTTGAAGTATTTTATGTATAAAGTCTATTCCATCATGTCTGACACATGCAAAAAGACCTTTCTTGTCTTTTTATTTACTTTTTTTAAGCCACCATCAAAGAATCGCCGTGAGAGATCAGAGCTCAAGCCAGACTTCTTTGATCCTGCTTCCATCATGGATGAGTCTGTAAGAAATCAGCCATTTTCTTTTATGTTCTGTAGAAATGCATGTGGTTATAAAACATCTATAATTTTACCCTTCAGAAAAGTACCTCTATCACCACTAGATGGCAATAAATTCAAGTTCTATGGGGCAGAATGTCTCTAAGAATATGTTCTAATGTAGGGGTTCTTAACTTTTTGTTGTCCATGGACGTCCAGAAATTTCACTGACGTAAAAAAGGCGGGATGGGGGGGCCAGTAGATTGGTGATTTTCATAGGTTTAACCGTTCCCATTTTTTTCAGATGTGAACAGACTACGCAAATATGAAGGGACAAAAAAAAATTTATTCTAGTTTATTTTTTGAAATTAACAACCCCCCACCACCCCATTTTCCATGGCCTGCTGGAATATTATGAATATTAACTGTTACTGTGGATGTACACATATTAAGCTGGTTCTATGCAGTCATTGGAACTGATCTAAAGTTTTTCCTTTTTCCCTTGTAGGTCCTTGGGGTTTCAATGTTTTAAGCTAATATTGGATGATGTACGACGACAAGACTCTTATGTGTTAAAGTAAACCTCTAGATGCTGTGTAGATGTGTTCTCCGTGGAGAATCTCTCACACGATTCATGGACTTAAGGGCATCCAGAGGCAGCATTGCTGTTCACAGAAACAACTTGTTTAAAACTACTAAAACGTTTGCAATCATTGGGTAAGCTTTCCCTGTAGTTACATATTGGCTGACTTCTGAAAGCTGTGGAATAAGAGGTTGTTTGTAGCCATATATTAAGTATGTTTAAAAAAAAAGTGAGGGAAATGTGATGTGGTGTGAAGGCATTGTTCATTTTAATTAATGGGTTCTCAGAATTGATATTTTCTAAAAAAAAATAAAATAAAAAAACAAAACAAAATATATAGAAAACAGGGAAACTTTTTTGTAACTTATAAAGACTTTGTTTATGTATAGCCCTTTTGTAATAGTAAGTAATCAGGTGTAAAGTAGTAATTTATAAACAGGTTATTGCTCATCATAGTATTGATTTTATTCTTCAGAACTATCGTATGTGTCAAAATTGGGAGGCCTCCAGCTCTTTGTTTTTTGTATCCCCCAAACTGGCTGTAGGTTAGGAGGAAAATGACTAGGCCCGCTTGTGCATGGTGACTGCTGGCCAGATTAATTGGAAATATTTTGCTCTTAGGATTTCCACACAGTGCAGGGAACCTGAGCATGTCTGTACAACACAGTAATCAATGAAGCTTACCCAAAGATTTGAACTGTTTGCCTGTCCTTTTGAGAGACTAATATTGAGGAAGCAAATGGGAACCTCCCCAGTAGTGCCACTGTATTGTCTCTAATAAAAAAAAAAAACAAAGCAGAGTTTGGTAGAGTATGTTTGTTGAAAAGGATTTTCTTTAAACATATATACGGCTTACTAGAGTGTTGGAATGGGTATTTACATTTTAAATAAAGTTATATAAATTGGTGCTGATTTTATAATTGTGCAGTTAGTTTTTCTTACTTTGAAATTCCAACCTAAAATTATGTTAAGAAATGTATAAGAAACTGTTTTAAAAAATGAATGCATGTATAGTCATGCATTTAAGAAAGATTTTTAAATTTGTATTTTATATTGTTTTTTTGTTTTGTCTTTGCAAAGTCTTCAGGTTTCTATACCTTTTTTCCTATATGTAAATTAGTTTGGATAATAGGTATGTGAACAGACCCTTGAAATTCAGCTTTAAGTTTTTCCAATTTGAAATGTCATTTCACAAATCCTTAAATATGATTCTGTAACATAAAAAAACAATCTTAATCTTATTTGGACGTGAATAATATTCTGCAATGCTTGGGCAGCTAGACAAAGCTTAAGTATAACTAACTTATCGTACAAAATGTACATTTAACTGAAATGTTTTGTCTATTGAGGTATATTCTTTATAATCATTCCATGCCTTAGCCTTAACATGCTTGTCATACTAAACTGTTTTCTCACGCCGAACTCTTCCATGTAAGTAAATAAAATCAGTCATGTTCAAAGGTTGAGTTACTGAATTGTTTCAGATGGAAAAACCCTTAGTTTATTTTGAGAAAGTAGATAAGCAGGCATTTGTGAGGCATATTGTGTTTTACGTAATTATTTTACGTAAGTAAATACCTTCGTGCTATAAAATACTGTTCAGAGTCTCTTACCGCTGCATTGATGGAATAACTGAATAGACTGTTTGCGTGCGTGCGTGCGTGTGTGTGTGTGTGTGTGTGTGTGTGTGTGTGTGTGTGTGTGCACGCGTGTGCGTGCGTGCGTGCGTGTGCGTGCATGTGTATGTATTATAAAGTTCTAGATTTCAGTTATTCTATTTAAGGGTCTTTGTGAGCACTTTTACCCGTTTTCAGCCACTTAATTGGTGAGCATGTATGGATAAAGTGAAATTACATATACAGTCTCACATGTACACACCCACACACACGCTTTTGCATTAAGCTCCCACCCATATACTATCCCCGTCTGTTTTATTTTATTTTATTGTATATGTCTGGCTATCTTTTAAAATGTAAACCTTCCTCAGTTGTGACAATCTGAAGTATGATTAGATTTGTTAAAGATGTCTCTACCCACCCTAAATGACCCTTGGATTAAACCTTTGTGGCTCAAATTTGAATCTGTGCATCGTGTTGCTTATATGGTGTTAAACTAATTAGCTATTTTACCAGTTTTTCTTTGCCAAAATGATTTGTCACTAAGAGGAAAATACTATTTTTGACAAAGTTCAATTAAAAGAATATTTAGCATTGCGATTTGTTATTGGTTTGTGTGCATACACATTTCTTTGATTTTATACACACTTGGTTTTATTTATTGGCCTTTATTTGCCTTATTGGCCTTTATTTACCATGACTGCACACCGTGAAACATCTTTTTGAGAAGATCCTGTGGAACAACCTATAATGTCAAACAATCAAGGTGCTTGTTAACCATTGAACTTTAAGTTTAAACTATAAGCACAGACCATCAAGCTACATAAAATTGATTAACCTCAAAACAAGATATTTCTCGCATATATTGATTGGGCAAAATGGATTCCTAAATCCTTGAAAGCAGTTAAAATTATCTAGAGCTGTAAAGTTATTTGTACCCTTCAAACTATTGAAAACAACTTGATTTGTTTTGATGTCTATTATACTGACTGTTTATTAAATTTGTGAATTATAACAATGGTTGTACAGTTGTGGTCAAAAGTTTACATACACTTGTAAAGAACGTAATATCATGGCTCTCTTGAGTTTCCCGTTATTTCTACAACTGATTTTTCTCTGATAGAGTGATTGGAACAGATACTTCTTTGTCACAAAAAACATTCATGAAGTTTGTTTCTTTTATGACTATTATGGGTTAACAGAAAAAAGTGATCACATCTGCTGGGTCAAAAATATACATACAGCAGTGCTAATATTTGGTTA
>JAODKL010000002.1:21080462-21092660 GCA_026780765.1 Petrocephalus schoutedeni | reverse complement strand
CCCGGAGGAAACCCCACAACGGCACGGGGAGAACATGCAAACTCCACACACATGGAACTGGGCCGGATTCGAACCCCCGTCTCAGAGGTGTGAGGCGACAGTGCTAACCAGCTAAATCATTAAAAATATTTTGTTTGTATTATTTTATATTGTCAGTTTTGCAAGACGTTTTGTGCCAAAATGAGGAAATGTCACTGTCACCCTGTGTAAAAAACAGTATAGACAATAAAGAAAAAATTAAGGATGTTATTTATATGTCTTTCACTTCTTGGGGGACGAGGTGTCATGCACATACTGTATGTCATAGCAAAAGCTGTGAACTGCTCTAAAAGTTTGCATCCACTAAAATGAATAAACAAACCACCTGTTAGCTTGTGCATCTGGTCTGGCCACTGTGATGGGCCGGGCTTTTCTTCCTGCTCTTGCAGACAGACCTCAGACCACGTCTCAGCATCACAGTCCTCTGACCATGACACCCTGATCTTTTCCTTTTGTTTATTAAAGAAAAAGAGTTTCTGTATTTCCGCTTAGATGTGGAATTTCTTGCTTACATTTTAACTCGCCTATTATTCAGAAAATACTTCTTTAACCAGAGCCACATACAAAATGTCTAAGAATAAAAGGGGAACATTTTGAGATTTTTGAGTTTTCAGGATGTGTTCATTCACTGCGCACTGCGTTGTGTCTTCACTGTTCTCGCTGAGCGTTACCGTGGAAGGAAATCCTGCTTTGCACATTGGAAAGGTTTTGCCTTATTTAAAGCCAAGGAGTGGAGTTAATTTTCTTTTTTTTGTACAACTTTTTTATCACCAGAAGCAAGGCTGGATTATGGGTTAGTGGGGGCAGTGTCCCAGGGCCTCAGAGCAACACTTATAGTGCAAGCTAAACACTACTACCATCATATACAATGTGAATTCACCACCAGGGCCCTCTGCATATTGAGCTTAACCAACACGCCCCCCAAGCCTCTCAGCATATACCACGCAAGTTAACCACCAAGGGCCCCCAGTGCCTAATGCATGTACAGCTTAGGTTAACCACCAACTGGCTGCCTGGGCCTTTGCTATATACAGTGAGTGTTGACCATCAGGGCTCTGCATTTATAGCAAGAGTCAACCACCAGAGTACCAGGGTTTCTTGACAAATACAACGCAAGTTAACTACAAGAACGTATCTTTGGATTGAACAACGGGGGGGTTGAGGTCCCCACCCATTCATCATGATAATATGAATACTTGGGGGTGGGGGGTTGGACTGGCCAGTTCTGATTATTGGAGGGGTTACAACTCTCCCAACTCCCCCCCGCCCCCCCTCACACAATTTTCCCCCATAGCCCCCATCATACCATCATATACAGAGCAAGCTGTAAAATACAAGTTAACCACCAGGTTCCCCACCACACGTTGCAAAAATCCAGACCCTCTATGTCAGGCCTATTCAACTAGTGGTTCGCATACACCGTTATATTTCTATGGCCTGCAAGAAGCTGTCTGTTGTTCAAGCACTTATGTAATATGATAAATAAAATGAGGTACATAATATTATTATAATTAACTAATGTGCTGTGATTGGCTGCAGCACAATTACACCTGCCCTGGTGTAATGTCAACTAGTGTCAACTGGTAAGATAGCTTTCATTTAAAGATCTTTCAGTTAACAGAAAGATGTGTAGCTGATTGTGAAAATCACCAGTTCCAGAGTGAATGGATTGACACATATTTATTTACTTTGCCAGCTGCAACAAGCAATAAACTGCTACGGATGCATTGCCATAATAAAAGAATACAATGTAAAGAGGCACTACATGTCAAACCACGGCTTGTTATGAAATGGTTCCTGGGGGCTCTGAGTAACCAAGAAGGAAAACACAGGTGCTGCACAGGTATTATGAATAAGTCTAGTTATTGTTAGTTTGATGGCTACTGTTTTACTATGTTAGTATTCATAGATGGAGTCCTGTTTTAAATGTATCTTGTCTGCTTGGAGCTGTTGTTGATGGTATTACGAGGAGGCCTAATTACTGTTGCTCTGAATACTGTTTCACCTTTATGATTATGGACCTGTTATAGGCACTTTATGTCTCCATGTGATTGCTATTGATGGTATTATAAAAAGGTGTTCTGTTAGTCTGACAAAAACTGCATTATTATATAGTAGTAAAGTGAAAGTAAATAGTAAAGTGAAACGAAAGGTAGTAGTATAAGTTTTTAATGTTATGCTGCGACAAATTGTTTTGTGTGGCCCACGAACCCTAAGGGACCGGGGGACGGAGGGTGGGGGAAGGTAGGGGAGTTGTTCCAAAAGGCAGGTGCTCATTATCTGGTCCTGACAAGATTATTAGAATTTTTGTTTCATTGTAGAAATGGTTACTAAAACATTTTCTTAAGTGTAACTTCTTCAATTCTATTCATAATGTTAAGATCTTTATCAGAACTGTTGAAATGAATATCTAACATTTGTCTGTTGAAAAAGACAACATTTTTCAAGAGGTGCACTTACATTTTCAAAGCACTGAATCTGTGTGTTCCCTCCCCCAACCTTGCTACTTTCACTCTTCCTCTCACACTGCAGAGTTTGCATGCTCCACTTGGCTTACAGACGAGGTGCTCTCCCACTCCCTGCTTTACTCTCTCCCTCCCACCTGGGATTTCATTCATGAATACACAGACTATATACTATACAATAGAGAATATATATATATATATATGAATGACCTGTCTGCATTCCAAAACTGCTTATCTAGTAAAAGGTCACAGTGAGTCTGGAGCCTTTCCCAGAAAACACAGGGCAGGGGTCACTTCAATTTTCAAATTCCCCCTTACAGATTTAGCAACAACTTTCAGAAGTGTTGGATATATATATATATATAACATATGTACAAAACACCAAGCACTATTAAGTTAAAGTCTATTTCACAAATACAGATATTTTTACTGGAAATAGTGGTCTCTCGTGTAACCTGAGGTTTGCCACCACACTCATTCCTCCACCCACTTTCTCCACTTGTTAATCTTCCCAGTTCCGGTCATTGCTGACCTATCATTTGGAAGAGCTACCACTGCAGTGCATGGGAATGGAAGAGCAAGTTCTGCAAATGTTATATATATATTCTTAAATATTTTAAGAATTTCCATAAATATATATATATATATATATATATGGAAATTCTTAAAATATTTTTAGCGCTCAAAACTTTTTTCCTTTTGCCCAGCAGCCATTCTAAGGCAAACTGGTGTCAAATAAAAAAGCACTGAAAAATAAATAAACTTCACGATATTCACAAAAGTGTAACTTTAAGCATGACCCACGTACTATCATCGCTATTCAGAAACCGTGCTTCGTGAATATGATATGTGGACTTTTTCTTTGACGACTCCCGTTTTGTCGACCTTCCCTGCAGACAGGAAGCTACAGACCGCGCATACGGCTTTAGAAGGTCGGGCGCAAAAGGCACCCCCCCCGGGCGAAACTGACCCTTATTAAATACAATTATACAATACAAATATAATTATTATAAGTTGTGATAACACTGAGCAGCCGCCTCAGCGAAATATGAGAGTGGCAGCAAGCCCGCCCGCCCGCGCGCACACGGACAGATGGACGGACTGGCGAGCGGGCGCGCGCGGCCCGACACGCGCGTGCGCGAGCGTCCCGCCATGCACCGCTAACTGGCGTCCTTTGACCCGGCGTGTTCTGCTAAACATCCGGGCTACATGTGCGGTATGGTGGGGAAGATGGCGGCATTGGTCCTCCCTACTGACTGGATCAAAAACTGGGAAAAATCGGGGAAAAGCGAGTTGTAAGTGGCCCTCCGGCGCACGATCCGAGACAACGGGAGCGTTACGCGCCCAGTCGTGTGAAAGTTGTTTCTGCGCGTCCGCTTCGCCTCGCCAAGTTTTCGACCGACTGAATTCTAGTAGTACTTTCTGCATTGTGTCCATTTGACCAGCTTCACCGGAGCAGTAGAGTAGAACACCGAGTTTTGCGCTAAAATGACCAATTCGAACCCGATCAGTTACTTTTAACCAGCCCGGGGGTGTTATGTCGAAGAAAAGAGCGTAACGGAGCCGGGATGGCGGAGTAGCGCATAGCATCCGAGCCGAGCCTGATAACCTCCCTCCCCGGAGGTTTTCGCTGGTCGTGGCGCGCACTTTCTTTTCGACGACGCGGACAGATGCATCCAGATAACCTCGTTTCCTCACTTTTAAGCCGGCGTGCCGCCGTCTGGGAGCGCCTGTCGCTGTTTGCGATGGGGGTTACGGGAAAAGCGAGTTAGCCGGCCGGCTAGCTGCGCGGACCGGGCATTGACCGTAATACGTAGCCGGTCCGAGGCATTTAAACAAGGCGTCGGGGTTGCAGAGTTAGGTTTAAGGTGGTAAAATCCAAGCACTCTGCTTTAACAGCAGAAATATACTCGGGATTTTATTAACACATCCTGCCTAGACACCAAATTACCTTCTGATTAATGTTCTGCCGCCCGTCCGCTATAGTCTATATTGTAAGCCTACGGTGTGTCCCGGTAGAGTATTTTCTAACTTGTGTGGTGGTACCAATATATCCGTGGCCTTTTCTGGTTCTCCATCTTTTAGTACTGTCATATATTTCTGCAATTACTTAAATAAAATTAAATGGAATCGGGCCATCTTTTACTCGTATTATACCACCCACAGCGAATTCCACTAAATACTCTCGGATGATACGAAATGCCATCGGTCTTGTAAAATCAGGGCTTGTTTTGATAGACAACGCACATAGATCTTTACCGTCGATCTTTTAGATTAATGTTTTTGTGATGTATGTAAATTCCCCCCCTTGTGTGTGTGCGGTAATCCGCTTGATCGCGAATTCCGTCGAATCACCCTACCAATGTTAATTTTCTGCATGGAGGTGTGGAATTCTTCACACTTTACCGAAATATTTGTAAATATTTACAAAACAACAGTTTTCACTAGAATTAGTTATTATGCTTTATCTTGGAATTTAACTGAATCATTTAGCAGTTATAGTTTTTCAAGAGCTTTACTGTATAGTTGTATGATACATAACATGTCAGGGAAATGTGCCCCCAGATTAAAATTTAAGTTTTAGAAAATAATTGGGAGTCACTTCTGACAGTATTTTGTTACCTGTGTTTCCTTTGAATGTTTAACATTTCTTCTGAAAAGTTTATTTTGGGCCAGCATTGTCATTTTTACTTCTGATTATTCATGCAATGCACATCTATAATCCCATTTTGTATGTTTAGACTAAGAAAAAGTTCTCTAAGCATTGATTATTTTGTTTCCTTTAGTTTACAGCTATGTCGGAATCTGTCAGATAGACCCAGTGATGACGTGACACAAAAAGGTAAGCAGTTACTAGACTTCTCAGATATTTGTGGTTAAATTATTTACTCCTACGCAGGAAATTTGTTACTTTAATTCCAAATTATACTGCACATCTGTATGTTATCTACAACACTTAATCCAGTGTGTGGAATTGTCTTTTAAATTGTTTTTCCCTTTTTGTATTCAGACATTACATTTTTGTAGCATGTCGGACCAGTTTTAGCCAGTAACACAGGAATTTAAAAGTTGAAAATGGCAGTGAACTCTTTAGTTGATGTACCTTTAAATAACTCTGGTACGTGTGTAAGTGCTTATTTCTTTAGTTACATTCTTGAAAAATAGGTTTAATTTAAAATGAAATATTTCATTTGCTATGCGTGTGATTACTTTTTGCAAGTTGTAGAGACAGCTTTGCAGAAGCCATAGAACATGGACGATAGGTCCATCATTTTTGTATAGCATGATCACTTAAAAAAAAACAATCAGTACATGAGTACATACCCCCCCTATGGATTCTGTGTTTCTTTAGTGGTTTCTAGGTAACAGGAGGTGCTGCATGGTGAGCCAGGGGCATGTTGTTTCTCTCACCAAGCTTTAAGGCCTATTTTCTCAAGGGGTTCTCTGTGTCTAGAGATAAGGCCACACCCTATGATGCAGGGCTGATATTTTGAGTCTTAACCTGGAGTGAAAGATTGTTTTTCTTACTGTGTTCTGTGTTCATTTCTCACATTTTATGTGGTTTTTAGAAGGGAATTTTTACCTTATTCTCCAGACTGAATTTTTACAGTAGAACTCATGAGTGCTATTCACTAGGTGATATCCTTGTTATGGGCAGGGGATTGTTTTGTTGTGATTTATAACTTTATCAAGTTATACTGAGTTAATGTCACTGTTGTACTCATTTCCAAAATGGTTTGTGGTGGTAGGGTTGTTTTAGATATTGTTTTCTGATTATAATGCCTAAGGGTAAATGTACTGAACTGCCCTGTATATATAGTTAACATTTATCCTTTTCAATTTGTGTGTGCCAGCATACAAAGTGGTACCTAGATGCCTAACCCCGTAAATTTTACTCTGAACAGCTGTTGGAAATTCTGACTTGAGCTTTTTCTGCTATATCACTCCTCCTCTACTTTCTCCATCCCGTCTAACCTCTGCATCACAAAATCATAAAATGCATAAAAATCCTCAGACATTGGTCTGAATATGGCTACAATTAAAAGTAACCAGCACCAGATTAAATAATGAAGTCAGTGAGGCATGCTCAGCATTGTTAATGGCAAGATGTAGATTGCCGCGGGCTTCATTACGTCATTATCCTTGGGATATTGCTGCTATGTGCCTATAGTCTACCTTTTATTAGGGTTTTGCCTGCAATGCACACAAGGTGGTGTTTGGAGAATATTATACAGTGGGAGATTATGGCATGTAGTATCAGAGTAGTCCTTGTCAATCTTCTCTGAGTGAGTGAGAAGTGCCTCCTCAACAGCCTTCACCTTTTGATCGCATCGCAGTTCCTGCTGCTATTAAATGAAGAATTCTGTCTGAGTGCTTGTCCTGCATGGTGGCAGATCTTGCACATGTGCGTCTTACTTTGGCATTTGTCGGTAGGCAGATGCTGTAATTCATTAAGGGTTACCATAGTAAGTTTGGTCCCCTTTCCGTTCGCTTTGTCGCAGAACTCCAGGCTGCCCTCTATGACCTCTCCTCCCACGTCATCCGCGGGACCCTGAAGCTGGAACTGGCTGCTAGCGCCCTGGCTGACGTCATGGTATGTACCGTGTGACCAGGTGGCATGCTGGGGGTCCACTTAACCCCGCATATAGCTGCACCAGTCTGAATAAGTAAATGTCCACTTTATGGTTCCTGTAGAGGCCAGGCTGGCAGGTAACATAGCCTACTGACAGCGCAGGGCCCGATTTCTCTAACCTGAATATTACAACGTCTGGTACCTGCTGGCACAGGAATGAAGGAGCCAAAAGTAATGAGAATTTCTGCATGTAGGGAAAGCCTCAGCTTTTCAGAATTGTAGCATATGACATTTTGAAACATTTTTTCCATGAAAATCCTTGGCCTGGCCTAGCGTGGCTCCTAATGTCTACCAAGACCTCAGGTGTTCAATTTAGAATCTGAAGTCTGTCATGTTTTTTTAAGGATTTCTAATTAATGATTGTAATATTCTGTAGCACGTTTTGGTTTTTGATATCTTGATTATTTTTGTCATATGAAAACTTACTACCCTGTTGCTTTGATCCTTATTGTCACCTTTGTGACAATAAAGTATGCTTTTCTTTGATGTGGCAAAACTCTTCTCTTGTGTTTTTTTTTTTCTACCGGAGATGAATATGTTGCCCCTGGGGACATAACTAGTTGATTGTTTTTTTTTATTTGCAGGAGTTACGAGAAGATATGTCATCCATTTTAGCAGACGTCTTCTGTGTGTTGGGTTGGTGTCTTCAAATGTTTCCTTCAAATATAGCTTTTATTTGAATTTACATGGATATTTGAGCAGTCTCTGAAATGAAGTGATTAAATCAATGGGTGATTTCCAACACATCCAAGTTTATGAAAACGTATGATGTGTATCAGTGATTTTCAGGTCTATACTAATCTTTTTCTATGGTATTTAATACAGATATTGAAACTGGCTGCTTGGAAGAAAAGACCAAACGTGACCATTTTACGCAGTTGGTGGGAGCCTGCTTGGTGAGTGTGGGTGTTTGACCTATTGCGGCATGAAATATCTGCAGCAGAAAAGGCCTGCATACCTAACACGCCTGCAGGGAAATGGCAATGTTGTTATTCGCCACTGGGTGGCAGCATTGCTTAAGCAAAACGAATGTCTAGCCAGTCATTTTGAAATCTCATCTGCCCAGACTTCCATCGGTAGTTTAAGCTTTGTGTTTGAGAAATAATTTTACATTGCTGTCCTCTAAACTCTGAAGATTGGCTCAGTTAGTATGATTGACCTACTATCTGTCCTGCTAGGGAAATGCATTCTCTGCTGACAGGCTGCATCTCTTTGACATGAAATGCAGAGTTCTTTTGAAAAGCTTTAGTGTCGCGCTAAAGTTAGGGATGGGCCGTGAAAAGTCCAACATTCTAAAAAGCCTTTGCTGCTTGTATAAGCTTTTAAACGAAGCAGTGTTTTCCTCTTTCTCTGCTTAGAGAGCGGAATAATTATGGGCCAAGTCCATGTCACGTTGCATAGCTTGGGTTGTATACATGGCTGGGGGGAGGAACAGAAATGGTTGATTTGTGGAGTGGGCTAGCAGGGCGGTAGTGTACAGCCATGAGATGCCATCTTCTGTTTGTGAGGGTGAACCTTTTCTTCAAAAGGCAAATTAGCATTAGTTGCTCTGCTGGGGTCATCTGGTTATATGGCATTTGTGAGCTCGTCAGCCGTCCCCTAAGGCCGCGGCCTTTAGGTGGCTGTGTTCACAGCCCCCCTGCTCACACCACTTACTTGCCCCTTCATGTCCCAGTTCTTCGTGTCAGACGCCGTCCTGAAGGAGCGACTGGATCCAGAGACTCTGGAGAGCCTGGGCCTCATCAAGCAGGCCCAGCAGTTCAACCAGAAGATCGTCAAGATCAAGACCAAGCTGTTGTGAGTGTACTGTTGTAGGATTGGGGGTGGGGGGGGTCAGGAAATGACCGACCATTGCAGGTCAGAGCATCTGTTTACCTCGTTTCCCTTCTTGGCAGCATGGGAACATCATTCTGAGTGTGAAAAATCACACTGCTGTCTTTTTGCTCACTGTGGCCTTGCCTGTGTTTGGGCCTTATACAGTCTGGCACCTTCAGGACATGCTATGTAGACCAGGACGCAGAAGATATGGATTATTTGCGCTTCAAGCACGTCTCCAAATTTGTCCTGTTTTATTTTTGTCTATGGATGATGATGATGATGATGATGAAACCTTTTATTGCTGTTGTAATACACCTTGTCAGTGCAAAATTGGCCATCAACCCAACCATACATGTACACAAACATCACATTATAGGGGGTAGACAGGTCAGGAAGACAGGGGATATAGGAGGAACCAAGAAAACAGAATTACATGAGGAGAGAACCTCACAAAGAGGCTGGCTGCAGTTGACAAATACTTTATAGAAAATTGGTTTTCTCTCTTGCAGAATGAGCTCCGTAGACAAATCCCTGAGTACTGAGCTATACTTTTGCTGTCTGCCTCCTTGAACACAGTCTGCTTCCCTGCGGTGGAATGTGTCGAGCTTCCAGTGGTGTTACCTGAGAGAGAAGTGCGTCCCCCCCCCCAGCTACATGCTCACCATTTATGACTGTCTGTGTCCCTCTGCTTTTCCTGCCCCATCCACCACAGCTACAAGCAGCAGAAGTTCAACCTTTTACGGGAGGAGAATGAGGGCTATGCTAAGCTGATCACTGAGCTGGGCCAGGACCTTTCAGGCAATGTCACCAGCCACCTCATGCTGGAGAGCATCAAGTCGCTCATAGGTAGGGTGTTGCCCAGTGCCTGCCCAGCACCTCGCCTCAGTGCCTTCCCCTGCTCCCACCCTCCTCATAGTAGCCTTCCTCTGACTTCAGTGCCATCTGTGAAATATCTCTCCTTTACTGTAACCCGCTTATGTTCTAATTTCAGTGTAAATCTGCAGAAAAGCCCTCCTAAGTTTCTGTAAATAATCAGTGACGTGGTTTTAAGCCCAGCTACGCTTGATGGTTAGTTTCCAAAAAGGCACCGAGTGAAATCCCAATGCTAATCACGCCTTTTCACCCCCTCTGCTGGTCGCCGCCATTTCCGGGATGCCGTGTGACCGCGGCCTTTGCCACGCAGCATGTGCATGGCTGCCCCGTTAATTGTTCCTAGAGACGGCTCAAGAATAATAGATGTGAAAAGTGATTATCCTGGGTACGCGTGTTTTTTTTTAGTCCACGTCTGGCCTTCGAATGGACGTGCTGATCAGGCACCCGTGTCTGTCGCGGTATGGACATCTGTGCCGTTTGTTTCAGCAAATGTGTGTCCTGAATGGGACTTGATGAAATGCTTTGGGACTGATGCCAAAAAATGCACCTGACAGGCTTTTGGGCTTAAAAAATAAATGAATTTCCTAATCCGAACCGTGCCGCTTGAAAAAAACGCCCTCGGCGAGTCATGAGGCAGTGGGGTCAGAGGCTGCCCCTCCTGCCGTAGAGGACAGGTGCTCCGTCGCTGCTCGGGCGTTGTGATGATCTCACCTCGTCTCCCTCCAGGTTGCTTCAACCTGGACCCCAACCGCGTGCTGGACATCATCCTGCAGGTGTACGAGTGCCGCTCCGACCAGGACGAGTTCTTCCTGCCTCTCATTAAGTCCTACATGTGCGAGCCGCAGACTCTCTGCCACATCCTGGGCTTCAAATTCAAGTTCCACCAGGTGAGGGAGCCACCCGCTGGCTGTCAGCGCGTCTCCTCCGCCGTGGCTGTGGAGCCTCCCGCTTACGTGTCACGACTTCCAATCCCCGGGCAGCCCCTGTGGCTCAGACATGGGAATTAACTTTTAACTGTTATAGTGAAACTACTGCTGGCATTAAAGATCACTATCTGCCCCCTGGATCAATGGCTGCTCTAAACAAATAACGTGCAGTATTTCAGCTCTGTAAAAGCTGCTGGCCGAGCTGGATATCAGGCTGCTGTAAAATGTAGCTGGTCATTGTGGAAGTGGTCACCAGCAATTTGTGACTTCAGGTTACCTTCAGATAGACTGTGATTCCGTGATTTTTAGGGGAGGTCTGTTATTATTGTACGTTGCATCACTCTCACGAGCAGTACATATTAGTGGTTTAACATTTATTCCTCGCTTTTATATGTAATTTATAGCTGTGTATAGGAACTCCCTGAAAAATGTCACTTCTAGTTGCACTTAAACTCCTGACTTGAATTCAGTTTCATCTTCAGCTTGTCGTCTGACCTTTTGGCAGTAATGATCAGAATTAGCAGAAATCCAGCTTTAAGTGCCGTTTAAGTGGACTGGCGTGTGGGTGGGCGGATGTGGATGTCTCATATAAAGGACTGTGTAACGTTTGCTTTTTTTTTTTCCCTCTTGGCCCTCAACTCCCCGCCAGGTCGTGTTGGCATCCGATCAAAGCTTGCATAATCTCCCCCCTTGCCGGTCTTTTGCTTAGCTAAGGATTCAAACTTCAGTGCGAGGTGGCAGCTGCGTTTTTTTTTGCCGGGTGTACGAGGCAGATGCGGGCGCAGACGCTGAGATGGTTCTGCTACGAGCACCTGCTCGCGCCTTGCTCGGGGTGCACAGTGTGCACTTGTTTAGCTCTTGCTTTGATCTCGAGCGACCAGAGCCTTACCTGCTAGCTGTTTAAACGGTAGTGGTCCAGCTTGTACGCCCTGCTCCAGTTCAGCGGCAACATCTGCTGAGTCACTAAACAAGACGAGACTCTTTGGCTTGTCTTGGTTCTCGCTTCTAATGTAGGCGTGCAGTATTTGTAATGGTTCTGTTGTCTGTTTTAAATGGAGCAGCGGGATAATTGTAATATTAGCCGGGCTGGAGCAGTGTCATGGGGTTTCTTCGTTAATTGGGTCAGAGGAACACCAGTCTGTCATTCGGATATATATTTAGTATGGCTCGTGCAGAAGGCCTCTCCCTCGGCATCCTGGATAAATGTCTGTCGCCTAGCTTATCTACAAAATGGCTGCCCGCACGCACACGTCCCCACCCCCCTACCTCACATACCGACGGCCTGCTTTCCCCTTCCCCAGGAGCCTAATGGGGAGACGCCATCGTCGCTGTACCACGTCGCCGCGGCTCTCCTTCAGCACAACCTCATCCAGCTGGACGACCTCTATGTGCACGTAAGTGGCCTTGCTCCCCCCCCCAGATAGCGCCAGTCCAGTGGGGGCTC
>JAODKL010000002.1:21069292-21080362 GCA_026780765.1 Petrocephalus schoutedeni | reverse complement strand
TGCCCCCCCCCCCCCCCCCCCCCCCCCCCCCCCCTCTGCGCTGTCAGGGACGTTCCTGACATCCTCAGACTTAGACCATTGAGAGAGTGGAGGTGTGAAAACCACGTAAGGGTTCACACCTTCCAAAAAAACACCTCTGGAAAGCCATGCATAAGCATGGCTGCGCCAGTCAGTTGAATAACGTGACGGGCATTAGCAGGCCCCTCGAACGTTTGGAATGTCATCCAGTCCCACGGCTCTCCTGGAGGACGGTGTCCACCAGGCTGCAGGCCCTGGACCAGTTACCGGCCTCCCTGACGCTGCCCTTGCCGTAATCTGTCCAAATAAACATTTGTCCAGCCAGCTAGCTTTGTGTTTACAAACAACACCTTGCCAAAATTGTCTTTCAGTGTCCTCCAAGATCTCAGTGGGGGCCTGGTCACTCATTACGTGCCGCGTTTCCCGCTCCAGCAATGGGAGGGGGCAATCGTGCCACTCAGTCGGAATCGCGGCGCGGGGCGGGGGGCCGTCACGTGGGCAGTGTCTCCTCGCTGGAATGTGGGCGGCCGATTTGGCCGCAGTTTTTAACGGGAAGCTCTTTGTGCCGCGGCTTCCAGCTGCTCCCCTCGGACGCCAGCATCGTGGAGGAACACAAGCGCCAGATCCTGGAGGCCAAGCAGATCGCCCGCAAGCTCAACATGGTCGTGGTGCCTTCTGAGAAAAGCGAGGACAAGGAGAAAGAGAGGGAGAAGGAAGAGGAGAAGAGTGAGAAGGTACCGCCGCCGGCCCACACACGCCCCGCCCTGCCCTCACCCCACCTTTTTTTTTTTTTTTTTTAAAAGTTCATTCGAGTTTCCACAGTTTTCCAAAGCAATACATAATCCGGTTAATTAAATCATGACTGTACTAGAGGTCCTCTGCCCCTTATCTCTCCAAGGTCGTCGCCTTTGAATGACTTTGTCCTGCACTGTGGCGTGCCACGGAACCAGCCACGTTAAATTGAAAGCTCTAATTGTATTTATTAATGAACAGGACGAGCCCCGAATGAGCCACCAGCTGTTTGGGGCTGAGGGGTCTCAAGGGAGACGGCATTGTGCAGTGGAGGCATATTTAATATTTATTACGTTTAAACACAATCTTCCAAGCCATGACTCTGTTAATTAAAAGAAGCTGGGAAGGAGAACTTCCACCCGACGGGAGGGATTTCGCCCGCTGCCGCCATGTCGGTTCGGCAGTTGTCAGCAGAGATTGACAGGCGGGAGAGCTGGTGCTTGTCTAAATGTGCTTAACCTGCTGGTGCTGGGCTGTTATTTTCCTCATCATTCCCTTCACCATCCCCACCTTGGCGATTATCACCCCTCCTTTTAGCAGGGCCTGTGAAACTCCTGGACTCATCCTCTAATAAGATTAACCTCTGTGTACTTTGTTAGGTCTTTTTAAAATACTGTGTGTCAGACCCTTAGTCTTGCTTGCATATGGTGGGCCGTGGTGAAGCCTAGAGTTAATGTGTTAGATTGGGCCGTGAGCGAGAAGTCACGTGTGTTTAGTTGGTTAATCCCAGCAGGGAGAGGCAACGCTGTTGACCGACCAAGGGAGCCGCTGTCAGAGAAGGCGCGCGAGTGCCGTCTGTGGGTTTGTGTTAACATCATGACAAACACTCAGACCCAGCTGTGGGTCCTGGCTGCTGCTGTCCTGCAGAGATTAAGTTTGCCATGGCAACCCTGTGTTCCTCTGTGATTGCCAGTGATGGGGAAACGTTCTGCAGAAGACTGGCCTCGCCTTGTCTGCTCCTTGTGCCACCAGCCTCCGAGTCGTGCCAGTTCTCCCCCCGTCGTGGCCTCCCTGGTCTCCGCGTGCCCTGCCCTCCGTTTCCTTCCTTCACCCCTCTTCTCTGTCCCCCCTCCCCCCCACCACAGCCTCCTGACAACCAGAAGCTGGGCCTGCTGGAGGCCCTACTGCGCATCGGAGACTGGCAGCACGCTCAGAGCATCATGGAGCAGATGCCTGCTTTCTATGCCACTTCGCACAAGGCCATCGCCCTGGCGCTGTGCCAGCTGCTGCACCTCACCATGGAACCTTTGTACCGCAGGTATGCGAATGCTCTCATGCGCGCACACACGCACACACACACACGCGCATGCCTTTGCTATAATGAAAAATGTCTGGCTGCACCAGAACAGAAATACTCAAAGGTTGAAGTTTTGGAACTTCCAAGTCTGTTTTTAAAACTGTTGAATAAACCTATAGGTTTACCTTTCTACTGAGGCTCTTTTGTGTGGCTGAGAAGTTAGGACATCATGAGAGCACGCACACACACTTTCCGATATTGATACGCCTTTGCCGCTCCTTATTCCGTACTCTGCTCCCCTCGTGGAAGCGGTCGTGGTGTCGGCTCCCGTGAGAGCGTGGATGCGCTTGGGCGCCCTGGTGCACACTCCCAGCCAGCTGGGCCAGGCTCTGCAAGTCAACTTCACGCATCCATGTCTCTCTGCTCCTGTGGGTGGACAAATGCTGACTCATTAGTGCCTTCATCTGCGCCCATGATTCATGCTAATTAACCTCTCTATAAATAATCCTAATTCTTCTGGTAAGAGTATTATTGTTTTTCTTGCAAATTAATGGAAACGGTCGAGAGCGAGGAGGCCGTAGGATGGGCTCCTCCCCCGGGGCCTGGCCAGCGCCAGGATACTGCATGACGCTGTACCCTGTCTCTCCCAGAGCGGGCGTTCCCAAAGGAGCCAAGGGCAGCCAGCTACGTCCCCTGCAGGGCGAGCGGGTGCCGCGGCCCGCCGAGACCTTCGAGGACCTGCGGAGGGAGGTGTTCAGCATGCTGGGCTACCTGGGCCCCCACATGTCGCACGACCCCATCCTCTTCGCCAAGGTGGTGCGGTTGGGCAAGGCCTTCATGAAGGAGGTATGTCATGCTGGTTTCGGTATCTCGGGGTGGACCTGAGAGGGTGATGCGCATCCTCTGTTTTGCCGACACGCTCCTCACTGCCCTCCTGTTCTTTCCGCAGTATCAGAACGAGAGCCGGCCGGACCACAAGGAGAAGATGGTAAGCGATGATGCAGTGAGGCTCGTGTGTGCCTTGGGCCCCGGCTGTGGTGGTGCCCTCCTCCTGACTGCTGTCTGAAGGTTAACTCTGTGTGTTTAACATAATTTCTGCCGGGCTTTATGGGAGCATCCATACGGCATGTAATTCAGAAGCCTGGGCTGTGGCCGTAGCCGCCCCAGACATTTAATGCCGTTTGGGGGGGACGCTTTGGCGCTGAAGAGCTCGCGTGTTGCCGGTGTTCTATCATGGGGTCCATAAAAGGCATAAAAATAAATCTCTCTGCGGGGGATTTACGGGCAGGCCGGCGTGTGTGCCGGCGGGCCGCCTTTGTCTCCGGGGCTCCGCTCCGCTCGTAAAGGCCCTCAGCCGTCACTGTGCTCCTGCAGGACACCTTGCTGAGCTGTTTCCTCAGCATCGCTGACCAAGTGCTGCTCCCCTCACTCACCCTCATGGAGTGCAACGCCTGCATGTCCGAGGAGCTCTGGGGCCTCTTCAAGCTCTTCCCTTACCAGCACAGGTGGGTCCGCCGTGACGGCCATCTTTCCTGTCCCTTGACCTTTAACCTTTGGCCTGCGCCCCGACCTTTACACAGCTACGTTAGCGTTGATGTTTGACGCAGGCTGTTTTCGATGGCGTGACGGGGCTGCTAAGGAGGATCATGCCGTGGTATCGGGGGAACGGTTTGTTCCGTTATGGAGGCTGAGCCCAAGCTCACTTTTCTGCACTTTGCCCAGGTATCGACTGTACGGGCAGTGGAAGAACGAGACCTACAGCAGCCACCCGCTGCTGGTCAAAGTAAAAGCCCAGACTGTGGACCGGGCCAAGTACATCATGAAGTAAGTGCGTTTGGCCCTTGTCTTTGTGAGCAGCGCCCCGAGCTGACGGCAGCGGGCGATTTCCCGGCCGGGAGCCCAGAATAAGCACAAGGTCTCAGACGAGGACCTGGGACTCGGTGTTTGCCGCATGATCAAAACGGAGCTCGGGTGTTAATGGGTGAATGAGCTTCGGCTGGGGTGCTTATCAAAAACAGGGCCTGGGTTTGACAGATTCTGACCATGCTGGGTGTTTGCTGGGGTTGGTTATATGCGCAGCCAGCTGTCCCGCTCTGCGCGGCTCCGATTCTCCCAGGATGCTGTTTAATGGCCATTTCCTGCGCCGGCCGGCCGTCCTATCTGCACTCCTAAGCATCTGTGTGCCGTGAATGCAGGATCAGGCCCTTTTTGATGATCTGGCAGATTGCAGAAGGCTCTGCAGCATGGGGATGTGCTCCTTTGAGCACACGTCAATAAAATATGGTGTTTTGACACAGCAGAGTGAGATGTGGGAGGCTGAGGGTGTGCCGGGGAGAGGCTGCCAGAAGACGTTTGTCCATCAGGAGCGACTGGCGGGGGGGGGGCTCGCCTTGGCCCTTGGGCCGCTCCACTCCGGCATCACCCTCCGTTCAGTGCTGCGCGGTCACCTTGTCCAGTGTCGCCACAAACACGGGTCCCAGCTGCCGATGTTGCACATGGAGCTCTTTGGCCACCTGTTCTGCAAGGTCGGCGGCTCAGTCGCAGGGAGACCACTGTGTCCTCACGAAATCCGCAGGAAGCTCTGTCAACGCGTCTCTCTCGGCCCTTCATACGTGTGTCTGCATTCCCCGGGCCTGTCTGCCCCGTCAGGGGGAGTTCCCCCTCGCTGCGATTGCGCCCCCGGCATGTCGGCAGGCCGTCGGGTCTGCTGCGCGTGCTGTGCGTCGGGTCTGTCGCAGTGCTCGAGGCGCCGCGCCCCAGCACCAGCTGCCCCAGCGAGGGACCCTTTCCAGTCCTGCAAAACAGAAATGCAGCACAGTGCCGGGTGCTGGGTGCAGGCCGCTGGCCTCCTTTAAGCCGGGATTCCCTGGCCTTTGGGAGGCAGCAAAGCACCAGACCTATTAGCTGCCTGCTTTTGTTGCCTCCCCCCTTCCTCCGTCTCCTCCTCCTCCTCCTCCTCACAGTTAATCCAAGCTGCCAGCTTCTCTCCAGTGCCATCGATAACGTGACCCTAGTTGAAACGTGCCGGGCTTCGTAAGCACTGTTCCTCCCGTCACAGGGCTTCCAGGGGTATCCGGGCAGGTGTGTGGACAAGAGCAATGACCCTGAGGGGAGGTGTGTGTGTGTGTGTGTGTGTGTGTGTGTGGGGGGGGGGGGGGGGGTGAATGCGCCTGGGGGTGGTAATCTGTGGGAGGGCAGGGGACACTTGGCTGCGCGCAGGCGTGGGGCGCGGCAGTGATGGAGAGCTGAGGACTGCAGTGCTGCCGCAGTGGAATTGTGGGAGCAGTGGAGCAGAAAGGGGGGATTGGGTGGTGGTGTGCACCCCGCCTCGCACATAGCGTTTCTGCAGTTTATGCTAACGCCGTGCTGTTAATCACTACCTGAGTCTGTTTAAGAAGCCGTTTGGGAGGCATCATTTGTCTGCCCGCTTCCTGTATTCGGACATTTTACTGACACATGAGTTTCTGTCTGCAGCTACTGTTGACTTATAAGGGTGATGGGGGTGATTCACTGCTATTACTGGGGATCCCCCCCCTCCTCCGGTCCCAGCTGGCCTGCTGCTGTGGCGGGGAATCTTCGGCAAATCTTCCCTTTTATTGCCCCTGCAATATATTATGCGGCGTCTTAATCCAGGGGCTGGTAGCCAAGTTCATTCAGTGCGTTAAGCCCTCTTAACGGCAGGCGTGAATAACCGCTCCCCTGGACCGACGGAGAGGTTTCAAACAGCCGTTTTGGACCGGCGCTCGTGCGGGACGCAGCCCACTCTGTGATGTCATTGCCTCAAGGGCACAGCGGGCACCCGTAAAGGCTGTGTTTACACATGCCTGCGTGCAGATAGCTCCCATAAGCAGCCGCGGCAAATGTAAACCCCCACACCCCCCGACTTCATTACCCGCCAATGAATCACAAGCCTTTATTAGAGTGTTAAGCAGAGAGCTAATACCTCCCGGTGTGGGGCAGCGCGGGGGGCTGGAGCCGCAGTGGGCCTCACGCAGCATGTTAAGCAGCATGGGGACCCGCACTGTCGAGGGGGCGGGGCCAGAGGACGCAGGCGGTGCTGTGCAGGACTGCCGCCCACGCCATTCTGACCCAGTGATTATTCGGGATTCCCGGGGCACGCTCTGAAAAGCCCCCCTTTGTAGCAGTATGTAGCTGCCCGTTATCAGCAGTCTCTCTGTCTGTTCCGGCAGACACCGGTTTCCTATGCTCCACAGAGCTCGACGGTGTCCCTTTAAGGTTTCCCAGTAGGCTTTTGGGGCCCTTTGTCATGAATCTCACACCTCTGTCACGTCTTTGCTGTCGCCCCCGTCAAAGATTCTGTAGGACCTTTTAAGTCTCTGCGTTGACGTTTGCACTGTTAGCCCTGTTAGCATCTTTAGTGTCTTCAGGGAAGCAGTCTGCAAAATCGCGCCCCAGTCACTGTCCTCTCTTTCCCAGGCGACTGACCAAGGAGAACGTGAAGCCCTCCGGACGGCAGATCGGCAAGCTGAGCCACAGCAACCCCACCATCCTGTTTGACTATGTAGGTGCCGCCTGGGGCCTGTGTGGGTTAGATGGGGTTAGCGCCGATCCCCAGCCATCTGGCCCGTGTGACCTAGCCGTTTGACGGACGGGCTCCTCGTTAGTGACTGGGCCAGTGGATCGGCTCCATAATCCTGTTTCGGATGATCTGCTCTGGAATGTTAATAATCCCATCTCTGGCAATTAAGGTGACCCGGTTTGCATGTGATCCACAGCCGCCACACGCCACCCGGTGTAACTGGGCACTCAGAACGCGCGATCCTGCAAAGTAAAATGGGGCCGGTGCTTTGACTGACTGACTTCCGTGGCACTGCTTCAAAGGCATTATCTCTCAGACGAATCTGTCTCTCACAAAGGATGGGGAGAATAAAAGTCTAATGTGTGTGTCTGTGTGTGTGTGTGGGGCGGGGGGGGGGGCTTTGTTGTCGCGCCAGAGACATGAGCAGACTGCAGAGCGTG
Source organism: Petrocephalus schoutedeni (assembly GCA_026780765.1). Classification (NCBI taxonomy): domain Eukaryota; kingdom Metazoa; phylum Chordata; class Actinopteri; order Osteoglossiformes; family Mormyridae; genus Petrocephalus; species Petrocephalus schoutedeni. Next base: position 21,073,335 of record JAODKL010000002.1, on the reverse strand, counting down.
GCTGCGTCGCCCGTTCGAGGGCCGCTTCTTGGCGAAGCAGAGAACTTGTGCGAGGGTGGATTTTTAAATATCGTTTTCTTGCCCTCCTCCTCGTACTCTCTTGCACAGCATGTCTCCGTGTTGCCTGACAGAAGCTTGGTTGTCAGGGGAGACAAGTCAAGTGGAATAGCGCAGAGAATCCTTTGGCGGTGGCCGCATCGCCGGGGACCCGTGCGTGTCCTCTGCACGATGTCGTACCTCCATCACAATCGCTGACCCAGCTGTGGCCTGGGCTGCTTCTGCTTCATTAGTCCTTAAACCCCCTAAGGTCCAGCACTGGCAGCTTGTAACGCTACCACAGCATATAGTTCTGTGCCCAAAACAAGGTTTTGGTTTGGAATGGCGGGAGACGAATCCCTACATGGCTGACGTTATGCTTTTTTTTTTTTCTTTTTTTTTTCTTTTCTTCCCCTCTCCAGATTCTGTCACAGATCCAGTGGTACGACAACCTCATAACACCGGTGGTGGACTCCCTGAAATACCTCACTTCACTCAACTATGATGTGCTGGCTTGCATCCTTTCTGTGTGTGTGTGTGTGTGTGTTTTTTTTGGGGGGGGGGGGATGCAGCTTGCCTGTTCTCGTTGCCTGGGAGAGAATTGTGTGACAGCGGGTGATATTCGCCACCTTGTCCTGACAGTCACATCCCCACGAGGTGCCAGCACTAAATGAGCAGGCGTGGGTGGCCTAGGCCTATCTCCTCGGACATGCCAGCCAGTAATGGGAAACCTTTCAGGGCCAGTAGCATTGCTCGCCTTGAAAATGTTAAGAGTTTAATGGTTCCATTTAGGATTGGCTAACCAGGAATCGGCATAGCTACACTCTTGCCTTTAAATTGCCTGCTCCAAAGAAAGTTTCCTGGTGCTTGCTGTCGCACATTTCTGCTCGCCGGGCAGTTTTTCCTCCTGAGCGCGGCCGTCTGGTAGCTGTCGCCAGGCCCGAGTCGGACAGGCTGTACCCGCTTAGAGGTGCAGCCTGTGACCCGCAGCATTGTGGCCCTTAACCCCAGTCCACAGACTGTATCATCGAGGCGCTGGCCAACCCCGAGAAGGAGAAGATGAAGCACGACGACACCACCATCTCCTCCTGGCTGCAGAGTGAGTCATTGTCCTGTCGTATGCCGAGACGGCCGCCAGCATCTTGCCGGGCAGGGCTGCCGGATACTGTGCTTTTCTTTAATAGCAGTGGAGCCAACCCACAGTCACGGCCACTGCCGATCTGGTACGCCCCGCCACAGTGCCGCCCCCCCAATTCCGCAACTGCCAGCCGTTGGGTCGTCACGTATGTGCCCACTGGAAGCGTGGGTACAGCTCTTTTCCCAGAGCCAACTAACCCGTGACGCCAAACCGATTTGGAATCGCGCAGGCGATAAATTATCCGTGCTGCCGGGATAATGGAATTTCGGCACGTGGCCGCGGATTGTTTTCTGCGCCGGCGATCGTGTGTCTGGTTCTGCTCTGACGCGGGCGTTTTCCCGACTGCCCTCATCGCGACCTCCAGAGTGGCGTAAAAATACATCCCCACCTGGCCCGGTTTGTCACGGGGATGAGCGGTGCCGTCACTTGCAGTTGGAACCTGGTGCAGTTACGTGTGTGTGTGTGTGTGTGTGTGTGTGTGTGTGTGTGTCTGCGCGTCGTCTCCATGCAGGTCTCGCCAGCCTCTGCGGCGCGGTTTTCAGGAAGTACCCCATCGAACTGGCCGGCCTTCTGCAGTACATCACCAATCAGCTGAAGGCGGGCAAGAGGTATGTGGGGCAGGGGGGCTGCTGGGGGCGCGAGCAATGTCCCTCACCAGTTGGGGAGGGGAAAAAGGCCATGGACATTTCCTGACCCAGCCTGCTTATCAAACCCCCTGTTTATCATGCCCCCCCCAGCACAAAACAAACAAGCCCTGTGAAGCTATTGTCATCACAGCTCCCGACAGTTACAGCATGAATTATTCAGAGTTGAGCAGTGCTTCTCCCTGGTCCTCCTTTGTTGTGCATGCTGAAGATCTGTCTCCTTCCCTGATGATACCTGTGTGTGTGTGTCTCTCTCTCCCTCTCCCCCCCCACCAGTTTTGATCTGTTGATCCTGAAGGAGGTGGTCCAGAAGATGGCAGGGATTGAGATCACGGATGAGATGACTGTTGAGCAGCTTGAGGCGATGACTGGGGGCGAGCAGCTGAAAGCTGAGGTAGGGGTGCCCTTACCTCCTCATCGCCTGGCTTGTCTGTGTGCTGAAAAGAAAACAGGCCATTTTTCTGATGTCATAATTTCCCACTGTGAAGATAAAAAAAAAAAACCGCACATGGTCACCCATGAGATGTTACATACCTGAATGACTGTGGAGAATGTTGGCAGTTGGATATTATTTATTAAAATGAAGTTACTGAAATGAGTTTTTGTGGAGGTGAGCTGGTTTCCTATAGGATTTCATGAGGTGTCTTCAGGTTTAACACTTGAGGTCCACAGGGCAGCAATGCTGTCCTTTCCTGGCAGACTTTCACCACAAGTTCTTGGCATGAACATTTTCTCTCGCCCAATCCTGCAATATACTTGGATGCTTCTCCAGTGATGCTCATTAAGTGTGAAGCTAATTCCCTGTACGCTCTGCCTGGATAGAGAAGCACAGCAGGCTGCGTTTACTTTGCTCATTACCTTCTCTGGTGTAGGGTGTAATGCTGCAGGAACACAGCGCCCCCTGTGTGTCGGCGGTGGCACTTGCTGTCCAAGAGTGCAGCTCTCAATCTTTGTAGATCCATATATTTTTGTTTATTCATTCCCCCCCCCCCCCACATCTTTGTGGATGTTTGCAGGGATACATGGCTCTTTATCCCAAAATGCCACCTTTTATGACAGTCCTGTAATGTTACAAGCCTTTCAATAATCATTTTGTTTTTTGTTGCTTGGCTTCTTTTGATCCGTGTTTCCCTCGTACTCGATCCTTCAAAAACCTTTTGATGTTTTGTACCGTTCTCTGTGTTCCTTTCATTATGTCTGATTTAAACCTGTGCACCTCTGCTTTCAGACTTGTTTTCTAAATTTACTACCAATAGTAGTAAAGCACTCCTCCCAGCCCCCAGCCGTGCTATGTGTTTTCGTTCTGATAAGTGTGTGTGGAGCTGTGGCCTTCAGGAAGTGAGGACTCATTAATACTTGGATTTTTAAGTTGCTCGCCCCAGGGGTGTCCCAGCGGGGCGCGATCAGAGAACTGCGAGTAAGTCTGTCACCTGATCTGTCTTTTGTAGGGCGGCTACTTTGGCCAGATCAGAAACACCAAGAAGTCCTCCCAAAGACTGAAGGAGGCCCTGCTGGACCACGAGCTTGCGTTACCACTCTGCCTGCTGATGGCCCAGCAGAGGAATGGCGTCATCTTCTCAGAAGGGGGCGAGAAGCACCTCAAGCTGGTGGGGAAGCTCTACGACCAGGTACATGCCCACGTCATCCCTCCACCCCGAGGGGGGTGGGGGGGGTACTTGCTGAGTAATATATTTCTCCTCCTGCCCTGGGAAATCAGTTTGTGTAAGGTCCTGTAATAAATTTATTTGCCAGCTGAGTCATTCCGTGCAGACGGCTTGAAGTTGCTGAAATCGCACCAGTGTTAAGCTCACTTTCACACCACGGCTCCCTTGTTGTGACGCGTAAGTCATTTTGGGTAAAGGCAGCTGCTGAGTAGGTGAGCGGGACTTCCTGCGTCCTTGGCGACCATAGTTTCTGGGTGCAAACAAGGTTATTTGTACTCGTAAGTATCTGCAGCTCTTGTTCCGGCTGAACTCTGCGATCTGAGCCACCGGTGTTTGGTCCGCCGGAGGGAATCGTTGATGTCACACGCCAAAGCGTCCCTTCCTTTCGCTGAATAGAGTCCAGCCGCGAGGCGTCGTTTCGGCACCGGGTGTGTGTGATAGCCCCTTGTCTCTACATCCTTTCATATTGAAATGACAAGCTTGTTCCCTGGAAGTAACAATCAGCAGGGCACCGAACGTTTGTTAACAGGAGCTCTGTGCGTGTCGGGGGGGGGGGGGGGG
>JAODKL010000002.1:21054496-21069192 GCA_026780765.1 Petrocephalus schoutedeni | reverse complement strand
GTTTCTTACTGCCTGTCCCTGAGTGAGTCCAAATTGTGCTTTTCTGATAAAATCAGTCCCATTGCTGCTCTGAATTGTCCAGATAATTAGGTAAGATGCACCAGTGAAGGTCCCACCCCTGAAATGTTCTCGTTGGTTAAGGCTTTTACTTAACATGAGAAATTGCTGCCCCCCCCTCCACCCCTACAATTACTACCCGTGCCTGGAAATCCTCAAGATAACGTTTTATTGTCACCACGGGAGAGCCGTCTGCGCAGTGTTTTTGTGGCTTATGCACAGGCCTGCTGTTGCACCTTTTTAAAGCTGGTTTCGCCCAATGACTGTGTCTCACAGCTCTAATTCGAGCGTTTAACCCAGAAGCACTTTCAGGGAAAGCGGACTCCTGGTTTTCCAGAATGGCCGGCAGGTGTCCGGCGGCAGCAGTCGCGTCCTGCCGCTCCCAGGGCGCTCCGTGCCGTCGCTGCCAAGCCCCAGTGCTGCACTTCAAAACAGGCTGTTTTTTTTGTGAAATGTGTGATGAGTCCTGGCCGGTAGGAACACACGCCCAGGCCCAGCAGAAGCCCACATTCAGAGCGCTGTAACACCTTTGGTGGTATCAGCTGGCCATCAGTCTGACATCTGCTCTCTTTATGGACATCTTTCCCCTTTTATTAGAAATAATGGCTTTTATTTTCACCTTTCCAGGGGACTGCTGGCGAAAGGGATCCTTGCAGTGTTTTAATTTGGCGTTTGAACTATTCCTAATTCATGGACTGAAGGTCGTACCACTCACCTCCACTTCTGTTTTTGACCAGTGTCGACTTACAGGACTTAAATCCACTGAAGGAAGCCAAGTGTAGCAATAACTTCAGAGCTGCTTATATGGTCCCACAGCAGTTGCTGTTTTGAGTGGTCTTGGGTGCATATATTTTGCAGGCCCCCAGACTGCAGCCAGAATTTACCATTTATCGTGAGTGCAACCAAGTGAAATTTTAGCTCCCATTTGCACTAGTGTATGATGGTCATTAGGATGTTTTGCTCTGCCACGGGTATTGCGTATTACAAATTGTGATCGAACGTGTCTTAATTCTTTTCTTTATGAGTTGGTCTCACCCGACCTGCATGGGGGAGTACGTGCGCTGATGATAAAATGGGCGAAACCATCCCTGTATCTATGACTTTGACATGTTCCAAAAATTGTCTATGGCTGATTATTCAAAAAAGATCAAAATGAGGAGGCTGGAGAAGGAGAGCCAAAGGGAGGTCCAGAGCTGAGTTGGACGATGTCCGCCTAAATGGCATGAATGACATCCGGGGGATGGGGGCATCTGGTAAAGGCACTGCAAATTTTTTGTGTTTTTTTTTTTTAGTGACTTTTTAAATAACTACATCACTTCATTAAATACTTCATTACTATTAATTTATTACCATTTCTATTTTTTGCAGAATTCACATCCCATCCTCCCCTACTCACCCAGTCTTTCCTTATTTTCCTTCGCTTAGCCTGCCCTGAGTCGTCATTTTTGTGATACAAATAAAGACTGGTCCTCAGATTTATTGACCCATGCACAGCAGGCCTCTCAGTGATGTCGTGTTTGTACAATAATGAGTTTTTTTTTTTCATATCCCAATTTACATTGAGACATCTAGAAGTGAGTGGAAGGCTTGGGGTCAGAGCACATGGCTAGCCGTTCACTTGGCATCCCTAGGGTAGTTTTGACCTTTTTCAAAGGTGCAACCTTCCCTGGCCATGGGATAGGATCAGGTGACCGTCCAATTGGGGCATAATCCTAATCCTCAGTTTTTCCCCCAACTAGGAATGACTTTGCCTGCAAGATATAAAAATTCCCTGGAAATCCTGTTATGTTAAGCAGATAGCAAACTGGTGCTACATATTTTTACTTCCTTTTATGTGGGGTGTTATTTCTTTAGCGGTAGTTAGTGGACTTTTTTTTTGTTTTTATAGAACTGAAAAACAGTTTTTCTGCTTGTTAAGAAAAGGTTTCATAGTGTCACACTTCTGTTTTCAGAGTGTCTCTTGAGATTGGTTTTGTACTGCATCCCTTTATAGTTTGGAACTTTATTTCTGAGTCCAGGTATGAGCTATTGCAGGATCATCGCTCAAAAGAGAGAATTCACAAATTGGAGTTGTCCTCAACTTTCTGACACTGCCCTTTGCAGCTGTTCTTTTCAATTTTCTGCTTTGATAAAATCCCTTTGGTCCTCTTTTGTGGTGAAGCGGAAATCAGTTCAGATTTGAGTCTCCAGATTGCTGATTGGAGCAGCTCTCAGGAACAAATGTGCCATTCATTTCGCCCTCTTCTCTGCGATAGGATCTGCTGAATGCAGACACTGTCATCTTTTATCCAGTGTTTGAACACCCTGGACCTGTTTGGGAAGCTAAAAAGCAGTTCAGAGGCTGGCAAGTGCTCAACACCGATACACAAAACAAATGTATGGTATTAATCTTTCATGAAGGTTATTGCATACAAATTGCATTTGTAATGCTGAATGGCTCACACAGCACATTGTGTTTGTACAAATGGGGATTATGGCCCCAGAGTCATTTCAAAATAAGGTAGTAAGGTATCCATTAAAAATTCATGCACAATCTATGGGAATGGATATAATTGTTTGTTGGTCACATTTCAGTGCATAATTTTCAGTGCATTTCAGTAAAAGGGGGTCACATGATTGGATGCGTTTTCTGATGTGTCAGTAATGACATTGTGTAAAAAAAAAATAAAAAATCACAACAAAAGCATGGCTAGGGCTGCCATAAGTATACACCGTGTTTACCCATGACTGTCAACAATATGGAAGCAAACAGGATTCGCTTCCATAAAATAGACGAGCAGTTTCTTTAACAGCGTTGAAGCTTTTCTTTAAGCTTTGACCAAAGCTAATAAGGTGTGAGTGTGGCGGTTTTCGGGCATCTCCACATGAAATGGAGGGCATAACTTGTTAGGAGTTATTAATTCCATTAGGAACACGAGATTAATCAACGCCCACTCAGCCCGCCTCCAGGACAGTACCTGCCCATCTCTTATGATTCAGGCAGCCTCTGCTCCTCAGCTCACGCGCGCTTCAGAGCTCACGCGCTTCTTCACCAGCCCTTAGCGGAGTAATTAAGCGCTCTTTCGGGCGGCCGAGCAGCAGCAGATGGATGAGTGGGCCCTGCTGAGGGAGAGCGAGACAAATGAAGTGATGCATCTGCATTGTGTCCAGCATTCGCCAGCGCAGTGTTTCCTCTCCTTTTTTGGGTTCCTCCCAGGCGGTGAGAGGCACGCTTCCCCGACTCTTGAATGCTTATATCAGAACATTTTCCCTACCAAAGTGTGATTATTTTGCTTGCCTTGTTTGTTCCCAGTTTGTTGTTTTGAAGCAGCTGATATGAGAGGGTTACTTAGGAAACCAGTCTGGTACTTATCCCCCGCCTTCATGCATTCAAGTCCATATTGTGTCCCACGTCCTGCTGTAATTGAGGAAGGCTGCTGTGAAACTCTTGAAACAGTGCAAGAATTTAAGCTAATTCTCTGAACCTAAATTAATGCTGAGTGGACTATAGGACTATATTACTGTACTGTATATGTCGATATTGGATCTGAAGATCTTTGCCATTGACCTTGTCATTCAGTGTTTAAGACTAGAAGTGGCCTGTAAGTGTTTTTTCTGTGTTCTTGTAGGCATAGGGGTGTCATATGTTAAGGAAGCCTGATCAGGACTTCTCAGTGAATATTCTAACTGGACATGTTACTAGACAGATTAGACTTTCTTTCTGAGCTCTTTTTGGTTACCCAAAAATCCTTATGCTTTTTCACTGTATGCTCATCACAATGTTTTCTCTGGCAACATTTTTTTGCGGGGAAAACGAAAAAGAAACCTGGCAAGAGAACTCCACTATCTCTCGGTAGTTCAGTCAGTCCTGCAGGAAACTTTATTTTGACAAAGCTGTTGGTGGTTGTGCGAAGCAGTCGGTTTTAAATGGGGTGATTTTCATTAGATATGGGAAACATTTGTTTTGACCCTGGCCAGAAGTCTGCTTACAGAGCTGATTCATCGGTGAGAACCAAAGGACTTTTGGTGTCACTTTTAGTTTTAGCCCTTAAATTAGGAAAAGCCCGCTTATTTCCTCTGGGTGTTACTCTCGGGCTCTCGCTTTTTCGCATTGCTGAGGCTAGGAGCGTGCGTCTCTGAGGAGCTGAAGCCGGGCTGCTTTATTTTGCGTTATGTTGAGTCAGGAGAGTATTGTGATGGATGAGTTTAATAAAATGATGCCAAGGCTACAAATAAATGAAAAATTAGGCAGGTATTTATTAGGAACCTATATACCCCGAATTCAGCCCACTTTTGCTGAGGTTGTTAATGATTGGTGTCCACCCACCTTTCCCCTCCTCCAACCCGTCCCCTAAATGTTTCAGTGCCATGACACGTTGGTCCAGTTCGGCGGGTTCCTGGCCTCCAATCTGAGCACAGAGGATTACATCAAGCGTGTGCCCCCTGTGGATGTCCTGTGTAACCAGTTCCACACCCCCCACGATGCAGCTTTCTTCCTGTCCCGGCCCATGTACGCCCACCAGATACTGGTAAGGAGGCTCGCAGTCTTCCTCTCTCCAGCATGGCGTCCGTTCTCTCCCGGCGACCGCCTTCCAATTCGGGACTCGGCTAAACAACCCACCTGCCCGAGCCCACTTTGTGTTCTGAAAGGCTTTACTTTCCTGGTGCAAAGTGTTGTGTGTTCACTCTGTGTTGTGACAGCCTTGCTCATAAAATGCCGCAAATGTGTCCCCCCCCCAACCATAAAGTGCTTTCAGGCTTGCTTTTACGGCCATGCGTTCATAAATGTGGCTGGCCAACCTCTTGTCTACTTATAAACCGAATGCAAGGACGAGGTGTGATCTATACGAGTAATAACTAAAAGGGGCCTTGGTTTCTGTGCTGTATGTGTGCTCCCATGTCGTTTGAAGTCCAAGTACGACGAGCTGAAGAAGGCAGAGAAAGGCAATCGGCAGCAGCAGAAAGTGCATAAATACATCACCGCCTGCGAGCAGGTGATGGCGCCCGTGCACGAGGCCGTGGTTTCGCTGCACCTGCCCAAGGTGTGGGACGACCTGAGGCCCCAGTTCTACGCCACCTTCTGGTCGCTCACCATGTATGACCTAGCCGTGCCCCATAGCGCCTACGACCGCGAGGTCAACAAGCTCAAGGTTCAGATGAAAGCCATCGACGAGAACCCCGAAATGGTATGCTCACCCCATCCGTCTGAAATCCGCAGGCACTCATCTGTGCTCCAATGTTCTTGAATGACTTTCGCGCAGTTATCGGACAAATGAGAAAGATCTAGATCTTAAATGATTGATGCCTAAGCCTTACAGGTTTTTTTTCTCAGTATCCAGTTTAACAGGAATGTTCTTACTCTGAATCCAAGATGGCGGACTTGAGCAAGTCGGTGCTTTGTGCCATTGATGGGCAGTTTATGCTCGGGTAGACCCGCTTCTTGCCATGGTGACGCATTGTAACTCTTGCAGCCCATGAACAAAAAGAAGAAGGAGAAGGAACGTTGCACAGCGCTGCAGGACAAGCTTCTGGAGGAAGAGAAGAAGCAGCTGGAGCATGTGCAGAGGGTCCTTCATCGCCTCAAGCTGGAGAAGGACAACTGGCTCCTGGCTAGTAAGTGTACCTTCTGCCCCATGTTCTGTCACATCCAGCCCACATGTGCTGTAGGGATCTCTGGGACTTTCAGCTGCTGTTCAATGAAGCCTTTAAACCCAAAGAGTTGCAAAAGACGCTTGGAAGCACTTGGAGAGCAGAGGGTGCTTCTGTTCTGCCCTCATTAGGGAGATGTTCCTTAGTACAGCAGCTGATGGGACAATGTAGAGCCCGTTTGGTTCTTCTCGATTATTTAAGGCCGTTTTTCTTGCTCTCCAACAGAGTCCACCAAGAACGAGACAATCACCAAGTTCCTACAGCTATGCGTCTTCCCTCGCTGCATCTTCTCGGCCATGGATGCGGTCTATTGCGCTCGCTTTGTGGAGCTGGTGCACCAGCAGAAGACCCCAAACTTTTGCACTCTACTCTGCTATGATCGAGTGAGTCTCATCTCCCCCACCTCACGTCAGTCTTTGTGCCAGTTTGAGCCTCTCCCCTCAGCCCTCGGTGTAACTCTACTATTTTCCAAACCCCCTTTCTAGCCACTTCGTTGAATTAATTCACCCGGAGTCTGCTGCTCTTTCCTGTAAGAGTGGTGGACAGTGCACTGTGCCGTGCTCACTCCTCTGGCCCTTCCAGGTGTTCTCCGACATCATCTACACGGTGGCCAGCTGTACAGAGAACGAGGCGCGTCGCTACGGGCGCTTCCTGTGCTGCATGCTGGAGACGGTGACCCGATGGCACAGCGACCGCGCCATCTACGAGAAGGTAGTGTCCCGGTTCAGGAGGTGCGCCAGCTCTGGCCCCCTTAGGAGAGCTGGGGCCATTCCGTGGGAGCTTGGCGTATCTGTGTGTGCAGCCATCATGTTTTTAAAGGCTGCGAATTACTAGCAGTTTCCTACTGATTTCAGTGGCTTGTCAGTCATCCTTTTTCCTACAATAAATTCTCACTGGCAGACAAGCTTTTCCCGAAATCTGCCCTGAGTCAGATGTGAATTAACGGGTGTGAACATCATGTGTCTGATGGGAGCTTGTGGATGTTTGTTTGAGCTTGCTTTCCTCATTTCTCTTTTCCATGTCAGGAGTGCGGCAATTACCCGGGGTTCCTCACCATTTTCAGAGCCACTGGCTTCGACGGCGGGAACAAGGCCGACCAGCTGGACTATGAGAACTTCAGACATGTCGTTCACAAATGGCATTACAAATTAACGAAAGTGAGTCTGCTGTAGAGAGTGGCGTGTGTGCTAAAGAGCATCAGTTTAAAATGTAGTTCATAAAAAGCGGCGTTGGCTTGGCAGCGGGACAAGCGTGGGTTCCAGCAGGTGAAGAAAGCCGCGTCCTCAGCACATTCTCGGAAAGCGCGCGGCATAACCTTTGGCCGGCCTCTCCCCCCGTAGGCGTCCGTGCACTGCCTGGAGACGGGCGAGTACACGCACATCCGCAACATCCTCATCGTGCTCACCAAGATCCTGCCCTGCTACCCCAAAGTGCTGAACCTGGGCCAGGCGCTCGAGTGCCGCGTCCACAAGATCTGCCAGGAGGAGAAGGAGAAGAGGCCCGACCTCTATGCGTTGGCCATGGGGTAACGGAGAGCCACTGAGTTTTGCGTGAAAAACCTCTCGCACTTTCTTTTGTCCTGTCCGGGGAGGGGGGACGAGAGAATTGGCGGCAATCCTTCAGACACTGAGAGCAGGTTTAAATAATTCATAACCTGAAGGCCACTTATCATCTTAAAGCAGTTGCTGCATGAGATCCCCTGGTGGGAGGCTTGGGGGTGCGGGGGGAGGGGTGGCCCTGCATGCGCTGTCAGTGTAGGTTTGTCTTTAGAGGGACAGGAGAGTATTTTAATAAGTCGCTGGCCCCCGGAGGGACTGTCGGCCCTGTTAGAGGCAGCCATGTGGGCAGTGGGAAGCAGAATCCCAGGCCCCGCACCTGCCTCATGTGCGGTCTCTAGCGCTCTGGGGCCCGCCAGACGGGCACGCCGGTGTAATCGCGGCACCCTCTGCCTGAGCGACGGCCGCAGCCGCTCGCTGGCAAAGATGGAGTGGCCAGATAAGGTCACGGCTGCCGCGCAGCCTCCTCATCGCCGCCTAATGAAAACCATTAATTCAATAGGAGGGACTTGTCAGGATCCCGTCGGCCTTTGTCTGCCTGTGATTAAGTGATCTTATCAGTTACCCATTGTAATGAGCTTTTCTGCCCAGTCGTGCTGGGGACGACAGCGCGTAAACAGGCGTCCTCTTCACGTAACCCCCCCCCCCCCCCGCCCCGTAGTAATAGGATTCTCAGGGGTCCCGTACTGAAGTGGCACCGAAAATACAATCACGACCGTGACTGGTGCAGCCACACGCCAATTTTCGCGCCATTTTTTGTGGATTTCGCTTTGGGGTTTTAGACTAATAGGAAGCGTTTAGCTGGCCATTGGGTCATGCTATGACGCTCTGCTCTCCTCATTCTCTTCCTTTCCTTCCTTTCACTCTGTTGTGGTATGCATTGTATGATGGTTCTTGTTCATGATATAAATCTGAGAATCCTTCCTGTATATACAAATCTCCATACCTTTCTTTTGGTAGTCTTAGTGTTCCCTGACAAGGGCAGAAATAAGAGAGATGAGCTCTAAAGCCCTTTTGTTACCTCATTTTTTATTGGAGAAATAATGTAAGGTTTGGGAAGTGCTTGAATTGATCAGTAATTTGCTTCTCAGTTGCCCCCAATGCCGTAGTGAAAGTGCCTGTTGCCTTTCGTTACTTGCTGCTCGCAGTGCACATCAAGGCCTTATTTTTCTTTCTCCTGTTGGATAAAAGCTTTAAAAAAATTTCAATAGGAAGTCCTGGTAGGTATAATCTGAGCTTTAAAAAGAAATACTTTCAGTGTCCATTGTATCATAATGCTGGCAGGATTGCACAATGTGTTTTACACCTTCGGTTGTTCTAAGATAGCTATTTTTCATGCCAAATATTCCCAGATGCCACTTAATCCTAGAAGTTTTTAATTTCCTACAGCAGAGTTTAGAGATTTGGGAGTTTGATAGCTTGGTCCCACGTATCAAACCCTGTGGGTATTTGGTCTTCAGTTAGCGTTTTGACTGGTCCCTGATGCTTTTGTGTGTCTTTCCGGTGTTTGGCAGTTCTGAGCATGACATAATCATGATCTCCCAAATCACTATTCCGTAATATGTTTGGTAGTATTTTGTGTCTGGTCTTAGGGTTGGGGGAGGGTGGACTTTTTTAGTATAAGGCTTTGGTGACCCAGGGCATAATATAGAGTGCAAACTTTTCTAGAGCATTGAAATTAAGGGAAATCCTTCACTAAACTACTTAATCTTTCCTTGTGTATACCAAGCTACAGATTTACTTGCTCTCCATTGTACGTATAACATGTATTTTGCTGCAAAGTCTTAATGCCTCCTGCATTTGTCTGTTTTTTCTGTTCCTTTTGCCCTTGCACATTGAGTGAATTTGCCTGTGGGGTGCTTCATGTTGTTCAGTCTCCTTTATGACGTTCAGTGGTAGCTGGTGTGCTCTGCTGCTCTGTGATTGGCTTGTCTGTGCCTCTTGTAACCATGCGTGCGGCTTGCAGCTATTCTGGCCAGTTGAAAGGCAGGAAAACGCACATGGTCCCCGAGAACGAATTCCACCACAAAGAGCAGCCGGTGCGCAGCGCCACCCCGGCCAACCTGCAGAATGGCCCGGGAAATGCCGGGAAGCCCGCCACCGGTGCCGCTAACGCTGGCAAACCAGAGGAGGGCGCCACAGAGGATGCTGGTGAGTCCCCGCTGCAGAAATGAGATCACTGAGGCCTGCTTAAGTTCTTAAATGCGCACGGACAGCTCCATCTAGATTTCATTCACTTCTTATGAGTTTTTGAGCAGTTTGAGGACGTGGCTCCTCTTAAGTCTATAAACCCCAGTCATGTGTTTGTCTCAGTGCCTTTATCCTTTTATAAAGCCTCCACATTATGACTCTTTCAAAACTATATCACTGGGCCCCGAAGTCTGGCTTTTAAGAATGTTGAAAGGTCAATAATGCTCACTTATTTATTTGCTGCCAATGTGTCTTTTAGACAAACCCAAGGACAAACCTCAGGGGGCTCTCAAACCGGCCAACAAAGCCAACAGCACAACAAGCAAAGTCCCCACCAGCAACGGCAATGGGGCTCCCAACAGGTACGAGATGGAAGTGCAGGAGATGGTCTCATGCCTCGTCTTATTAAAAGTTTAGGTCTGTAGGTGGAGAAGTTTCACAGCTAGTATATTAATACAAATCAAGCTTTTGTCCAAACGTGCCTCTCCTGTGCGCTGTGTAATCAAATTGAAGAGGTTCTCAGGCGCTGTTCCTAGATACTGTTCTATTAAATTGAGCTATTGCTGACTAAAATGGTCTTTGAAGTAACCCGTTTCGTGAGCCATGGCTTTTATGTAGACAACGGAGAAGTCATAATAAATTGCCCTGCGTATAAGGGCTTAATGTAATGCTTTTAAGGGATTTGTGAAGGCCAAAGTCCTCTAGCCAGTTCCTTACCTAAAAAATGACTGTGGACTGACAGAACGTCAACGCGCATGAGCCCCACTCCTTGAATCTTCAGAAATGCTTCCGTACTGGTAGAAAGGAAGGGCTCCGGGCAGCGGCTCCCCCGGCAAGCGCGGCAGGATGTCTGACAGCGTCTGTGTGTCACCCCCCCCCCCAGCACCAAGGCTGTGAAGGAGAAGGAAGACAAAGAAAAAAGTGGGAAGGAGAAAAAAGAAAAGAAGGACAAGACACCAGGCAGCACTCCAGAGGCCAAAGCGACAGGCAGGGAGAAGCAGAAGGAGGAGAGGTCCGCCAAGGAGGAGAAGGCACGCGAGAGCAAGGAGAAGACCCCCAAGGCGGACAAGGACAAGCTGAAGAAGGAAGAGAAGGTGGACAAAACCAAGGGTGGCGGCAACACCGACTTCAAAGCCTCTGACAAGGAGTCCTCCAAGGAGCGGGATGTGGCTAAGGTGAACAGCAAGGGGGAGAAGAGTGCCCTCGCTGGGGCCTTGAAGTCTCCTGTTCCCCGGACGGAGTCCACTGAGGCTGAGCGGGGTGAGTCTATGCTCCGGGGTGCCGTCAAGCCAAGCGAATGCTTTCCCTTACATTTTATGAACGGCTTATTTTGTGAACATTCATTCAAGTTTTGTGTGTACGTATATACCCTTTTAAGGGGAGCATATTTTTTGACCTGTTCTTATTTCGTCTTGTAGAACAAAAGAGACGAAAGCTTGATACCCACGCCTCACCGTCGCACTCCTCCACTGTTAAGGTTAGTATGGCCTGAGGAAGGCGGTGCTGTGTTTCTTGGCCTCCTGATTGGAGACAAGTGTTCTTCCAAGTGTCCGTCTTCCTTGAAGTCCGACCACAGCGAGTGCCTGCGGGTCCTGTGGAGTCCAGCTTTAAATGGAGAGATGTATAAAGTTTGTACAGCATTTTATGGACTATTTTTATAATAAATATTTTTTGTATACCGAAGCTGTTAAGGACCTAGCAGAATATTGTAAATAGCAGTTCAATTTTTTTTTTTTTTTTTTTTTTTTTTTTGTCATCCTTGCCCTGGTCAATATGGAGGATACCTACAAAAGTGCCTGAATGTGTGGTTATTTTTTTTCCCCCTGCCTGGAGGAAGGATTTTTGTAAGCTGCATAATTTGTCATGTTTAATATTAGTCTGCAGTTTTATTTTTTGGGGTTTTTGTTTTTTGCTTTTTTAAGTGAAATATATTTTCTTCAAACACTATGGATTAACTACGGGGAAGTGAAGAATACATTTTTTTTTTCTCCCTCTTTAAACACCGAGACAAGATGAAAGTGTTTTCCCAAGATGAAAGAGTCCCATGATGAAGCAGCGACGTCATTCTCCAGAATGTTCCGGATCGGGGCTGGGGAGGGCTCCACTGCCTTTTGGTGCCAAGGGGGAGCGCGGAACGCACCGTTAACCTCTAGATGCCTTGCGTTGTCCGTTCGGCGTGTGGTGTGTGTGCCTACCTCCCCCCATGAGAAGTGGACACCCCAGCCTTAACCCCCACGTCCCTGCAGAGATGCGACAGTAGTGAGCCAAGTCAGCCAGACTCTTCGGCTGTTGCCAGGAAAAGGCCAGGATGCAGCAACAACAGCAGCAGCAGCACACAGAGAAACACCAACTGCACGGAGGGAAAATACTGCATGTGGGCGTAGTCTTCCAGAAGCTTCTCCCTGTCAGCTCCTGCTCCAGGGAGCTCGCTTCTGTTCCTATACCTAACCAACGAGAAGTCATTGTCCCCCATATCTTGTTCCTTATTGACTGTAAGTTATTAAATTACAGACAAACGCATTAAGACATTTTAGCCATTGGCAAGTGATACCCTTCAGCCCCAAAAGGCACACTAGAGCCATAGAACCTTGCAGCAGTTATTAGTAAAGAGAAGCCCACCTCTTGTATTGTATCGCTAGGCAACACAGAATCGTGCACAGAGGCACATATCACTTTTACACTTGGTGGTAGCAGACAGGAACATGCACCAAACAGCCTTTTGGCAGAATCTCTTTATATAACACTGTTTGCGCACCCACATGCTGAGGAACTTAACAAAACCAGGCCACGATGCTCGACTCGCCACATAACACGGGAAAATCGGCTTGTTTCCCAACCACTGCTCCAGCTAAATTTCAGTTTGAGTTTCACATACCAAAGTGAAATGATTTGGAACAGTATATTGACTTTACACATTTTCCGTTTGATATGTGTGAGACTGCCACAAGGTGTATCATATTCACTGGAATTTTAACACATTTTCCAAAAAATAAATCCGAAATTCATGTTGGGAAGGCTTGTTGAAGTCTTAAAAAGCAGATGTAAGTAAAACCTAGAGAATACATCAGATAGGGAATATTCAGCTCAAAGCAAGGAGCAGCACAGAGCCCAGGTGACCTTTCCCCCGTGAGTCTCTCCTCTTCACCAAATAACCCTGTCAAAGTTCTAGTCCTTGAAGGTCTGTGGGGATGTGTGGAGTGACAGCCATCCTGCCCCCACCCAGTCTCCTGCTGTCTGCCAACCCCTCCAGCTCATCTGTCATCTCCATTCATTCCTACAGGACGGTCTCAACGAACTCAAGGATTCTGCCTCAAAGGTTTGACAAGTTTCAGTGTCTTTCTTGCTTTTCTTGCTCCTCCTGGTTTATTGCCCCCATGCCTGGTGCTCCTTAGCGCCTCCTTTTGCTGGGCGTGGGTACTGTTTTTATTAGCTCTGTGGTAAATGGAAGAGTAACCCCTAACGGGTTTCAGGCCAGAGTTAAAAAGAACAAATGGAATGTATACTGTGCTTGAGTTGGAGTCAGGCTTAGGACAAATAAATACAATAGCTGTGTTCAAGATGGTTATCTCACTGTTCCCTATATATATAAAAATATGCAGTTTGCTATATGGGGAATTAGCCAGTGGAACAAGACGACTGGTTCGGCCATTACGTTTCGATATGCTCTGTGTTGGTTTCATAGCAATATTTGACTACTGACAATTGCATTTAGCAAGATGGAGACAACTTTCGGAGTAAAGGCGATGACACTCATCATGTAACTTAGTATTTTTATTGCCTTCATTATCATTTATAAAGAATTAAACTGAAATAGCAGTTTTTGGAGAAATTGCTAGTATCATTGTTACTCTTAATTTTAAGTCCTCACATTTGTATACATAACTGCTCTCTTGTGCACATATTGTATCATGAACAGAGTTGACAGCAGACCCTTTGCATTGAAATTTGGTGTACATTGTCTGTACCCTTTATAGCGCACTATATAGTAGGCCTGTGCAATATTGGAAAAGAATTCTGTAATTTTTATTTTTAGCGATATAAATTGTGATATTCATAAAACAAAGGAATTGAAATTTTTCCAAAAATTACTATAGCCAAAAAATTTAACTACCAAATTGTCAAGTTGTTATTCCAGCATAAAATAGTTATGATGAATCACTTGTTTTCACTCAATATCTCTATGGATTTTCAAATATGTTTAGATGGCGGTTTTTTGGTGATCAATTTGCCGTTTGTACTCCTCAGTCATTTTTGTTAAATTCCTCACAGACTTGCCACGCTGTCCATCATTGAGTTCAACGGCAATCAAAATGACTATGATTGGCTGATATGCAGAGCTCATGCAAAAGCAGTGGCAATAATAGGGCAGGGCAATATGGACCAAAAATTATATCTCAGTACTTTTAGGTGAACCATAAAGTGATGATAAATAGTTCCAAGTCAGAGCCAAATGTCCCCAATGTTACACTGCCGCTTTTATTTACAGACAGCTGTACATGTACATGGAAAAAATTGCTGAAAAATAAACTACCCTTGTCGGGTTGTGCTACCTTAGCGTGTTTCTACAGATGTTTGTATCAATTGGTGCTACCATACCAAAAATGCTGTCGTCATTATGGGCTGAAACTGAAAGCGGATAGTCCAAAAAAATAAGTAACCAATTTTAAGAAACACAAACTAATGTTATGTAAATAGCCTTTGCAACAGTCTGAAATACCTTATCAGATGAAGTGTTGAAACTACAGACCGCAGATCTTGATAGACTGAAATACTTTTATCAGAGCATCCTACCTTTATAAAATACTTCGGTAGCCAATTTCGATGAACTGAAATACTGTCAAATATGTGAGTAATAGTGACGCATTATATAGCCTACGGAGCTCATTTCAGGTAAATTTGACATACAGCATACAAAACTTATAATGAACGTAATACTGATAGTAAAGTGTGATCAATGTATTTAATGAAACATAAAAAAGGCACAAATAAAATTACATAAGACTCAAGAATGAGAAAAGGGGTGTGGTTCAGTTGTGCACATGCGCAGTACCCAATGTTAGGACGTTTCAATAGGTTAGGATGAAATGTTAGAACACCAGCATATAATTTACCAACCTGCTCCTCTTCGCTAGTTTGCCTCTTGTCTGTTTGTCGCCGTGTTGTTGCTGCATGTAGGACTTGTGAGCGAAGGGTTAGGGTTAGGGTTAGGGTTAGGGTTAGGGTTAGGGTTAGGGTTAGGGTTAGGGATAGGGTTAGGGTTAGGGT
>JAODKL010000002.1:20998715-21054396 GCA_026780765.1 Petrocephalus schoutedeni | reverse complement strand
CGGAGGGGCTGGTGTGTTTGGGGAGGGGAGGGGCTGGTGTGTTTGGGGAGGGGAGGGGAGGGGCTGGGGTTTGGAGAGGGGTGGGGCAGGGCTCTGTTGTCCGAGAGAGCGACAGGGAGAGGAGATATAGGCAAATTGGCGGCTCTAGGACTATAAATTTTAAAGAAACACACTATATCGATTATAAATGATATTGTCACATCTTGTATGGAAAATTATATTGTAAAAACTCGCCCAACCCTAGGCAGTAAACAAACTGATTTAAAAAAAAAAAAAAAAAAAGATAGTCTTGAAATTGAACAATCATTAAAATTTGTAAAGCTTGCTTTTTTGTTTCATTTCCTGTGACAGTAAAAATGTTTTAATGTAGCTTATTGGTGCTCTCAACCCAGCTATCACAGTCCTTGGAATATGACAGTTGCATGTCCATTACATGCAATGTCAATTCATCTCGAATATTGTGCAAGCCAACTGTATAGTGTAGCATTTGACGTTTAAAAATTCAAACACTACTACCCAATGTTGGACATGCTGTATAGTGCATGGTTTCTGTAATAGTGATTTATAGCGCAGCCAGTGCCATTGACTTATAAGCAGTACTGATTTGAAACCCATGAATGTTGCTCAGATTGCTTATATACCTTTTACCTAGGCATTACTGCTGAAGCCAAGATATTGAGGAATTATTAGCACCTGGTTTGGCAGGGGTGCTGATGATTGTCAGTGGAATACGGCATGAGGTGGGAGTGTCAGACCAGTTGTGACCCATGACAGCATGGAGTTTGCCATATTAATTAAAGTATGCTGCCTGTGTGATGTCTTATTATTGTCGTTTTACCTCCCGCGCCTCAAATCCGCCTGTGATTTGGCTCACGATGACTGTGAGGCCTGCCCCCTACCTTCAGTCCCATCTGGATTGTTCCTGTCATCGGAGCGGTAGCTGGACAGTAGTCATGAAGACCTGTGAACATTTATATAAGTAGATGGAGGCATAGGAAAGCTAAATGCTGATTTATAATTCTGTGTAGAATCTACACCATTGAGACAGCATAGCCCTGTACCCTACGCAGTAGCCTGATGCATACCTTCCCAGAAATGTAACTACACGATGCAGACTGCACACAAGTATAAATGCTTACAATGGCATAGGCTGCCGTAAGCTCGACGCAGAAGTATGAATCAGCCTTAATACTTAAAGCCAGTTCTCCAAACATTAAAGAAATCCAACTCTCTGAATGACTTAATGTTTAGAATTCAGCATATAAGCAGTTGCATCATGTTGAGGGAGTAAGCCAATCCACCACACTCTTTGGTGGTTGATGCTCCTACAATGGCCGAGCTGATTGGATGAAACACTGTTTGCACTGTTTAAAATTTAAATTTAGTGATGGCACAAAGCAGGGATGACTTTAAAGATTTATTCAGACATCAAATACAGCAAATTACTAATTTTTGTTTGCAATGATTTTTTTGGGGAAAATTGACACTACATTTCATGAATGGGGAAAAGCTAGTCGGCGACATTGGTGTTTTCTTTTGGCTGACGACTGTGTGTCTGTGTGTCATGGAACAATGATGTGCCAGTACCTTTTGAGACCTCTTTGGCAGGAAGATGTCTGGTTATCTGACTGGCAAGGTAAACTATGGATGTTATAGTCCCATTGCCAGTAACCCGGAATTTTGTCCACAGCCCTGCAGTGAATACGATTCATTGTGTTTATTGGATGTTTCTTTTGTGTGTGCGTACCAGTCACTGCTATTTCTCATTCCTGTCTGAGATTATAGCTTAGTTACAAGCCTTTGCTTTTATTTCTTTTGGGTGGTTATTCTTCTCCACTCCAGAATAAAGTGGGGTTGCTGGCCAATGTATCACTTTCTGTGTAAGCCCCATTTCTTTTACCTCTATTTAATTAGAAGATGACACAGATCATCAAATGATTTTTTTTGCACATGGGCAGGTTAGATACTTAAGTTTTTACTTTTCCTTATCTGTCACCATTTTCTTCACCCTGAGGTTTTATTGAACATCTCTAATGGAAACAATTTAGATGTGTTCTCTGAGGGTTTTGTGTGGATCAGATTGGAATTTGTGAAGAATGCCCAGCACAACTTGGATACTTTACATACCTTGGAGTTTTGCAGACCCAGACAGTGAAAACAAAACCATCAGAAGTCTTCAGAGGCCTCATTAGGCCCTCAAAAACATCCCTGTAACAACATACCGTAGGCTACTCATTTCAGACAGGCTCCCTCAGCGCTGCTGAGCTCACCTAGCCTTCATTGGTCCCATTACATCTTTCTTTTTTTCCCTCTTTTTTTTTTTTTGTATGCTAAATACTTGAATATAGAGGGAAAAAATCCCTCTCTCTGCTGTCAGTATGTCGCAAGTGACAACACACTGTAACAGTTGTCAGCTAATAGGGGGATGATTAGTCACAACTTAGACCCCTGTCTGCCTCTCGCGTATCACAGACGGCCTTGTTAAACAAGCGCTCGTGTTGCCATCCTGATAAACCTGCTCATCTGCCATTCGCTCGCTGTCACTCTAGTCCCGCGGAAGCGCAGCCGGCGGTCGCCCGCCTCCCCACAGCTGCCCGGAGCCCGTCTCGCTGTAACCGCGAACGGCGGAGGAGTGATCCGCCTTCGAGCAGACAGACTGGGCCTGTCGAAGCCGCCGGAGGTCTCGGTGCGGCCACACGTCGGGCAGCTTCACTCAGATGACCCTCCCACCCCTTCCCTGCGCTTCCAGGAGCAATCTGTTATGTGCCGGTATGAATCTTGATAAGACTGGCAGGCGGGGAACACTAAAGCTCTGCCTTCCCTACTGGAAAATTCGACAACTCTTAAATTCTTGAAATTCTTGCAAGCTATCACTCGGGCGGCCGCAGGGGGAAAAATGAATTATGTAAAACTGCAGGAAAATGGCAGGGATTTGTAGGGTGTTGTGCATTGGGGGCCTTAGTCGACACTGATTTTGTCCTCAGTCTTGAATGCTCCTGCTGCCCTTTTGACTGGGTCATAAGACTGCTGCTAGATTAAATCAGGGTTACTGCTGTAACTGGATAATCCTCGCCAAGGCTGGCTGTGGCTAAGATGGATTTCCTCTCCCGGTTTCTTTTAATTCATCGGCTTGTTTGTTTTGTGCATATTAATTGTTTAGAAGCATTTTGTCAACTGTTACACAATAGAACTGTTAAATTCAGGCCCTCTCCTGTTGGGATGCCTTGGTTTTAATTATATATTTGTGTATGTTGGGCTTGCACTTGAGCTAATAAAAAAAAAAAAAAAACATTAGCAGCCATTTATAAAGCAAGCAAGATGTTCCCTTTGCATCATGTGCTTCATTACACCTCCAAATTAGAACATGTGTGCTCAGATTGCAGGTTTGAAGCGAAAGCCTCCAGTGCTTACACAGATGTCAGTGTTTTTTACTGTCCCAATTTTAAAAGGGGTTATCTAACAATCTTACCCCTAGGCTTCAAGCAGCCGCGTGGAATGACAGTGCAGATATTATAGCGAAATGTGCCAGCTCTGTCTGGCATTTTAAAGATTCATCGAGCGCTTTGCGCATTTTTATTGACATTTCTATGCCGTATGGAATTTGACCGTCGTGGCCGTTACCCGAATTGGCAGCGCGTTCAGCTGTTAACCTGGGTAGCCCTTGGGGATGGCCTGTGTCTGGGCGAGCAGCATCCCACTGCAGGCGGGGGGCCTCATCTGTGGGGAGGCAGTGAAAGTATAGCCAGACCTGATGGCCTGCTGAACCTGGCCGTATTTCCAGAAGGCATTAGCATTTGTGTCCCTTATTGCTTCCTGTAGTTTTGCTATTTTTAGAGTGATAATTATGGTGATATGAATTTGAGTGCTGGTCAGTTTCTTGTGTAAGCCACCCCTCCCCTACTTTGCATATACATCCAACATCGCATGACCTGCTGCAAATGCAAGCGAGGGTCCAGTCAGTGCCATTACCCGACATTGGCATGTAGGATCCCGGCACGCCTGGGGGCTGCAGCATGGCCTCCTGGGCACTGCCAGTGGGCGGCGCCAGGCTGGAGCAGTGGAGCTGTTCTTTCTCCTTCAATGAGGTTCTGCCTCAGAGACTCAATTTGCCTGTTCCTTAATCCCAGCAGCACTACGCCAACCACAGCACAGCTACTCAGTCCAAAAGCAAAGAGAGGGAGGTGGATAAGAAAGAACCTGAGAAACCCAGAGATCGGTCCAAAGAAAGGGAGAGGAAGGAGGACAAGGACAGGAAGGAGAGGAAGCGAGTAAGTACTGATCCGAGCGAAGCTGCAGACTGCGGCCCACGTGCCGCTTCTTTGTGCATCTTTCGGTACGGCGGGGGTCAGGAACCTGACCCATGGAGAGTGGGTGTGGGTTTTTGGGATGACCTCTCAATCAGCCGTTGAGTCTACTTGGCTAAAATGAAGTCAAATCAGGGTCTCCAGGTCAAAGAGCCTAATGCCTTTTCAGCAAAGTTTCTCAAAGCTTCTCTTCTCTTCCCCTACTTCTCGTCTCCCTCCCCTCAGGATTATTCTAACAGTGACCGTGAGCTGAGTCAGGAAATGAAACGCCGCAAAGACGAGAATGGAACAGGTGAGCGAGTCCACCTGCCGGCACCGGCGAGCATCCGGCAGACTCCCGCGCTGTTGCGCTCGCTGACCTCCACGTTCCCTTCTGTGACCAGGCTCTTCTAAGCACAGCAGGAGCACCAGCCCTTCCACCTCCCCGCGCGCCACCGTCACCGAAAAGGAGAGGAGCAAGAGCTCCAAGTCCTCCACCAAGGAGAAGAATGAGCTAGCCAAGGCTGAAAAGAACTCCTCCGGCGGCAAAAAGGTGCGGGTGCGAAGGCGTCTGCGCAGTTCTGATGTGCTGCTTCTTTTGTCAGCCATTTTTATATATATATAAAAATATAAAATACATCCGCGCATCAGTCATCGGGGGGACACTGTTTGTCCCCAGTATTTTCCAGGATTTAGCTTTTAAAAATATGAATAGACTTGTCAGGAACATTTTTATATAACGTACTGACCAAGGGGAAAAAAACTAGTTAGCTGACTAACTTGGTTGCATACACATAAACAAATGTGTACAGTCAGTATTGAAAAGGAGGGGTAGCCTGTACACGCGAGGTCATACTGGATAATGCAAGCGAACGGATTTGACAAGGTCCCTTCGCGGATTTGTCCCTGACCCCCCCCCCACATTGAAAACAGTGACACCCTTGCAGTTATTAAACATTGGTCTTTACAGCATTAACTACTGATCTAGGATTCTGGGTACATGAAAGAAATTCTTTAGCGTCTTTGCCTGGTATTGCTTGTGTATCCCATCTGTTGTGCGAAACCCACACTGTTTGTGTCTCACATTGAAGGAGTCCAGGCACGACAAGGAGAAATCGGATAAGAAGGAGAAGCGCGACAGCACTGGGGCGAAAGATGACAAAAAACAATATCCTTTGCAGAGGAAGTGAGCTTAAGGTGCAGCTTCTCAGGACGACCAAGGAGGTACCAACGCGCACTTTTCTGACTTTCATAATGTGTGCCGTGTCTGGGGTTAGCAAGCTTTAAATCAACGTTCACCTTAACAGTGACACTCATAAATCGTCAGAGAAGCACAGATAATGTACAGTGGTCCTGCCAAAGGTGAGTTCACACGTGAGGCATTTAAGAATGATTCCTTGGGGGAAGAGTGTGCAGACGGTTGGCAGGCCTGTACGGTAGAGGTCATGGGCTGAGCGCTGTGCCCCTCACAGCCTCCCCGTATTCTCCAAGGTTAAGAACCACTGGGTGGGTACAGCAGGCACTGATTGTCTGGTAATTGTCAGATTTGCAGCTTTTTAATAGGACTTTGAAATGTGAATAATAATGAGCGCTAAAGCTGCAAGGAAGTACACTAATTATCTCAAGCAAATGCTGTCTTGGCAAGTTAAAGAAATGCCTGTGACTGGCTGTAAAATGCGTAGCATTGTCCTAAAAAGAATGCAAGTGTGTTTAAATGTTATCGTTTGGCAGCAGAGATGGCTGTTTGTAAATAGCCTGACAGTTCCCTGTAGTGCTGTATCGCTATGGTAAAACTGTCCTTCACGTATACACACAGGGTGTGGATTGTGTGACACTTTTCATGTCTTCCCAGAATTCCTTGCTGCGGGCTGCTACAGTCTGGAGAGCCACTTTTATTCAACATTTGCGACGTGTCTGCTTCTTGTTTCACTTCTATCCTGTCGATCTGTCTGAAAAGAACCATCCATTTTGACAATTACTCCCTTCATTGATATTTTTTGTACTGCCTAAAAAGGGTCTAGTTCTAGTATTTTAACTTGCTATCCTGTATCTTACACTGTATTTTCAGTAAACAGCTGAAAGTCTTTTCTTTGAATATTAGCACAATGTGCTGCTCACATATTTGAGTACAAACAAGTATTGAATACTCTGACTTGCTGTCCTCAACCCCGCCTGCTTTTGTATAATTTCTCAAATGACATTTTTTTTAATAGCAATCAACAATACACTTTCCATCTCTGCATTTACCTCATTTAGGATTTTTATTTATTTTTTTCCTCCTTTTAATCCATGTATGTGGTATTTAGGCATAGTGTTTGGAATGATACAATTGGTCTATTTGTATATTATGTATACAATAATAAAATGGTTACATGTAATTAAAATTTGTTACTTTTATTTCAAATGTCCCTAGCTTAATTGGTTGTGTGCGTGCGTGTGTGCATTTATCATGTTTTTAAATGATTTGTATAAATGAATAAAGTTGCATTTCTTCACTAAGCAATTAAATAGATTGTAAAACTTCAAAAGCTTTGTACTGCATAGTCAAACTTTCAGAACTACTTTTTGGAGTTTTTATCTGCTGTATTCTTCCAGTGTATGCTTTCTTTTCTAAATAAATGATAGTTTTCCTAGTGGGTCATAAAAAATTGTCATGTGCTTCATTGATTGCTCCCAGCTAAACCGGCACCTTACGAATTGACAGGTGTAATACCTCTGAATTCATGCGTGTGACTGAGCACAGCTGCATATTCTGAGAGCCGCTCGTTGACTAGGGCTAAATGGACTTGCTGGACACTTTGGAGATGTTTGATTTTTGTGCTGTTAAATCAAAATACACTGACCTCAGGGTCCATTGGGGTGTACTAGCCATTAGGATCCATACACACATTCATGCATTGAATCATTTGAAATAATGTGAATAATTAATTGCACTGTGTGGTGGTTGATGACGTTTTGGAGTCACTACTTTGTGTTAGGAAATGCCTGATGTGTAGTGATTTCTGTGGTAATGGGGACTCAATCCAGGGCAATGAAAACAAGCACTTTGTTGCCTCCAGAGGATTATCTATTTTGCACCTTGCATCAAAAGGTCAACTGCGCCATTATCTAGGTCTAACAACACATTTGGTGTTGACTGAATTCTGCATCTAGCGATACAATCTGAACCAATCAGAGTTAAATTGTCTTCTAATGTAATTTGTTGCAGGGCCAGATAATTCAGGAGACTGATGTTAAGCATAGGCACCAGTGCCTGTTTGACCTCTGGTTCACAATGTCATGGATCATTGGTTTGATCTTTCGGATGACATTCACAGGACAAGGGACGCTTAATTATACATAATGCAAATGAATAATGCGGTCCCCGGGGGAAGAATGCTACGGACAGGTTAACATTTGAAGGACAAGCAATCTATGCTTTCTTTAGTAAAATTAATTAAAATGTAAATATAACGACAGGTTGGTACATTCTGAGCTATGAGATGAGCCCGCTAATCCCAGGGGGGAAATTGGGGATGCCAGTACAGCTCAAAGTACACAAACGAGCCTGGCTTGAGTGCTAATGAAACGCCACCAGATTTTATGTAGGGGTTAAGATCTTGTTCAACTTTTCCCTGGGCGTTCTGTTTTCAGAACCATCGTTCCTGTGACTTGACTACGGTCTAGAACAGGGGTGGGCAATCTTATCTGCAAAGGGCCGGTGTGTGTGTGCAGGTTTTTGCTGCAACTCTCTAATTAGCTTACTAATCAGGGGACTGATTGGCCGAAGAGTCCTCACACCTGGGTTTGCGCAGCTGACCTTAGGGTTATCCCGAAAGCCTGCATGCGCACCGGCCCTTTGCGGATAAGATTGCTCATCCCTGGTCTAGAATGTTTGGTACTAGGCATGTACATCTCGATGGCAGAGGCCAGTGCATTGCCAACAATCCGATGGATTATAGATACTATAGATAAAGATTATAGATGGATTATAGATAATGACGAGGCAACTACTAATGTAATATCATACAATTCACCCATGTTTCAATGCAATAGTGCAATTCGACGTGATACATCACTGGGCACACCTCATCATCATGAGAGCGTGTGTTTGAGAAATGGTTTTGAGAGGGGGAATCAATCTAAATATATTTTGGCAAAAAATCATTGGTCACATTTCTATGAACTTTCGCAAAGGTGCACCAAATGCAAATCAGTTTCGTTACGGTTAATTTTACCATTGCATTTCGGTCCTGCAGCAGATGCTTTAAATTTGCAGCCTTTTTTCTTATGCAAGGCATTTGTGGGCCTGCTTTTCAAAGAAAGTCACAAGCAGCTCACATTTCTCTCAAAGACAACCAAGCCCTCAGGATGATTGTGCGATCTTTTCAAATTGTAAGTGATTCATCACTGCAATGTCTTCCCATGTAGCAAACAGAAAATATTATATACTGAAAGTATTTCAACTTGTATCAGGCACTGTGCACAGCTGTAGGAAAGATTCTTCTGTATCACCTCGGAAAAGCCTTGAATTCATGTGGTAGAACTTTTCTTTATTTCCTGCTGTCATTTTCTATCATTTATGATAAACAATAGGTCTGCACTGTTCTGCCTTTTGACTTTTCTACCTTCCAGGCTGCATTCTAACCCAGGAAGCAGTTGCTTTCATTTGCTGTTTTTCTGTATGCTGAGATAATGACAATCAGTTTTCCGATGCCATCTGGTTCACTGAATTTTGTTGACACATCCCCTGGGTTAACAAGATGTTTTGAAGAAATATATTGCTCAGATTAAATGACCCCCCTCCCCAACCCCAAGTTAATAATTTTTGCATTTACCTAGGGTGTTCCCATTTTTAATTATACAGCCTGAGGAAGGGGTTGCTCTATAGTGTATACATTAGTGTCTGCTCTAGACAAATGCTTTGCAACATAATCTGCCTAGTTTAGGAATGTATCTACTTCCACCAGCAGGTGGCACTAAATGAGAGGGGGCTACTGCAGACGTTTGTCCTGAGGATCTTTTGAGTAGTGGACCTGTTGAGAAAGATTGGTAATGGAGAGAAAGGCGTGGAAGCAAGGGAGAGGCAGGTGTGGGCTGGGAGGACATCGCAGCTCAGTACTTTGCCTCACGGGGTGTGGATGGCTGAGAGGGAGTGGGGTCAGCATGTAGGAAATGAGGCAGGGAGAGCGCAAGAAGGTGGGAAGGGTACAGCACCCCGCCGGGGCCCATGCAGAGCCGTCCTCCGTAAATCTCGCTTTAACGAAGTGGCAGCTGGATGAAGGGCGGCTGTGTGAAAAAGCAGGGAATTACCCGCCAGTCCCCACGAGTCGGGAAGAGCGAACCTCACAAGTGGCTGAAATCTGAAATCAAACCGAACACATCTGACCGCAAAACAGAAGCTCTTCATGTAGAGATACATATGCTCACGGCATTTTCCCCTACGATTTGGATAAATATACATAATCTGACATTTCAAGACCAAATATGGTAAAAGTCCTTATCTATTTCAGCAAATTAATGTTACAGTTACACCAACAAGGACAAAAAGCATTTAATTGGTTACGTCCCACCTACTGAATTCCATGCATTGATATTTTTGTTGTAATACCAGTATTTTATGTGACTTTAAGTAGCTATAATTCATTCTTTGATTTTGATGTGTATTTTAATGCAGACTAAGTATCAAAAACCAATGCTTTAATCATCTCGATAAAATGAAATTAATTTTTTTTGTCAAATTTAAGTTTTTTTTTTTCTTTCTTACATAAACCAAAGTGTTTTTCTTCCTCTTCTTGCCAGGCAATGCCTGGTAATTATTTCTTTCAAAAACTGTGCTGCTGGAGTTGCAATGCAATGATTTTTCAGCAGTTCAACCAAAAATATCGACCGATTTCACCCTCGATTTTGTCACAGACGCCTACAGTACTAAAACCCCGCTACAGTACAAACCAAAGCTGAAATTGCGAAAAAAAAGTTTGTCAGTAGATTCGGAGCAACATGTCACAATCAACGGCAGAAATTCCCTGTGAAAATGGAATTAAGACCCCTGCTCATCAGGCCAGGCGAACCTTAACCCTAACAGCAAACAGCCATATCTCAAAGCCCCAAAAGATAATGATTTGAAAAAAAAATGTCTGTATTTGGTATCAAAATAAAATAAAACATTCTAACCTGGGCCAATTAAATTTTTTTACCCACCTGTACCTACTTCTTATCCTTGTTAGGGTCACAGGAGCTTAGAGCTTATACCAGCCAGCAAAGGGTGGGGTACATGCCAGCCCATCACAGGTCATATTAATGCACATTAATGCAAGAGGAAATATGCCACACAGGGAGAACATGCAGACTCCACACACACAAAGATCAGAGGTGGGAACTGAACCTCCAACCATAGCAGCTAATTTCTAAGGTGAATGCGGAACCTGATTATCTGAGACCTTTAGGTAATTGGTTTGTGATGCCAACCCTGACCTGATTTCTACTGTCCTCATATAAATGTGAAGGCAGATGGGAAAGAGTCTAAGCAGTGGTCAGTCAAAGGAACCTTACCACCGCAAGTTTGGGTACCTGAGTTGTACAAATGAAGGCCTACAATCCGGTAGAAGTGTCTGAGATACTGGCAACCTTCTAAATTTCACATTGCAAAGCAAATGGCTATATCATACTGTTACCATGTTCAAACTGGAACATTAACCCAGTGGCAGTGTTGGAGGGATGGCATATTCATGTTCAATATTCAACCCAGAGTTAACTGCAGAGCTGAGCAACTTGACCTTTGAGGACAGGAGCTTTCTCTTGGATGACAAAGACACACAGGCTGTGCCAGCTGAGTGCTCTCTGCATGCAAAACAGCTTTTCCTCACAGAAGTTCCAGCATCTGAATCCCTTAACCCATTTTAACCAGTTTTCCCTATTTTGAATTAATGACGTTCTTAAAGCTTAGGAGATGGGCTGTGGGTGCGGCAATATACGTCACGGGTGAAACAGAGGCGGCATATTTTGAATTTGTTTGGGTAAATGATGGTAGGGAGAGCGTGTTTATGAGCAACTTTTCACCTTCATTAGTTCAAGCTACATCGTTTTGGATTTATTTTCGGTTTGCTGAAACATGAGTTTAACATACATAGTTTATATTTGTTTTTTGGAACAATAAAATAAAAGTTTATACGAATATGTTCAGGTAAGGTGCTTTCAAAAGGACCACGGTCTCAGCTTTTCCAGGGCTTTAGTTTGGATCAAAAGGCCGATACATTTAAGTAAAAAAAAAATGCTTTGGATTATCTTGGATTCCCACCGGAATGGATGCGAACTGATGGAACCGATGCAAGCGTCTTAAATGGAGGTATGAACGGGGTTCTGAGTTTGGATCTTACTGCTGCTTTTCTTTTGGAAAAATAATTCTGTGTTATTGAAAGAGTATCTACAATATGAAATGGATTCTGACCAGACCGTTCAGAAAAGAAACAAGTTGATTGGTAAGCGGGGAGGCAAGCTTGTTGTTTTCACAAGCAAACGTAACGAAATAAATGCTCAGATCGAGGCTGGTGAAACTAAAGAAACTGTTGGTAAACATGTTGCCGTGTTTAATATGTGTGCTATGGACACACATTAAAGAAATGTTAGGATAGTGTGAGTTTACTTTCAGCCATGAGCCTGTATTGACTTTTTGTTTTAGCGTCTCCGTAAACTATATGTCTTGGATATTTTTCGAGTAGGTCTGAATTTGCTTAAGTCAGTTTTACGTGTATTGAGTTGCCTATATATAAACACTCAGGTGTATACAGTTAATTGCCTGCATAGTGTATGTCTGTAATCAAGATTTCTACAAAAAGTAATGGCAGCATTGTACATTGAATGTATTTAAAATAACATTTTAAAATGACCGATGAGTGATTAGAAGGTGGATGTATGGAGGTTGGATGGTTGGGTGGGTAACGGGGTGTCGTTCTGGACTCATTATAATCCACAAGCATGATCCTGTTTAGGGCTCAGGCAACCTAGTTTTTTTTTTTTTTTTAATTTTCAATGCCAAAAAATATATACAGTATATCCGAATAATAAATGTGATGCACCTGCATATTACATTGCAGCCCATGTATATCTACTTATACAGAGACGTCAACTCGTATGTTTTCTAACCACTTATCATCAGGGTCACTGGGGCCCGGCTCTTATCCCAGGTATTAGCATGGGGTACAGCCTGGATGGAATACCAGGAAGGATGAAGGAATTAAAATTAATTTATTATGCTATACAATTACAGCCCAAGGAACCTTACGTTAGCCGCCGTTATTTAACTATTGGTTGATTCACCCTAGCTAATTGACGCAGTAGCTAATTACTAACGGGGAGGTAACCAGGGTTACCATGTCTGCATTTTGTGAGGAGCATAATGGATCACGTTTTAGCTGCAGAAAAATATAAGAAAACAAGCTTTTAAGACGGCACTGAAGCACAGAGCGTCCTGTTGGTCAGGAGGCTAACCAGTGTCATTTGAGCAGAAGCTTCCATCTTCCCCCCCCCCCGCCCATTAATCAGACTCCCCTCACACTGGGCCTCTCAGAATGTCCTCTTTAATCTCCACGAGGAACACACCGGATGCAAGATAATTAGGTATGGCTATTAAATAAAAAATAGCACCAATATAGAGCAAACATGTGAAAAGGCATAATAGACAAAACACAATATTAAGACTAAACCATTACCAGGCAATATAAAAGAGTAACAAGGGGCAACCTCGTTACAAGTGAAATTATATCAAATCAAACTAATTTTTTTAAGTTACACATAAAATAAGGACATTTGACAAACAACCAAAGATTTTACTGAACAATCAACGGGAAATAACATAAATTACACACACATTATATACAGTATATGCAAATATATTATGCTAATTTGTATGAGGCTATTAATACAAAAAATGTCTGTTTTTTAATTCCAGCTGTATTTTATTTATTTTTTCATCTGCAAAATGAAGCATATTTGCAAAACATCCCCCCCCCCATTTCCCTGTAGAAGACACTAATGATGAAATTGTTTCATGTGACCAAGACTGACAGCCAGATTCTTTTTCCCCAGATACCTTCATCAAGGATAATTATTAAGTTGTTGCAATGGTCCCCACCAGGTACAATTAGAACTGGTCATGGGTTGGTAAACTGTTGTATCTGTGTCTGACTTTTAATTGCCTATGCAGCTCACCATTGTGGATGTAACAGTTTGCAATCTGAAGTGTCAGACATGGATACCATCTAATTCACACATCATATGCTGGCATAAGCACTGGTGATTCTGTATGAGAAAATTCTAAAATTGGATTTCGGTCTCCACCTTC
Organism: Petrocephalus schoutedeni; assembly: GCA_026780765.1. NCBI lineage: Eukaryota > Metazoa > Chordata > Actinopteri > Osteoglossiformes > Mormyridae > Petrocephalus > Petrocephalus schoutedeni. The sequence continues at coordinate 21,040,794 of JAODKL010000002.1, read as the reverse complement.
ATCAGGTAATCCTTTTGTTATATGAAAAATACACACCACCAAAGGAATATACATTTAGCCGCCAATTTAATATGTGCACCTGCTTGCTAATTCAAACCGGCTGTTTCTCCAAACAACAAATCATGTGGCTGCAACTCAACGCCTGCAGCACACAGATAAGGTCAAGAGGTTCAGGTACTGTTCAACCAAGCATTGGAATGGCTAGGAAGTGTGATCTAGGCAATTTTGTACGTGGTGTGATTGTTGATGTCATACGCGGTGACTGGGTATAACAGTGTCTAAATTTTACAGAGAATGGTGCGATGAACAAAAAAAACACATCCAGTTAGTGGCATTTCTGTGGCTGAAAACCTTGTTAACGAAAGAGGTCAGAGGAAAATGGTAGATTTGTTAAAGCTAGAAAGACAAGTGGAAAAAATAACAGTCCAGTACAACAGTGGCATGCAGAATGGTTTCTCTTCAACACTTCTAGCAGGTCAGGCCAAAGGGCATCCTACTGTGTACTAGTTAGGTGTACGTAATATCACCACTGAGTGTAAAACATATATCAACTGTTGTATTTACATTACAAATAACACAATGTTTTCAATGTATGCAAGGGACTTACAAGATAAGACATCATGTTAATACAGTGAAGAAAGCCCCTCTATTATAATGTTCCCCTTTCATCACAGGATGCGTGTTTCATATCTCCCTTCAAAGAAAAAAGCTGATCAAAATTCTACCTTTTGCCGGGAGAGTAAGTACCGCAGACTCAGTCGCAAACGCTGAGCATAGGCTGTTAGTGTACAATTTATCAATATTATGTACCCACTGTTGTCAAAGGAGAAAGATGAAAAACAAAATGTTACGTACAAGTCATTTATAACGTACAGATAATAACGTATAAAAAATGTGAGCAGTGTTAAAAGAAAGATTGGAAATAAGTTGAAAGGTAGGGCTCTTGCCGGAACTGAGTATGGACAGACTTTCAGAGACTGCTCAGGGTAATCTGTAAAAAGGCGTAGAGAATAATGACACTACAGGAGGTTTCCAGGACACAGTTTTGCAGGGAACCCCACACTCCAGGGTCATGAATGCTTATAAACAGTACAGTAGTTTGTTTCAAATGAAGATATTTATACACTGCAGTTCCTAGAAACACAGTGAGGTGTTTTATACATTTTCCATGTAAAAAAAAAAATAGCTCCAATATTAATTCCAGACTTTGGGAAATTAAGAGAAACTGATTCACCACACCTTACATTTTTGGACTATGGGAAGAAACTGAAATAACACCAGAAAAACATGCAAGGTCCACACACACAGAGCAGAGGGCAGGATTTAAACCCCCCGGCAAGGAGAGTGTGTGCTACAGCATTACTGTCTCAGCCTAATAATATTGATTTCCAAGCAATATTTCAATACAGACCGCAATACTCCACCTAACAGCCATGAAGGAATGTCTAAGAGATGACAAAATGCATTAGTGTCAACTAACTTTTTCTCCCTGTATATGTGGGGGGAAGAAATACGATCTGTTCCATAATTAATTGGTGTAAGCAAAGTGTCATTGGTAGGAGTGCAGTGTAGCCTGATCTGCTGTCTTCTGAGAAAAAGACAAATATTAGCATTCTTGATGACCGCATCTATTGTTGCCAATTTGGAAGAAGAAATGGGCCATTAGACAAATATGTTTAGCATTTTTTTTATTCTGTTTTTATTCTGTTACATGACATGGATATCATTTACACCACATGAACTACAGCTAGCCTTTGCATTTAGTATGTGGGTAATTTTCATGAAGGCACCTAATTTGTGTAAAAATCGATATATTTGCCTAAATGCTACTTGTATTATTCTTATTGGTTGGACCAGCCTCACTCAAGGCAGATACAGTATACTGTACATGGAGATACAACCAGGTCCTCAGATGTCTACTGTAGCTGAGAAAATTGAGTGTTAGAGGGCATCCATCAATGCCCAACCTTTCACCAACCAGGATGGGCGTCAGCATCCACTAACATTTGTCCAGGAGGGGGACAAATGGAGGACTAGCCCTTCAACCCTGGACCTGGGACCACTGAATGTAGCCAGGGACTGGCAGATACAAGCTGACTTGGACCAGAGGCTCATCTTCCTTCCAGAGATCGTGACAACTACTCTGCGACCAGACCTCGTCCTTTGGTCTAACTCTCGAAAATTTGCTTATGTCATCGAGCTGACGGTACCGTGGGAGGACGCCATCGAGGAAGCTTTTGAACGTATGCTATGGTATGCTGACCTAGCAGCTGAGGCAGAGGACAGAGGCCGGAAGGTCAAGGTGTGCCTGATGGAGGTGGGGTGTAGGGGCTTCGTTGCTAGGGCGACGCTCCTTAGGGAGGTTGGAGTCAGGGGACCGGCTCATCGACAGGCTATTAGAGAACTGACCAACGTCGGCGAGAGGACCAGTCACTGGCTGTGGCTGAAGAGGAGCGATATCACTTGGGCAGCTAAGGCGAACAGCTAACTGCGAGACACATGCCCAGGCTTGATCAACCTGTGGTGGGCCTGCCTAAGCAGAGGGTGTCTTGTGATAAATGGCCGAAACACCCTGTGAAATTGAGGCACAAAACTGATGATGTGTCCCGCTGGCAAAGCTTCTTAGCTGCCATCTCTCGTAGCAGCCATCCCTCAAGATTTCCCCATTAGAAGCAATGCAGACATCAGGGATTGTAACATCTAGTCCTTCACTGAATCGTTATGGTAAACAGATGGTCCCTGAGTTACGATGGTTTGACCTTTACAATTTTTCGATCTTACGATGATGATAGCGATATGACAAAATAGTAAAAATATTGAAAGTTTCACGTGGCAGGCAAACGTAGCAGCGCATGTGGTATGATGCGTTGTGACGCTGCCGGGATGCACGCATCACCCGCCCTGTGAGACGCCTCACTCTCGACCAGCATCGACATCGACATCGAGTTCAGTTGTCTCGGTGTTACTGTACGGTAGTATAAATTACTGTTTTGTTAAATTATGTACTGTAATTTAACAAATTACAGTATATTACCTCATACTAATCTCCATTGTATACGACTCCTGGGTAGGCTAGGCCATGTCTCGACTTACGTTTTAAAGTTACGATGGGGTCATCAGAACGCATCTCCATCGTAAGTTGCGGACTACCCGTACTCAAATTTATGATGTCTAAATTCAGTTAAGTATGGGCAGTATGCCTATTATTTATTTACTATGTCTTCTTAGAAAGTTCACATGGTTCTTGGTCCATTTCTTCTCCTCTTGAAGTGGCTGATCTGGCTCCCCATTGCCTCTGTAAAGTGCTTTGGGTGCCTTGAAAGGTGCTATATAAAAGTGCTATATGAATGTAACATTCATTCATTTATTCAGTCATTCATTCTTCAAAACTTAGATTGACTAATGAGTGATTCTGATGGTGGTTATTCTTATCCATCTTAATTAGTGAAGTTCCCCTGCATGCCTTCCCCTAATAACCTTTACCTGTCAACACCATATATTTATCATAGAGGTCATTTTAGAGTTTCGGTCAAGACTCCGTAATGCTCCTAGGTTTGTGACTAAGCTGCACATCTCGCCTCATTTGCATTCCTCTGTGGATACACGAGACTTTATTTATTTATTAAATTTTTTCCACGGATGCAGAAAGGAAGCATTAGCGAGTTTTCATCACTGGCTGGCTCATCGATTAGTATCAGGTGGAAACATAACACACAGTCCTATGGAGATCTATTGGGGGATAGGCAAGGCTCAGATTGCCAGTAAAGATGTCAATGGGGTCATCCATCACAAGGCACCAGAGTGGGATACATACGGTTATGGCAATTGATCTGATGCATATGCTTGCACCATTAAACACATGAATAAACAGTATATTTATCTGTCATTCTTTATGGATGGCTCCCAGCTGAAAGGCATTAAAAAGAAAGTAGTAGTTATGAAGGACTTCAACCGTATAAAAAGCATAGTTATCCTGTTGTATTAGCTAGCATGCAATGTAAAACATTTTTAATTTCAAGCTTGGCAATTTTGTAGGTCCTCAGGCACAGTGTACACCATATCCCATAATAAACAGAAACAAAGTTCCTATGCAGCAGGCTCAAACTCCATAGTGTTCCATTTCCCACCAATTAAAATCCAAGCTAAATTTGAAATAAAGGTGGGAAAAATGGATAGGTGTGGCTTCCCATGCATCCCAATGCCACTCCCTAATTGCAGTTTTTTCCTCCCCCCCGTAAAGAGGAAACGTATGCAGTACAGGTAGACAACACCAGTGTAAACAACTAGTTCTCATTTGTATTTTGAATATTAAATTGAAAAAAGAAAACAAAGAAACTAAAATGAAACAGACCTTATATCCTCAGTTTAAAGTCAACAGAAACTTATTCAAAGTGTTGTGCATTTAACAAACTACATCATGCTAGGTAGCAACTGTAGGTACCTTCTAATTGCTCCTGACTGAGTCACATTAGTTAAAGAAGAACCAAAGTGCATCTTTTAGGGTTTTTCTGTCGGAATCCGGCTTTTTGATTGCGGGAAAATGCAGAATGCTGAGCTTGCATATAAACACGAATGGTTCTGAAATACGAATGTTTAAAACGAAGCAAACATTTAAATACATAATAACTGCTTTAAATGAATACAGAATTTATGGATTTACGGCTTTTTCTCGATAAAGGCATATATTTAAAATGTCGTTCATCCATTCTTTTCTGGTAAAGGGTGCATAAATCAGACATGAAAGCAACGGGCAACACCTGGGGTCTGAAACTTGCATCAGATTTAAGGTAGTCTAGTCTAAATGTAAGTGAATGAAGATAAAGTCCATTTAAACTCAGGGCATTTGACAAGTTATCTGGCTCAGCAAGAAATCCAGCCTCGTTATACAGGCCCCAGGTAAACTGGCAATAGTCTGTGATAAAATATACCCTGGATCCGTTAAAATACTGCAGCTTGCATCACCTCTCCTCAGTATTATCTGTGCGGCAGTAACTTAAGTTGTGCATGTCAAATTAGACTACGTGTCAGTGAATATCAGCATCTGTGTAGCTGTAAGCAAATTGCGGATTTATTTTTTTTTATTTTGTAAGACATGCACTTCAGACGCATCTATGTCTTCACTAGTCTCACTGCGTATCCTGCCGTCGTGGTGGGATGTAGGGTGAGTAATGCAAAAATATATGTAATAAGCGTACCAAAAGAAAAATGAACCGGTACTTTTCATTTTTAAGTTTCTCATTTGAATTTTAAATTATGTTCATAAGATTACCACCCTGCTGCAACACTAAATATAGCAAGTAGGCTTGCGGTCACAGTTAACAAAATTGGGAGCTATTAGGGAAAAAAAATCCAAAAATGTATATTGTATAATGGGTGTTATGGAATGTAATAAAGAATGCTATGCAGTTTTTTTTCTATAAACGCATATGAGATTTCAACACCCTCGTGTTACCATGGTCTCAGCTTGTCTAAGTTTCATTTCTACTCTATGTAAGGGGTCAACTTTATTTATTTATTTTCCAAAAATGTCAATCCAGTTATTCTGCAAATCGCACCATCCAGTGTTATGGCCAGTATGGAGACTCACTGAAATGTTGTGGATTTTTTTTTCTGGAAATGAAGACATTTCCCTGCTACTCTGACTGGGATTAGCATGAATAATTTCCTCATGGTCCCTAACACTATATCATCCATTAGTGCATTTATAAAGACCCTGTGTTTACATTAAATTATTTAAGACTAGGGGAGAGCACTCTCTGGTATGGCCTTTGGGAATTGGGGCAGTGGCATGTTTTAAGGATGTGCAGATCGATACAGAAATATCAATTCTTTTGATCTGAATGTTTTCGTTTTGAGAATAGATTCTAATGTGAAAATATTGAATTTTTTTTGCCAGGTAATTTAAATTGTATTAAGAACAGGAGCAGGATGAATTAATATGGGGCGGGCCGCCGATGAGGGAGGAGAAAGGGGAAGACTTTCAGGGGCCGAAATGCTAGTGACTAAGGGTCAATCCACTGATTTCGCAATCGGCATCATCACCTCCTTAGCAAATTTTACCTTACGGTTTGGGCACTCAGTATCAGTATGGGGTTTGGTATCAGCAATACCAACCTTGGTACTAGAAGTAATGGGCGTATTTTAGAAAATGTGAGTACGTTTATAGGGTGGATATTTATTTATTCTGAGGTATCTGGAATATTTTGGCTTTTCACGTTTGGGGTATAAATTCACACTACGGTTGAAAAGGAGCACTAAAATAAATCTCATCAAAAAACTGAATGTTTGTAAAACCATTAATCTCAACTTGTAGATTTGGTTTTGCATATGAAAACACAGCTTAATTCAGTTTCTCCTGATAAGGATATTAATTTTGGGACATTTCTTGTGTACGCATTTGATTTACATCCATTGTCCAGATATCAACCTTTTCACTCGCACCACACATCACAGTTAAATTTATCTTCATGATTGTCGATAAACTGTCCCCTGACTTGTAGATGATACTTTGTGATTGAAGACACATAGCCCATTTCTGATTCAACATTAGCCCTTTGGGCATCCATCCATCCATTTTCTGTAACTGTTGGTCCTATTCAGTGTTGCCGGGGGGGGGGGGGGGGTCTGGATCTCAGGGAACAGCCCAGGATGGGGCACCAGCCCATCACAGGGCACACTCACTCACACTCACACATGCAGCTCCAATTAACCTCAGCACGTTTTTTTGCTGTGGGGAGGAAACCGGAGTACCTAGAGGAAACCCCATGGCGACACGGGGAGAACATGGAAATTCCACACACATGTACATACAGTGTAGACTTAAGGCCTGGTCCTAACCACTGCCCCTTTTGAACCAGTCTATTGAAAATCCCCAAGGTCAAACACAAGAAGATATGGTATCCTTGCTCAGTAATTGCTGATCAGCACAGTATACTGTAACTATATACAACATTTGTTAAATATATAATTACTCAGTTTCGTTCCCATTCAACTTATAGGATGCTTGTGTCCATATCTCCTTGTTACTTATAGCTATGGACCTCCAACAGGGTGCTGGGCATCCAGGACTCGTTGATGCGGAATGTGAACAAAAGCAATCACGTCACAAAACAACAGAAGGTGACGGGGGTAATCTATAGTATCACGACACAAAGGACACCAAGCCCTGCTGCATACGGGGCTACGTAGCCGCAGGCCAATCGGCACACCCATGCTGACCCCAGGTCACTGTTCTGTTTTTTTGTTGCATCATGTGGATGGCCAGACAGATGCCAAGCACCTGTGGCATGGCAAGTCTGATCCTTGGCTACGTAGCCCCATTTGCAGCAGGGATCCTTCATGGTGTGTCGTGACATATTATTCCCATGATCATCTTCAAAAATACCTGCCGTTTGTACCACAGTAACCCTTCTGTTTGTGACGCATAGGATAGCTTTCATTCACATCTCACACCAATGAGTCTTAGCTGCCCAGCACCTGGTTGCTGGTTCATGCTCCTCAGACCACCCTCAGGAGGCCTCTCTATGGCTGACCATGGGCACCCCACAAGCCTTGCTGTTTCAGAGATCCTCTGACCCAGTCATCTGACTATTAAGATATGGCCCTTGTCTAAGTCAATTGAATCTATATCCCTGCAAATTTCTTGCAAGTACTGAATGTTAGCTCACCATCTAATACATCTCAGACATTGACACACATTCTTATGAGATAGTTAACATGTGCTTAAGGATTATACACTCATCTTTGTATATTCCTGCATTCTTCTTCCTTTTTTTTACTGCATGCTTATTTTCATCAAAAAAATTGGGACATACTAGTGGTGTAAAGATGCATTAATATGAATAGATGATTAAGGTGGCAATTCAATGCATCCATCTGTTTAGATTAGAATTGATTTTTGGCAGAAACATAAAGATACTCCTACTTCTGGGTTGTGCCCTCTCATGTCCATGTGATGGCACACAAATTTCTGAAACGTAAGATGACAGGCGAAGAGTGATTAATATTCATAAAGGAAGTGCTGTAGTGATTATATTTGCACTTTTATGCTTTTGGGAAGCCCCTGTTTTGTAGTGGAAAATGCTCTCTCTAGTGGTTAAGATGCTCTTTGGGAAACGCCTGTCTTTTGTAGCACAAGATAATTCATTTTGATGGCTACAGTAGCAATGGTCAAAACTGTAAGTAAAAAGTTATGTTAAACTTAGAGACGCACAACATATTGGTTAACATCAGTTTTGCCCAATATTCACTAAAAATCAAGATATCAGCATCGGTCATATGTGTTATTCTTGGGCAATATTGTTGACCGATATTTAAAGCTTTAACTATTCAGAGTTAATTAAAGTTAAATCAAAGTTGGCAGCAGAGCTAAAAAAACACCGCTACTAATAAAATGGAGATAATTGCACTGGATGATTAGCCATTTTGCAGAGTAGAGGGTTAGAGGTTTTGTCGGGTCAATCGCCACATAGAATAGGCCACAATCTACCAGCCTGCAACATGTTTATAATTCAATATTAAATCTGACCCACAGATTGGTCTTTCATTTTCTACAGAATAACAATGTAATTTTATTCTGCTAATTGGAAATCTTGGCGAGTTTCACTGTCAGTAAGTACCACCCATTCAGGTACCGCTTCTTTTAATGCTTGTTTTTTTTCCTTTACAGTCCAGTAGTTTTTCCAATGGCTTGTTCTAAATGTCCTCAGATTCTTTTCTTTCCTTCCCAATGTAATTTAGTTCCTATGGTAATATTTTGTCACTGACCAGTGAAAACCATACATGTCCACTTTTTGATGATATTTGAGAGAATATGCCTGTTCTCCTCTCTTCTGATACCGGCTAACTATTTGACCAATGATGTTTCATGAAGTCATCTATTTTAGTTGCATTTAGGTTTATACTACCTAGTATTTATGCTCGTATGAATGATGGTTATTTGTATGGATTACTTCATATCACACATTTTAGCAACTTACCCCCATTGTTAATCACAAATATAAAACAAGGTTACTTTGTATCTTGCTGACACTGACAGTTTTACCTCGCTGTCAACAAGTTCTTAAAAACATTCATTCATCCACTGACTGCCATGTAAAGAGGTTTCCGTTTGTGATTCTAGGGTGTCTCATTATGTTATTTTGCAAAGTAGTTTCTGAGAATTTGTTTTTCACAGTCCTGAACCAATTTTTGATGAAATGTGTTTTTTTTTTTACTGGACAGTGACGATTCATTAATTCTTTTCAGTGGAGTTAAAAAATGGTTTAGACTTAGGTTATCAAAATAATCATAAGGGGAATAAGATGCTTGCTGTCACTTGAGTAATAAAGTGTAAATAGAGTAGAAAATACCACATTTTTTACTCTATTTACACTTTATTACTCAAGTGACAGCAAGCATCTTATTCCCTTTATGATTATTGTTTGCCTACTGGAGGTCAGAAGCCATTTTTTCTCTTTTTGTTACTGTTTTTAACCCCTATTTTATGTGCTTCTTTTTGATTTGTCCCTGAACAGATGTATTGTGGCAAAAAACAAGCAAAAACTAATTCCTCAGAAACAACTTGTCACACTACGTGGTGCAATTAGTCATAACACGAGACGATACTTTCTATACAGTTTTATTTACAAAATGTATTAAAATCCTTTGTACAGCGCCTCACTATTGAGGTTCAGTAAATTACACCCACACATGCAGTTCGTATTCTTTTGTAATTGGTAGGTTGCTTGGCAATTTTTGATTGCTGAAGTGCAGTCAGACAACAAGGGAGGAGAGGGTCAAATAACGGGAACGGAAGTTACGCTTCTACCGCTGATCTCCTACCGTCTGAGGAAGGTCTCACGCCTCGTTAGGCAATTACCAATTTTACATGCAGTCTGAAAAATCAAGTTTTGTGAAGCCCCTTCGCATTCATGAATTGACTTTAAATAAATGTACAGGTTTCTTTACAGTTTTTTTTTTTTTTTTTTTTTTACAGTTTTTAAAATATAAAACTATTGTAATATTTCGCTTTTTCAATGAAATCCTTCTTGGCATGTCTCAAATACTACATAATCACATTTCTTAGAGAAAGTAAAAGAATTGTAACAGCATTAAATGGACAATTGCTAAGCTTTAGTTTAAAAATTGCCCCTACATTGACCATAGGGTAACATGTACAGTACTTCCCATTTTAATTTACGTTTTTTTTTTTCCATTTCTTAAATTATGCACAAAACAGTATGCCTACAAAGTAAAACGAAACCAAAATTAAACCACAGCTTGATTGAAAATGTGCTATCATTTCACAAAATATTGAAGGTAATCCAAAATACCATTTTCAAAGCTGTTACCGTTAGTCTTTTTAAATGGATTGCAGTGTATCTACAATTGAATGATTTTGTTTTCATTCTTCAGGCCATATTCTTGGACAAATCATTTTTAAAAAAAGCCACCAAGGTGCCCATTACCCTAAAACCCATGTTGTAAAAGTGTATTATGCAGATGTATATACATATACAGTGTATCTGTGTATTTCTTCCAGATATCTAGAAATATGTTGTATTGTATGCTTGTGATTTTGTGTTAGTGTATGTTCAATTCACAGTTAATATAAGTGTCAACCTGACTCCATATATGATTTGCAAACTGCTCGTATCCGAGAGAGAAATCCGTTGGCAGTAGGTTCTGTCACGGCCGGCCTTTTGTCCTATGCTGAATGGTGCTTTTATCATTGACCTTGGTTAGTTCACAGACCCTCTATTTATAATAAGGTACTGAGTCACCAACAGCACCAGAATTCAGAATGCCTACACAACCACCCAATGGATGACTCGCAGTGGGAGAAAAAGTCCATTAATTTCCTTCATTGGGGGGAAAACGTTTTCTGCCCTTAGAAATAAAACAGAAAGGAGTCAACAAATCATTTCTTGTATATACTAGAATCAGGGCTACTTTAAATGAATTGATAATGCTTTAATACATGGATTTCTGAGATTTAAATTATAACCAACCAGTACAATCTGGCTGTAAATCAATCACAACGTTAAAAATAATATTTCTTTATATATGACTATAGTACCACCCATTGCTTGGTGAATGCTGCTATGTCAGGGTCTTCTGTGTGTGCTAGGGTTGTGACTGATGGCTTTTTCTTTAGTGAGAGTATCTACTGAAGGCTCTTTTGTTAGATTATGATACCATTGCTCCTTTTTTTGTATTTCAAGCAAAGCAATATTACTATGACGAGTTGCATTGTTGTGACGTTCTGAATGTTCTATAAGGCACTGAAGGAAACAAATTCAGTTCTTTAAATGACAAGTCCTTTCCACTCATTACGCCCTCTGCTATGAAGCTAGTCACTTGCTGGGCCCAGCGGGATCTCCAGGCCTGTAACTTATTCATTGTGTCAAACTTTCCGGTCATCAGTGTCAGGTTCACTCCGAGCTGCTCTGACTCCTTCCAGCTGTGCTAGATGAAGAGAGCAAAATTTGTCAATAATCAAGATATCACAGTTGCGGTGCTGGGCAGAAAGGTCTAACACAGACATGGCCAGTCCCTGCCTCAGGGGTTAGACCTGCAAAGCTAAATTATCTGTAAATAATCTACAATTCATGTTCACACTAGATAGTGTGTAATATATAGCAGTGTTTCCCAACCCAGTCCTCGTGGAACCCTGGACGGTCTACATTTTTGCTCCTGTCGCCAATCCTGGGACAGGTGTGCTGGGAGCTGAGAGGAAGCAAAAACGTGGACTGTCCGGGGTTCCCCGAGGACTGGGTTTGGAAACACTGCTATATAGCAACTGATGCAGCATTTATAAGCAACAGTGGTACAGGCATCAGCTTTCACTTTGTCTTGAGTAATGGCATTAATAACCTCTCATTTAATACAATGAAAATATGACGTCAAAATATGAAGGGTCTGTTAAATTTGTTTGTGACAATTACACCAAAATAAATCCCTTTTATACAATTGCATACTGGGAATACATTATACTATGTTTGTGCATGTTTTTCCAATCGGTCTTAAAATATATAAAGTGTATGAGTTAAATTCAAACTATATCATGAAGACAGACAAGATTTAAATCAATAAGAATTTGGTTCATTTGAAAACCCCGGGTAATTAGAAGAGTAGGTCAGGTATCTGAATCCTACCCTTTAGATTTTAACACTCTCGGTTCCATACACATTGTAGCCCTCTCGGTACGTGGCAAAATTCTGCGTGTTTGCTGGCGGAGCTGGTTTAAAGTTTTGGGCGTTCTTGGCTAGTTTCAGTCTTTTGGTTTCTGCACGAGACTTGTAGCAGAATTCTATCAAAGCCACCATCATAGCCAGCCCCAGACCTCCCACCAGAATATAGAAGACTCCTGCTACATTACTCAGGCTCAGAGCACTTGTCTTGTCCTAAGAAGAGTGAAAAACACAGTTAGAGGTTTTGCAGTGAAATTTGCTTTTTGAGAACAATGAACCTATCACAAATGTACTAACGTCTAACAAGCTCAACTTCCTAGCTGCTCTCCAAAGGCTTCTGATTCAAATCCCAGCCAAGACTGGCACTCAAATGCAGACACCTTGTCTTGCTGTTGGTTCCTACTTTCTCAAATAGCCTCAAACCCTCCCTGAAGCAATGTTTCTGGTGCTACCAGTGGTATATTCCATGTTACGGTGGCACCAAAGGTTCAGGCAACAGAACATGTGCAGAAATTTAGTCTTAAAAAGGGTTTGGAAGTAAAACTTATGAAAGTGGCTCTGTAAATACTATGCCACTCTGTGCCTTTCCTACACGTGTCGAAAGTTTGGAGAAACTCAAGACCAATGCAGTCAGGTCACTCTCCCGATACATCAGTGAATGTAGAGGATGCATTAAATCTCTTCAGTTTTGTGGCTCAGTTAAATATGCCACTTTGAGGAAGATGGTCAGTGACATACAGGTCAAAACTCTGACAAGCTCTGACTTAACAACCATTGCAATTTAGCACTTTAGAACTATCTGGGTATGCAAAAATCTAATTAAGCTTTAATTCATTATAGAAGTAAAAAGCAATCTTAAAATTTTGTTTAAAAAAAAACCATTTTGCTGCTGCTACCTCCCAAACTTCTTTATTAAAAATTTGTTTATAAGAGTTTTACCATTTGCACTTTAACCCTATGAGCATTCAGGTCTTATGTGTTTTACTCCAGGGCTTGGTGAAGATGGCAGAAAGCCCTTAATTTATACTCGTGTGATGTACTGGATATCTATTAATCTCAGAGGGTTAAGTTATAGGTTTATTACATTGCTTGGCTTCATATAGTGTGCAAACAATTTTTCATTTTGACAGTGCTTGTTCAAGCACGACTTCTCAGCATCACCGATTCACTTCAGTCCTGTCGGGAAGTGAGCTTGAAATAGTTTGTCAGAAAAAGAAACTTTGTTTGCTATCCACACTGCATGATGCTAAATAATCTAATATACCCAGTTTTCCCATGCAAACAAGTAAAACGCCCGTAAATAAAATTTTAATAAAAAGTTTGGTAAATAGAAACAGCAGCATAATGGTTAGATTATAATAAGTTTAAAATAAGCAAAAAATACTATATAATATACTATAACTATAAAAAGTAAAAATGCATCTTGTGCTTAATATAAATTCCCCACTCATGCTTACAAAAGTATAACATTCTATGTGTGATATATTTCACATTTACTGTGGGGAATAATAAGGTAATATTATAGTAATGAAACAATCAAAAATATGTCTATTGCAATTTGTAGACTATATAAAATTTCTGTACATTTTTGCAAAAAAACTATCATTAAGCAACTTTAGGTTTAGTTTTTCTTATTAAAAAAAACAATCAAGTAACAGGTAAGAAAAACTGAATAGTTTTTCCTTTGCATATGAACAATAGGTCAAAATGCAATTTGGAATCAGTACAAAAGACCTGCAGCGACTGACCTTACTTCCCGAGTCCTTGGTTCCACATTCACCCTTATCGTACCACCATTTGTTTTTCAGCTTGTCTAAGATGCCTTGTTCACTGAGTTTCAATACTGCAAGGTTTACAGGAGTTCTTCACGTGGGAAATAACATAAATAACATTATATTATGTTATTTTATGTTATTCAAGCTTTTACTACTACTTCATACTTAACAAAGCGATAAAGCAGGGCTCCTGGCCAACGTAAACATCATAGAGTGCAGACATACTACGTTTTTACCTCGGTTCCACCATGGCTAGGCTATAGTGCCAGGGCCTACCCATATCGCTTTGAGTAATCGGCATACACTGTAAAAACATTATAAAAAAAGGTTGGCTGTTGGAATAGAAGCTGTGAAACTATAAACAAAACAAAGGGAATGCAGTTGTTTACGGTACAGTTAACTTCTCAAATCAAAGCTTGGCAAGTTCGATCTAACTGGAACCCTTTCTTGACTAATAGAAAAGCAAAAGTCACCAGTTGGATTTTATACTAGCTGAGGAGAATGGCAGCCACTGTCTCGAGAAGGAAACCCTGTGGACAATGTGTGACTCCTGTTTCCCGTGTATCTGGTTACCTTGACTTGCATCAGAAAACTTTTTCATCCAAGATACAAAAGCAAGGAAATTGTACCGCAAGTATGCCACAGAGCAGACAACTTGGAGGACTGATCTTCACTGTCCCGTGGGGAAGCAGGGTATTTTACCATTCAGGGAGTGATTACTGTCCTTTGATTCTCTCCTCGGCTCTGCTCTTTTTTGTTTTTTTAATGTGCTGAACACAGACGGGGCACACGAGTGCGCACTGAGGCGTCGTTCCTAAGTGCCCTTCAGCAGAGGCATGGCCCTAAACTCCCTGTCTGGCCAGCTGGGTGTGGGCAGGCTCACTTGCACTGCAGGAAAAGACCCAGCTCAACTCCAGATTGCCCTGGAAGTCTTTTGTCCTGTAAGATATTATGCTACCACGGAGACTGCTAAATTTCTTTTCATTTTTCATACAACGGAAAACATCTGCAGTTCTGTTTTGGTGAGACATGCTCAGTTGCTCCAGAATGAATGGCTAAAGAGATTAGTGATCTGAAAAGTGTCACAGGTGAGCTAGATTTATCTGTTTTTTTTATTTTTGTTACTCGGTGATGCGGTCCAGGG
Source organism: Petrocephalus schoutedeni (assembly GCA_026780765.1). Lineage (NCBI taxonomy): Eukaryota > Metazoa > Chordata > Actinopteri > Osteoglossiformes > Mormyridae > Petrocephalus > Petrocephalus schoutedeni. The sequence goes on along the minus strand of JAODKL010000002.1, from coordinate 21,025,702 downwards.
AAATAACTGTCACTGTGTCACCGGGTGACAGCTGAAAGACACAAATTTGTCCACACCTGACAGCTGCCCTACGCTGTGTTCTGCTGATGAATGGAGAATGTCCGGCAGGTTGTTAAAAATACTGTGGGGGCAGAGCGGAGGTGTTGCTGATGGTGAGGGACTGTGTGCGTGGCCGGTACATGTGGGGGACATGACAGTCTGACCAGGATTTGCGATCAATAAGAGTCATGGCTGAGAGCTGTTACTCAGGTGTCAATTTCAGGTCCAGAAAGTAAAAATCCAGACCAAGATTTTGTTTCAACCAACTAGTTGAGCACTCTATGACTGTGACTTCTTATGCTCAACTAGTTGGGTGAAACAAAATCCTGGTTTGGATTTTTACTTTCTGAACCTGAAATTGACACCTCTGCTGTTACTAGCTCCAGGAATCCCAGTTTACGGGAGGCCAGAATCTGTGGGAACTTTTACTTTCAATATAATATTACAATACTTTAACTATTTTTATGTTCTCCATTGGTATTTTGAGAACACATAAATGACAGCTTATTAAATGATTAATTTTTAAGAATGCTGAACTGTAAAGGTTTTTATAGATAATTTTGATTTTAATGCTTTCTGTCAGTGTGTTAAAAGAAAATTGCTATGTATTGCGATTGCAAGTGGCTTTAAAAGAATGTTTTCTGAGCTGTTCCTGTTTATAATACACGTCTTTCCGTAAAAAGCAATAACTAGCAATCCAGGTTAAATTAAGAACCCCTGGTCTCACATTGTGTGATTGACTAACCGGCAAAATATGTGATTGACTAAAATGCCCCATTGAAAAATTTATTATGAACCTTATTCAAGAGGTTGTCTGTAGCAAACTATGTAATTTTGTACTTCTCTATTTAAATGAAAAATTTCAACCATTTATTTCTATAGAAATTTTGCCAATGAACATACCAACAAGCATTCCCTTGGCAATCCTAAGCATACCACGTGAATGCCTTAGATGAAAGCAGCAGCTAAATGGCATTAAAAAAATAATATTATGGCGAGCTGATGTTCGTAATGGGGGTGGACAGTGGGTGGAAGGATGGCGTCAAACTGCGTAATCTCATTTTGAAACGTCGAGGCGGGATGTCTCCACAGTTAGCTCGTCCACAACAGTGCAGGACATGACGAGAGCTCTGGAAAACAAACTCGTTAAAGCGGGAGGACTCCTGGACTCTGACCTGATGGGAATATAGCTGAAAACATACCTGGAACAAAACAGTTGATATATGATCATCCTCGCAACCTTTGCTGACTGTGCAGCCTTTAAGTATCCATTCAGTAAGAATGAGACACAGATGTGCCCTGACTTGCTGGGTGAAACATGTGTTTTTAATAGGGGTGTGTGTTTGTAAATATAAGTAAATATTTCCATCTATTTTTGCTTTTACAAAAGGTGAATATTGGGGACATAGTGGGCTAATGATTATCACATTATCTTTCTGGGTACACCTAATGTAGCTGATTTTGAGTTATCTATACAGTACTCCAGTTATATTGCAACTCTAATTGGTCTTGTGAAGAGTTGTGACATTTTAACCTTAACCTTCTCTTTAATGTGATATTTTTCATGATTTTTTACCTCACAATTGCATCTACTGAACATGCTACATTTGCTTCTCATTTGCTTCAGACACCAAAATTGGCCTATGCAATTCGAAGTATATTAAGCCTTGAGTTTTAGAAGCTGTACATAAACTAATTGAATCCTGACCGCTGAACAGAAATCGATCTTATCCTTTATCATTTTCGACATAGATGTGATATGATTTTCAAATATTTACTTAGGCCATTAGTCCAAGAAGTAATTTCCCAAGGAAAAATTTTGCAGTTGGTTGAAAATGTTTGATTGGTTAATTTTTGGCTAAATGGATATATTCATGATATTTATCATTTTTTTCTATTGATAAAGTAGATCACATGCTATTATAAGAATGCTAAGTCTCTTCGCTGACAGTAATTACTGTCATTGTGTTAATCTTCTAATTTGAATAGAACAGAGAATCTGCCTCGAGAGAGAGAACCATTTTTTTTTCCAATTTCCAAGCAAGATTTTCACTACCTGCCAACTGTTTTCCCCCTTAAAATTTGCATACGTTAAAAAAAAAGAAATTTAGCAGTCAAGACATGATACCATAATATTGCAAGCTTGTCCCTTCGTTCTGCTCAAAAATCCTTGGCAGATTGTTGAGAAACAAGGTAACTGCTTTGTATTCCTTTACTAACAGCATTCATCTCCTGCTTACTGTCAGGATTGAATGACTTTAGACAGGAATGGCAAAAACAGTTGCCTTGTCTTTTGCCGAATGTTAAGTGCAGTTTGTAAGTCAAAAAGGAAAGATGCTGGAGATTATAGCTGCAGTTGGAAACTGGGCTTGGGAACACCGTTGTCTCTGAAATAAAAAAATCAAGTGAGGTTTTTCACCAAAGACCAACCAGGGGACTGTCTGGATCTGTGGTGGATGTAGTTTTTTCTTTTTTCCTTTGTTTGTTTTTGGTTGATTAGAATTCTCACGTATTCCTGCAATGTTTCGTCCCCTCAAGACTCCGCTGCTTGCCTCGCTTTCCTACACTGAAACTGCTCTGGTGGCACAAGAGAGTCCTGTGCAAGAAGACTAGTCACACTTCCAAACATCCAATCTCTCCTCTGCACAAAACGAGAAAGTAATCTGCAACTCATCTGTGTTTTAGGGGGATTCTCTGTCACACAACATTTAGAATAAGTCTCTGTATTGCCTCTTGGCAATTTTTCACTTGTAATTCAATGTCTATAATCTGTTACATAACGCTGGCCTCCTAGACAGCTATCCCCTTCATAGCGGCCACCTACTAGGCGAGACATAGTCAAGGACTGCAGAATATGGCCTTCTGCTGCCTCTTGCAAAATAAACAAGAGTGAAAATTTCGAGAATACGACCGGCCCCTAAATGATCATTGCCCTGCAGATGATAAAGGTCCGACCAAATTCAGTCGCTGCCTTTCACGCCTGCAGGGCAGCCCTTTTCGCCACAGGCATCCTGCAACACTAGCCGGAAAAAGTAACGTTTCTATACGCTTGAAAGACACGATGACTTGCTGGATCGATAGTAGCGATACGTCCTCTTGCCTTAGCCCGTCATGCTTTAGTTACCAAAGATAATGGTGGCAAACTTTTCTCGTCAGTAAGTCTAAAATGTTACTGGTTCTGAATTTCTCCTCCCTTAACCAAGTAAGGGTTCCTGGTTTGATCTCTTTTGCTCAATTCCCTGGGAAGGCCACTAAAAAATACTGTGCTGGGTCATACAGGGTGGATTTTTCCGTTTGGTTCAGGTAATGACAGCCTTGCCGATTACTCTGCTCTAAAGTACCCGATTTTGGTGACATTGAGGCTGACCTTGGAGTCACCTCCCCCGCTGCCGCACTCTCCCTTGTCGTACCACCATTTGTTTTTCAATTTGTCCAAGAGGCCCTGCTCGTTCAGTTTTAACACTGCCAGGTTAACAGCATTTCTTGAAACGATAAAACATAACTTGTAAGAAAATGCACAGGTCCGTGAGAAATCTAATATAGTATGTAGTAATAATGAATAATAATAGCGATAAAATATTAATAATATCAGAATGATCAATAAAAAGAGCACGAAAGGACAAATTGGTAAAAATTGTACGGATATGAGAGAGAGGAGACGCTCGTACAGCAAAGAAAGCGTTAAATATTGGAAAGGTGGCATGGAGGGTTACACTGTTTATAACTGTGCGGGATGGGGACACTCGTCATTGAGAAGAAAGTAACGACAACAAACACCATGCAATTAACATTCGTCACAACTGACAGCGCAGCTTTTACAAGTTAAATTGAAAAACCGTTGAGCTGTTAAATTAAAAGTGACAACAGAGAATCAGGAAGGACGGCACACAGGACAGGGGAGGGAGGAAGACACCAGGAAGTGGAGGACAAGGAAGAAAGAGAGGCACATGGAATGGCTGTAAAGCTACCTCTAGAATACAAGATCTGAGCTTCTAAATTTTGAAATGCATCAAAATTAAATAATGAGAGAAATTGGCCTGGCTTTCCAGGCACAGTCAGAGACACATATATATTACCTCTTGGAATCCACTCCACAAAAAAATAAATAAATAAAAACCATAAAAAAGTGGAAGAAGAGAAATGACAACACAGGACATCAGGGTAGGTGGAATACTATAACAACATGGAGAATATTGTTATTTTATTCCACCCACCTTAATGCCGAGCCTTTGGGGGTTGCCACACCATAGCCCTTAGAGTCGAGATTGCCGCCCACTTTCATCGTATCACATGGCTTCCGCTGCTCAATGTACTCGTTCATGGTGGATTCGAGGAGGAAGGCGAACTTGCCCTTCGACTTTCGTACCCGGGCTACCCCATCAGGTGTTGTCTTGGCAAAGACAGAGGGTTCTGCCGATTTCATGTATGACCACATTTTTTCATAAACGGCTATTTTTGAGCGCTGCGTTGGGGAAGGAGGGGGAAGAGAGAGAGAGAGAGAGAGAGAGCAGTTGTTACTGGATGCAGTATTAGAGTATCTGCACACCAGGTTTTCTGTTAGCTTGCACTTCACAATATACTTTTAGGAAACATAAAATTTATAATTCTGAAACATAGCTTGAAATATTTATAGATATCTTCAATGCAACGGATATCTTCAAATAGTTCCAAGAATTTTTTCTCTGTAGCTTCAGAGGTTTGTGCAGTGCTGTGGTAGAAAAAATCCTGGCGGCATCGAGTATGCAGGTAGACAGGAAATGTTCCCATACTGTTTTACAAGAGTACACTCTCATCACCATCATCTGAAGTAAAATTAGCAGCCTCTGAAATCTTACTGAAGCAGGGGATGTTTTCATTATTGCACTGCAGACGCGTTCATACACCCAATGGAAACCCTCGCACAAACTCTATATACACACACACACACACACACACACACACACACACACACCAGGGCAGAGATCAAGCCCTTGACCCTGCAGGTGTTAAGCTGAAATACTGTCACCTCTCACGTACCGCCTGGCAGTACATTCAATGCTTAAGCAAGTCAAAAGAGCCATATTTTACCAGGCTGGGTTTACCGTTAGAAGAACTGGGTTACAATTAAAAGGAAATTAAAAGCAATTCTGCAAAAAGGGCATGAGGATTTACTGCAGGGGCGTGATGTTTCACTCGAGTAGCTGTGCAGGTTAATGAATATAGAGACAGAGCAGGGAAAACAATTCAAGTCCAGTTCTGAGGTCAGTGTTTCCGTTAAAAATGGACATCAAGTCAATATTTATTGAGTTACGAAAAATGTATTCATTATCAGCATTGTGATGGCTTAATCAGGCGCATTAGTCTGAGCTGTAACGTCCCTCTGAGATACCGAAGGCTTTCAGTTGTGGTGCTACCCATGAGCATCTTTTGCTCGAAGAGGAACATAAACATGTATGTGTCCGTATATAGAAATTGCATCTGGTTAACGAGAGTGATGTGGCCAGTGGCTACTTTCATTTGCATAAGAGGCCTGCTTTGCAGAGATCTAGAAATCTGGACGGAATTTCCTGCATTTCACACTGTAGTTCATCCAGAGTTTCACAAACTTCTATGAATCCACACTGTTAAATATCACCTGCTCCGTATTACCTCAGTGTTTTCAATATACCCTCAGTTGCCACTTTATTAGGTACCCCTAGCAGTACCAGGTAGGACCCTCTTCTGTCGCCCCACGACCATCTCAATGGTTGATGAGTCTTGTGTTCAGAGACGCTATTCTGCACACTACTATTGTATTGAGCTGTTAGCATTAATGAGTTTAGTCTACAGTATTTCTCCTCTGATCTCCCTCATTAACAAGGTGTTTTCGAAAACAGACCCACCACTGACTGGATGTTTCTGGCTATTACTTAATTTGCTGTAAACGCTAGAGACAAGTATGTGAATATCCCAGGAGGCCTGCTCTTTCTGCCATTCCTGAAAACACCATGGCTGGTACCAAATAAAATCACGCGATTTGTGGCTTGTGGGACCAGGCTGTTTTTAACAAGCAGGTGTACCTAGAAAGTACTCATTGAGTATAGAATGAAATTACTACTCGCACTTTTTAGCTGATCTGTATTTAGCTACCATTTTTGGTAACACTTTATTTCGATAGTCTGCTTACAGAGGGTATACAAAGTATTTGTAACATTTCGACGACTTATTAGTTGAGATTCAACAGTTCATACAGCATTGGTTTACTGAGTAGTGTTACATATACTTCATATACTGTATATTCTGTTAAGTATCTGCAGACTCAGTGAATCAGCTGACTTGTTGAATCGCAACTAAGTTGTTGAAATGTTACTAATATGCTGTTGACAGGCTATCCAAATTGTGTTACCCAGAATTTTATAGAAATTTCTAAAATGAACATGTCATGGGAAGAATGCAATAATTACACTTTGAAATGACTCAAAATTAATTGGTAAAATTAAATAGTCATACTAGATTTTACAGAGTTGGTAGAAAATCCATTGTAATGGTAGAGTAAGATTTCACTTTTATTTACTTACAAGAGTTTGTAATTCTATTAATAACCATCAGTCTTAATCCACTAGGTCCTTCAGAAATACTTCTAAAAATGCTGACAAAAATTTCAGTGCATTACCAAGTGTAGTACTTCGTAAATGTATACTGATTTTCTTTAATGCTACTTGTTTTAAAAAAAATATTGCTCATACTTAAGGAGGAAAAAATGCTTTTATGTCCACTGCTTAGTGCTTTGCTTTCTACTGGATTAAAGAAGCATTACGTTCAATTTCTCGTCTTTGAAACGATTCAAATCAGTTGATACAAAGTAGTTTTGTCTGCTGCTGGCATTAAAAGCTGCACACGCACAGGTACGGCCTTTCATTTGCGTGCATCAAAGTTTTCCGCAAGGACGCAGGCTTTAAGGGCAATCTTTGGGAGGTGTCCTGAACGCCGAGTGCCTTAAGATGCCATCGCTAAATCAGCATAAATGGATGGATTTTGGAATTGATTACTGTGGACGAAAAAGTGTGCCGCCCCAGTGCTTTATGAAGTCAATTAATCAATACTAGAGCTGGACAGGAATGGTACCACAACCCAAACAGGGTGATTCTGCTGCTGTGGTTGCCCTGGACGACCAACATTGAGGGAAGCAGGCAGTAATAAATACATTACCGGAATGCAGGCATTGGCATTACCCTAGCTGTCCATCACGCACCTTATTGTCAACTCCCGGACCCAGAGTATTTCAATTAAGTATAATGAATAAAAAGGGCTACCACTAGTATCACTGTTGTCAGCCTATATAAAAGTAGCTTAATAGAACAAGCCTGTTTTTAACTGTCACGTTAATTATTTTACCCGTTCGAACAGGCTTCATATTGTGGGTCTCGCTCTGTTCACTCTGTACATCTCACAATGCCACGAATACTGTACTAATGTATTCTGAAGGGAGAAAGATGCACTATATCACATGGAGCGAGTCAACGCTGCTTTCGGGGAGTTTCGACGTGTCACATTCTGCCATCGAGGAGCAGAATAATAAGGTAACCTTGTGAGAGCTGCCACGGGCAGACAGAAGGGGTCCCTTAGACCTCTCATGATAAAAGCAGAACCTCTGGAGACAGGAGTCCACCATCCTCTGTCGTCTTCTGCCAGGCAGGAGTGGGGGTAGTGGCAAGCTTTTTTTTTTTTTTTGTTTTTTGGCGGGGGGGTTCAAAAACATGGTGTTCTTTAACTTTTAAGGCTTCGCCTTCCGGAGAAGAAGAAAAAAAAACATGCCCAGTTCCAACAGTACTCTGCTGCATTAAATATGATGGAGTGTGTCAAAGTGGAGGTAATTAGTGCAGGACAGTTTTCGTGACGCTCACATATACAGTATTCATATCACATTTGCAATGTGGAGCAGCTCCAGGGGAAAGGGCTGAATGTCTGTGGAGTGAAACTTTCAGCTGCCCACACTTCTCCTGGAGTTTCATTCCTCATTTTTATCTGTATGTTGAAACCCTGGGCGCCATCCTACTCTCCCGTAGCTGTGAGCCAGCCACACAGCATGAGTGGGTTAAGGTGCTCTTCACACATTGACATGCTGGAACAGATTTTCCTGCCTCTCAGTGCTGGTGGCCCTACCAACGCCTTACCGATCCTGAACATGCAGAGATCACAGGGGCTTATATGGTTGGAGGGCTGATGGGTAGGTCGCTATTTGGCTACGCTACCCGGTTTTGAGCAAGATCTCAGCCGTTGAAAAACTCCGACTAAGAGGACCCAAGCAGGATTTCTATCCTCTGCATATAACTAAAAATCTGTTGTAAATCCAACCAAATAACAGCTTTTCAGATTTCTTATTTAAATATTATTTCTTTAAGAATACATATGCATGCTGTTGTGTAATTCTGCCAGGGTGTTGTACTGTACTCAAATCTCCAAGCAAATGTTGTTTTTTTTTACCAAAACTTGAAATTATGACAGATATAAATCCAGCTCTTCATATAAGACCAGTAATACTATAATTTTAGGCTGGGCTGTGTTACTGCTTGTGATATTTACCCAGTTTTTCTGCATGGTACACACTGTAAGACAGAAGACTTTGAGAAGGGTTGTCAGTTAAATCAGACCAAGGCCAATGTGACATGCTCTCTTCTGTCACATGTTCTATGTTAGACTTCCTTTGGAGTTCGATGAAACAAAACACAAGGTTCTTTACCGCGCCACATATGCTGTGCATTCGTTTTTTATAGTGCTGTGCTGCATAGGTAGTAATAGATTTATGTTAGGTTCCTAAGTTCACCTCGGTACATTCTTTTTATTATGCCTGAATGTGCTTTGGTGATATACACCTCTAGGGGTTTATATGGTATAGGCCAGTTTCAATACCCTCTATCTCGAGCTTCTCACTGTATCTGAACAGAGTGGGACCTCTGCAATAGCCTGGGGCCGCCTTTACTGCCATGCCCGTGATTCGAATACCAAACTACCCGCATTTCTGCATTTGCTGTCCCATTTGTCTCTGTCCCCGTGTCATTTCGCTTCAGCCGAGGTTGAATGAAACCGTTCGAGGAGAAGAATATCCCTTGTTGGACGCCTCTTTTTTTGGAATGGACCTGTCACCGTTCTGGTCACGCGATGTTCTCGTTCCCGAAAATCTGTTTATTGAAGAACTGTGCTTTGCCTTTCAGGCTGCCGCCAGACCTGACCATTGCAGCTTTATCAAAGGCTTAGAGGTCTATATTTTGGTTTGCATGGAACCTCCCTCCATCATTATTTCTCGTGAAGGGCACAATCAAGTCAAAGCAAAACCATTAATTTCACATAATGTAAGTGTCCAGGCTGCGAATGTTCAATTATGAGATTCTTAGGTTTTGCAAAGAGTGATTGAAGCTGCTTCAGAGCTAATTAATGATGGTATTGTTTCCACAAAATAGTGGTGCGGTTATTTTGATTTGGTAAGATGTACTTCCTTGAAGCAATTACAATGTTGCCAAGACAATTAAACCTTTAATACAATTGGATTACGACGTATGGAGAAAAATTAAAAAAAACCTCACCTCGGCTGAATGCCTTTCGAATAGATTTGCCTTCCTGTTAGTTTAACAGAAACTGTAATTGAAAATTAAAATGCGCAAATGGAGGCGAGATGTAAACACCCGTTATCCCTTCGAAACAGGGTTACTGAGCATTAGAGTTAAAGCATCGTAAAGTCTTAAGGGAAATGTCCTGTCACCTGAATGCAGGATTCAACTGAGGCTTCAAATACTAGCCAACCAGAAAGACACTATTGGTTTTTTAGTCTTTAATGTCTTTAGGTCACATGTCAGTCATGACAGGCACTTACTGGGCAGCCAAACCTGAGGGCCCCCTACACAGGCCCTGGGGGAGGTCCCACATCCCATCCGCATTCAGCTGCAGAGTGATGTGCTACTGTGGAGAGGGCTGTTTGCAGTCGGTTGCCGTGGCATCAGTAATGCACAGGTGGAATTTGTAACGACTGTAAATTGTAGCGTGTAAATGGGTAACGGCACAGTCGACGCATGCCTCCCAGGTACTGGGGAAAGGTATCAGCGTCACACTGCGCGCACAGTGAATGAAAGCCAGGTTACATGGAGATTTCAAGCCTGGGCTAAAGCATAGCGGCCTGGTCGACGAGGGCGAGTCATTAGCACAACAGAAAGGGCCTCTGTGGACGAGGACTTGTTGGGAAATGTGTGAAATTTCACGGCAGGTGCTTTAAATGTCACTGGTTTGGGACTTCCAGCAAACGTGTTAGAGATTTATTAATCAGGGCGTCAAACAGGACATTGTAACTGGGGCTGCAGTCAATCAAGACAACCAAACAGAATTTAAGAGGGAGAATCACTGCATCATGCCTGTCCACTGTTTCACCTTCAGCATAGCGTTTCCACTGCTTCAAAATTACTTTAATACAATATGACAGGTACCTGCTCTGTGTAAATTGAATTTATACACCGGGTCATATTAGATTTGCTCATTTTTATAATATTATTTTGAACTGTGGCAGGCATTTCGAGTTTCCCTGGTAGGCGTTTTTAAATGCATCTCATTCTCTGTCCCATATCCATCCTTTATACTGTGGCCATAAGCGTCAGTCAAATTAAGTGTTCCACTGTCACTAATGTATTAATTTGGTGGTGTGCACGGTAAATTAAATAATGAGATCAAAGCAGTCAGGAAATAAGGATTTTCTGGGTCATACTTTTCAACTGGTAAGAAATTTCTGAGCTTGCCCTGTTATAGTAGCAGTCAGAATGCCTGTACTTATTTGTCTGTGGTCCTTTTTACGCTGAGGAGATCTCACAGGCCAGAGGTGCTTAACCCCTATCCCGTGTTTGGGGTCAATCTGACCCCAGAGCATCATTAAACGGTAGGCAAATTTCACATGGGGAAATTATCACGGAAAAAGGGTTAAAGGCGTCTGCATTTCATATTGTGCCACGCGCGAGTCCTGCTGGCGTATCGCAACGCTGATGCAGCTCACATTCGCTTTATTCTCTTCTTATATTAATACAGAATTGCACCATTTACTTACGATGTTCCACACTTCGAACGTTGCATGTGTATCCCACAGCCCTTTACGTCTTGTGAAGAGCTATCAAACGGGTAAACGCTAAATGACGTGTTTACTTACAAACACCACACCGCGCCGTTCTAGTTTATTACTGTAATTAGCTCCGTTTCAGAAATGTTCATAATGTACATTGTGATACTCTATCATTTTTCCGATTTTAACCCTTTACTGCTTTACTCTTCAATTACCAAAATCATCTTTGGAAAATTTAACACATACCCAATCGCCATAGCAACAAGGCGACTAACACAAAATAGTGTGAAAGAGAACACATTAAAATGTAAGTGACTGATCAGTTTGATGCTCTTGAGACACAACGATGAAGGGACTTCTTGACCCCGAACCTTACTGCCGCAACTGAGACTGATATTTCCTAAGTGCTAACTGGATCTCAGAATGTATGTTCTGTTTGGCTTACAATAACTGTCCGTGTTTAGACCTTACTTCAGTTAGTGCTCCCAGTTTTGTTTGCCATTATTACAGTGATTTAGACTTCAGGCTGACTGCCCTTTCCAGCACAACACATTAGTCATCGGCAGAGTAATTTCGTTTATGCTGTCTGGAGAGCTCAGGCTTACTAGAAATAATGTCCTGGGTGCGATTAGTAATTTCATAAATGAGAGAGCTGAAAGTACTGTTGGGGTTCCTCTAAACATCACAAGACCCCTACAGAAAGCCTTATCTGTGTGTATTTATAAACTGCAGTTAATTTTTTTGGATAGGTCTGACAGTTTTTAGACACAGGACAACTAGAATAAGAATGTTTGTTCTGGTATCTTTTTTTTATTGCAATTAACTCAAAGATCAACCTACACCTGTGAGGATATTTAAAACAGCGATGAATATGTAAAAGCTGAAGACATATTTCATATCAGAGGCAAGGACTGTGTTTGATTTTAAAATTTCCAGCTGCTTTGTGCCGTATGGGTCTAATTAAACCAGAATGTCTTTCCTGAAGAACAGATTTAAAATAGAACTTGAACCCCTATTAATCAGTATTTCTTTTCCTCGTCAGCCATCTACAGCGTTAATTAAAATTCCCCTGGAATAGCAACTTGCACACGTCATTCCCAATTTGAAGGTTGAGAGTAAAACTAGGACACTCATTATGTAGTATACGTGAAATGTGTGAGTCCCTAACCACCTTTCAATTACCTCTGCAGCAAACCTTTGGCTACACGGCAAAACAGCACATGTCAGTCAGGCAAACAAACCATTAATTGACTTCGCAAAAGTAAAGAGTCTTTCTGCAGAGCACATTATATATACAGCACGTAATTTCCCTGCCATGTTGCTGTTTGCTACAAGTTTGTGCTGTCCATCACCTGTCCATCCTAATAGAGGAAATGATGCAGACAATAAATCTTTAATAAGTTGCAGTGTCATCTCCCATGTACCGAGCGACATCATCCTTAATTCATCTGGCATGCTTTTCAGATTTAGTATTTAGCCTTCAGGGGTCTTGTTTATCAGACCTCGCTTTAATTATATTTTGAATCAGTTGGGGTGTAAGACGCATTTGGCTTGCTCCACACTCATTTTGATCGTCACTTATCTTCTTTAATGTGCACTTCATATTTTTTTAAATAAACACAAAAAAAACTTTAATATGCAAAAGTTAAATTAATCGCATGACATTGATATTGCCTACGAAACAGGAATAGAAAAACTGTGGTGATTAACGTGTACTCAAAACCTAAGCATTACTTCTTATGTGCTATCTTTTTCCAAACATTATACTTCCAGTGAAGTATTAAACTTTCCTTGGTAGGACTAAAAAGTTTTAATCTTTTTGCATTTAGTTTAATTCTCTTAGCACATTTTATGACGAGTTGAATATTCCATGACAAACTCAGATGTTCCTTTGGTATGATTATATATTAGTGCCCAGATATTTGTTCTTAGTTTTGAAAGCCATGTATTTTTTCCCATATTTTCTCAAGCTTGTTCTAGGGTTGGCCAATATCAAGAATCAATTATATCACACGTGCGCAATAATCACCAGGGCTTTAGCTGACAAACAAAACTTTTGTCCGGATGTCAGCATTTCAGTACTATACAGACATTTACTCACGCCCACAGCTTGGTAAGCAGATTAGTAGTGTACCTAAAATATTAATGGGGTGTATTATTATGCTCAAAAGTTAGTAATCAGTATAAAGTCAGAATATCCTTATGTTTTTCCTTGTTTAACAAAACGTGTCAGACTTTAAACTGCAAAAAGTACCACCACACCACACGTCTTTTTACTTCGTTTATGCGAAATATCTCCTCTTTTAAAAGATGGCGTGGCTACTGAGCTGTTCCTTTCTTCACCACCACTTCAGTGCATATCGCACTGAGATATACCAAACCATAGCATACCAAAACAGTATTATGCGGTATGTAACCAAATTTAATACATGTAAAGACACAAGTTTATACAGATTACTAACTTTTGGATGTCAGCTGAGCATAAAGAGTCAACTTCAGAGTATTCAACTAGTTGGTTGAAACAAAATCTTGGTCTCTGGATTTTTACTTTCTGGACCTGAACTGTAAACCTGGGTATGTTTTACCTTTATCCAGTATGTTATTTCAATTCAAGCTAATGATAGCATAATCGAGATTCTTAATAAATAAGCTATTCTATTGATTTTGCCAACACATAAGGCGACGGGGTTTGAAACTCACTCTAAAGAACTCTTTGGTGGAACCTGAATCCAGGGTTCCATATGCAATCTCCGTTTGTTTGGCGAGATCCTCTGCGCTTTCGATGGGGGAGACCATCCTCTCAACTGTCAGGAAGGCAGCCAGGTTGGCAGTATAGGACGAAATGATGATGAGGGTGAAGAACCACCAGACACCGCCCACTATCCTCCCTGACAAAGACCTGAGATGAGATGGGCAGAGAGAAGAAAAAGGGTGGTTCTTAATGGGGATGTCTTCCAGCATTGCATATAAGACCCAATCCGAACCAGCTTACCAGACTGATACAACTTCTTCAGTGTGTTTATTTAATTGTGGGATACTGCCATCATTTTGTACCTGTTGTTTCAGTTGTATCTCTAATCCTCATTAACCCTCTGGAGTATAGTGTTAATTGGTCCTTTGGGCTTTGACTTAATGTCATTAAGTAGCTAAATTTGCAACAGACTTGTTTGTACTTGTTTGTACTTTTCCTTCCAAATAACGACAAGCTCAACTTGTCACCTCAAAACATTTCCAAATAGGAGGTCATAGGTCATACTTGTTAAGACTATCATCTTTTGGATACTTTGCTGTTCAGTCTTTCGACTTTTGAGGATGCAGTGAAGGGAAAGAATACTCCTCTTTTCAGTAGATAGTTTACATATAGTGTACTAGTAACTTCAAATAATAATCATCAAAGCTTTATGTTCTTTTTTTAAGACTGAGTATGTAAGGTTCTGGTATACTTGTTCTGTTGGGGGAAATATTGTATAATAAAAAGCAGATACAGTATTTGTTGGACTATGAAATATTAGCTCAATATATCCTATTGACAGAACATTTTGAAATGTATTGATTAATTTTTGCTCATTGCTGAGACTAAACATACTTATTTACATAAAGCCTAACCACTAGAGACCAATTTATGCTTTAGAATCCAATTACTTGCTCACTTAGTTTATTTCTATATATAGCGCCCCTCCCCACACAGAACTCCCAGACGGCTTAGCAAAGAATTAGCAAGAACATTAGAAGCTGATTTTGAAACGAATTAAGAACAGCATTGTGTGCTTGTGTACACACTCGACTGCTAATAAAACTTAGAACAAGGGAAAAGTTGAGGGACATGGCAAACAACCAAAGTGTTTACTTCTGTATTACCTTGCGAACAACACGGCTAAACAGCATGATGTAAATAAGGTAATTACGTTCTAACGGGTATTAATACAGGACTCTTCGGAAAATGGCACTGATTGCACTTGTTTAAATTTGTTGTACCTTGGCTTCTTGGAGGATCTTTGCAAGACAAGCTTGTCAACAGCCTCAGTGCATTTTAATTCAAAGCTTACCTCTACACATGTATGTGTCATAAGGAAATTCATGAACTCATAATGACAGTGTTTATGACACTGAGCTTCCTGGCATGTCTTATGGAAAAGTGTGACATCTGTTAACCCGGAAAGCCTTGACAAACCTGTCCCTTGATCTCTGACCTATCAGGATGGAAGGATCACAGGCTCCACCCACTTTTGCACAAGATCGAATGGAAACATTACGTAACAGCAAATGTCTTCTGAGTGACTTTAATCCACATCAGCTATTTACTTACTGAGCCTGTATAATGTGTGAAGTCTGTCAGTTCCAGTTTTCCTTTGGATTTAATAAAAAGTCTGAACATCTTACTTTAATTAAAAGAAAGGTTCTGTTGTCCACTGTCACCCTTTAAGTGAAACATGGCAAATGACATTATTGAGTCATTATTCACTTTCACCATCGTGCTCATCAGCATATTCATCAACCTTTCATTTATACTGAGACTTCCCATGGACTGGCAGTGATTACTTGCACACAGGAACATGGGATACTTGCAGAAAGTAATCTACGACAAGCAGGGCTATAAAGGGACCCTAATTATTTGGTATCCTGCTGTAATGAGGACCCAACAACCTAAACAATAAGCTGTCTTTTGCCACACTGAGTGATTAATGAATAGATGGACCAAGGGAGGAAACAAGCATAAAATCAAAGGCAGGCGCTTGAAAATATTCAGACGCTGTAAAAAGAGTCACAGTGTAGACATCTCATAGTCACAGGGGCTCCATCTATTAGGCCAATTTCCAGTAATACGAAGAAACGACAATTGTGAACAATTGTGCCGTCCTCAGCGTTGAGGATGTAGGTTCCGTCAAAGACAGCAGTTCACATAATCGTAAGTTAAGAACACTGGATAATAATGGCATTAGGGTGACTATACAGTGCCCGATGTGCATTGGTGAGGTAACTGACCTTGGTGAAATATCACATCCTTGCTGCATAAAGGCTCCCAGGGAGAACCAGAGACTATTAAATATCCCAAAGTCATTTGGTGGGTCCGGAGGGGTCTGTGGGTCTTTGGCTTCGTCGTTTTCGTCCAGGTGCCACTCATAAGGGCTGAATCGGCTGACCAGGAATAGTACCACACTGACGCCGATATAGGCAAACACTATACACATCCAAATCTCGTAGGCCAAGGGGTCGAGGAAGGAAAATACTCCGGGTTTGGACTTTTGGGGCTTCTTTATCATAATGGAGATCCCCAAGCTCATAAAAGGCTTAGAAAAGTCAATGACTTCTTCTCGAACCAGTGTTATAGTTAGTGGTGCAACTGCTATATCTGCTCTCTGGAAATGGGAACATGGCACATGTTAGTTGTCAAATTTGGCAGAGTTTATCAATCCCTCTGAATTCTTTTCCCCTCTTGCCTCCTGAAATGTTTTAATTTTACACTAGACATGAGACATTATATCTGTTAATATGGTTAAAAATTCAGTACAAGGAAATAAAGAACATCCTTTAAGTAATTTCTCATGGACGAAGCACACTGATTATTTCAGAGAGCTTATTTCCCACAAATCACCCACATCAAAATGACAATTCAAGACATCAACACAATCAATAACAATATAAATGAGACAGCTTAAAGAACCAGTTTCCTGAGACATAACCTTTTTTACCTCATTCACAAACATTTGTAGACAGGCTGACCAGCAAGATCTATGGCACAATTCTGAGGGATCAATGCTGTTCATTTCCCAAGTCACCTGACCACATCTTTTGTGTTACAAAAATGTCACATCTGTCCAACATGATACTGAATTCATGAACATTTCACATCAGTATAATCTCACCCAAAACACATTATTGTTATATATAAATGTAACTTCAGTTTTTGTCCACGTACAGAGGTGTTAAGACACACTGAAATGGATACTGGGTCATCCTTTAACGAAAATATAATCAGCCTGACAGGACTGCGAGAATTTAAGATGGGAGTCAAATTTGTGTTCGTTGCAATGTGTAGAAAGTCGTATGACCTCGTTGTCAAAATCCATTGTGTATGTTCCTGATTTAATATCAGATTACTAAAAACATCACTGTGATGGTGATGTGTCTCCGTGAAGGCTGCTACAAAAAGGGTAGACGCTTGTGAAATGGCAACTGCACGAATCATCAGCCACCCGCCGTGATCCGCAGGAGAGGAGAAAAATGCGACTTTGCTCTGGTTTTTACAATGGGGGACTGCAAATGCAAAATCATCCTCTGGCGAAGCTGTATCTGTCGCATCCTGTAACGATTGCATTATTATAGGATCATTCAGTGAGAAATATTGTGGAAGGAGCAAGCTATGATGGAACAGGAAAAACAGCTTAGCCGTTTTTTCTATTTTTTTTTTTTTTTGTTTTTGATGTAACTCTCACTGGCGTCATGTCAATATATCACTGAATCATTTGCATATAAATAGCTAATTAGTGATCTAAGTGATTTATTGGTAAAGCAGAAATGTCTCTTGCAGCTCGTAGTGGGATTATGAACAGTATTGTATGATCATCTTTCTTTATTTGTTGAGTCGCTGTCACAGCAGCCCACTTGAGACGCCTATTTTGCCATTCTCTCCGTTTTTCATCAGTCAAGACATTTTTGCAAAAGAGTAACTTGCGGGAGAAGTACGATTTTTTTTTTCCATGTCCTTCCCATTTTGAGCGTTTTGTGAGCCAGGAAAGACCGGAAATGAACAAAACGTGCCTACAGCTAGCAGGTAAACCTGGAATTAATGCTTCCGTTCTTTTGTGTACAGATGCACAAAATACCCGATAACTGGTACTGAAAGGGGTGAAGGCCACTAGTAAGTATTTTTCTCTTATAATGGTGCAACAGGACTGTTGTGTTGTTAGAGCCATTTAAATGTAATGAGGGGTTCGGAAAACGGTTAATCAATACTGGCATAAATAGTGCACTAAAGGGCATTTTTCGGACACTTAAATTAAATATCAGACCTTTAAGAGATTACTAAAATCCAATTAATGCACTGGTCAAAAGGTCAAAATCCAGGAGAATCATTTGGGCTTTCTGTCTATTGTGCAAAAAAATATGGATGGATGCAGTCATTTCAGACACCGTCTGGATGGTTGATGAGGAGATTTTTTTCCTCTTTATCTGCGTGGAATGGAGTTTTCCAATTTATAGGATAATTTTCTAAGGTTAGCAAATCAAACTGGGCAATCTTTCAGGGTGATGGTTAGGAAATTGAACAGATGAAGAGGCCCAGTTCTCATACATTTTGTATATGTTCCTACTCCACCATTCTGAGCACGGGAAAGAGGATATAAATTCCAGAATTCGTACTTAGTGTTTCGGAAAATTTGCTGCTCTTACAATGGGATGCAGTTTTTGAACCTCCATTACAAAAAAAAAACCTAACAAGACTCCTTTAATAACAGCATATGCTCACCAGAATCATTACTAATGAAATCATCAAATTTTTGCTCCCTCCCGCCTCCCTGCCAGACAGGCCCAGCATCAGTAGGGAGCTGTGAGGGAGCAAAAACGTGGACTTTCTGGGGGGTCCCAGGGACTGGGTTGGGGAACAATGTCCTAACCTTTTCCGTACACCACCATTTCACTTTCTGGTCTTGTTAAGCTTGTTCCTTTGTGGCTGAGGGATCAGAGGTGTCAAAGGTTATAAGAAGGTGTGTTTCTGGTCATTACTTACCCCATACACAAGTTCACCCACCATCCCGTTCCATGTTTTGGTCTCGGGGTCCCTCGCACCATACTTTCCATCCATTACAATGGACAGTTTGTATTTTATCCCGACGTGCTTTGCAATTTCGGAAGCTAAATCGACACAATAGCCTTCATACTTGTCATTCCCCTCCAGATGCATGTGGTTTTTCTTGAACATCACGTATGGCGCTTCCTGTTAATTAAACACATTCCGAGTCACGGTCACACATGCTCACGCACGCGCGCATACAGCACAATCTACTCAGCCGAGCCCTTCCGCCTCGGGCCGCATGCTTGCATGCTTTGGCCACTGCAGACAACAGAACACACAAGGAGTGTCACAGGAGAGACGGTATAGCTCACAAACAAAGAACTCTTCCATGGGGGCTTGGTGGTTAGAGGTGGTGGTTGGGGAAGGGGGGAGGGAGGGGTGGGTGGATCCGATTCACAAGCAAATGCATTGATTTCTCCCATTTCAGCCAGATGAGTGCTCAGGTGGCCTCTCCCATAATCCCCCAAGCCAGCCCTTTGAAACTGCATTTGTTGTGCATCGGTTTAGGGATACTTTCCAGTTCATAAAGTAAATGGCAGTGACTGGAGAGGGATCAGACAGTGCTGCTAGTATCTGAACATTGCCAGGCACGTTGCACAAATGCGCAAGGAGGCTGTCACATTCCCAGTAAAGAAAAAAAAAAATAAACTCACCATAGTCCAAAACGCAAATATCTCACATACAGAATATGCCAGGATTGTACGTGCTTTTTTTTTTTTTTTCTTTCAACATCATGACCATACAAAAGATCTGCTCACAGAGAAAACATATCCCTATAAGAGCCAGGGACAATGGGATGCTAGTGGCTTTTCAATGGTTTATTTGTTCTGTGCTGAATGTATCCTTTTACTGCCATTGAAATGAAAAATGCTCCCTTGCGAGTTCACCGGTGTTTATTTGCCATCGGAGTGACTACGAAATGGTTTTTAATCATCACCTGTTCTCAAAAGGAAAACCATTTGGAGATCATGTGGAAAAGTACATAAACAATCGTGTTCTCGCAAGACGCTCTGCTATATTGGCCACAATATAATTAAACAAATTTTATTAATTTATAGCGTGAATTTTTAGTGGCTTGAATCTGCCTAAAACAAGGTCGTATTAGGCAGAGTCAAAAAGGCAAATATTTAGGGACCGCTATATTAAATGTAAGATAAAGGCAACCTTATTTTACATTTAAAAATGACCCATATATTTGCCCAAGTTTACGATTTCCCCACATATTTAATGAGTACCAGTTATTTTTGACATCGTGGAGGTATCTGTAGAGATGATTGTCATACTTCAGCACAGAACCCTTCCTGAGAGTAATGCAGAACTGCTCTGAGTAAGGGCACAGATACTAAAACCGGAAGGTCTTAAATTATTTATGCCCTCACTGGAGATTTTGCATTACGAGAAGGAAACCATTGGATGTATATATAAATATATATATATATATTTTAGTTTTTTTTTTGCTTGTTAATTTACCCCATGTGTCATTGACCATTTACTTAATGAGAAGAGAAGGTTTACTTACGTACGAACTCTGTCTATTTGATGGAGTATACGCTACCATTACATTACCAAAAGCCGTTATTGTGATGTCACTGCTACAACAGGCCACTGAGGTATGGAGAATCAAAATGCTTTGTCACCCACACTGATACAGTTGAAACACTCTGTCGACTGTTTCAAAATGTAGTGAGTGGGTGGAAAGCAACATATAAAAAGACATTTTTCTACCCGCCCAGGACAGAATGTATCCATCTTGGAATCAACACCTTGACCTTGAGTGGCAGAATTAGTGAAACATTTAAAACAGCATGGAAAGTGTACCATAATAGTAGTGACCACAATTGTTCGGTTTTCCACAGAAGACTCGTTGGTGACCTGCTGATCCATAATATTTACAAATCTTTCATACTCGTTCCAGTACCCGATCTGAAAGTGACAAACATAATTGTTATTGTCAGCAACAGTTTCATTTCTTTCTAGAACTGTCAGCAAAGTGGAGGCAGGAATAATGTCATAATTAATAGAGTAGCTCTACTTTTCGTCATGGTTACCGCTTGGTGAACATAGACACTTATGGGAGGAGGATAAGAGAGAGGGCTGTAGGGTCAGCTGACCCTATATCTATTTTTAAATAGGACCCGTGCTGTTTCCTGCGGTGCATCCAAATCATTGCTAATGCCATTCTCATCTCCCTGCCTCCTGATGTCTGCCTTGGGACGACTCACGATGGCACAGTGGGATAATGATGGGGTTTTTAACACTGCCCCACGCCTACCAAACTCCCTTTTCCACAGAGGAGCAGACGGCACCATTCATGAGCCGTCAGAGTGCAATATCACCCAGCAGTGGTAGCTGTGCCCATGTACGAAATCAACCAATAATTAATGTACATGGGAATATGTTCCTTTTCCCTGGTCTAATTCAGGAGTGACTTAGCTCTTAATAGCCATTTACTGTACTGGATCTGTACTATCAGCATGGATACATCTGTAGCATTTGTATCCGTGTGATCCCCATAATGGGATGGGAACTGATAATGGTCCAGCCATAGGCTAAAGGAGTGGGTGATGCTTTGGCGTCTCCAGGGCATAGGAGGGGGGACCCCAGCCTCACGCATCCCTGTGTCCCCTGTGAGCCAGGCTTGATGAGTCGCTGACTCTGATTGGCTGGTTGGCTTGTAGCAGCGTGATCCCCATAATGGGATGGGTACTGATAATGGTCCAGCCATAGCGTAAGGGAGGGGGAGACACTTTGGCGTCTCCAGGGCATAGGAGGGGGGACCCCAGCCTCACGCTTCCCCGTGTCCCTTGTGAGCCAGGCTGACAGAGTCGCTGACTCTGATTGGCTGGTTCTCCCAGGAAAGGGCACTAATTGGTGGGGCGGCAGACGGCTGCGTCCTGCCTTACAAACGGCCCCAAGCCTCCCCGTCTCCTGTGAGCCATTCAGAATATGGCCTCAGGTGTCATAGTACTCGTTCAAAGGAACCAACGCCAACCTGACCGCCTACACACAGTTCCTCCTCCTTTTTTAAGATTTAATTCAAGCAAAACGGCTCCCAAAATAAATGTTACATTTGTAGGCAGGTACTGAGCGAGTAGCTGCAGTGAAATCAAGGCCAATATGAGATTTTATCCTGGAACCAGAATAAGACTGAGCAGAAAAAGCTCGTCTGGTCTGATTTGCAGCCCTTTTCCGGCCCGTGTTCTCAAGGATGTTTGCCGAAGCAGCTCATAAGCTGAGCCTTTGTTACAGTGATGATGTTCTGCTCTGAATTCTAAAGTATCCCCCCCCATCCCCGGCGGTACTTCCCCGGCCCAGCTGCCGCCCGCTTACCTTTCGCGGCCCACCTGTTTTCATCTCGTAAACGTCGATGGTGTAATTCGACCGTCGGCCGAAGCTGTCGAACTGGATGTTTCCAGTCATGCCTTGCACTTGGACCTGCGTTAACGCAGAGAAGCAGTGATGCCAGATCGGGCGTTGTGCTCGCGCCCTCTGCGAACTGGGAACGTCGTTAGCACTAAGTAGGAAAGGGGCTTTTTACAAGAGCTGGAATAATGTGTTTTTTTTTTTTTATGTGCTGTGGTTTGACTAAGAGGGCCAGCAAGAAAGGGCAGGAATCTGTGCCCTTTGGAGCAGTGTTGCTCAAATATGTCTACGGTTTTGGGAAGGGAGCAAAAATGTGGACTGTCTGGCAGAGAGCTGGGAAGGAGCAAAAATGTTGACGTCTAGGGGTCCCCGAGGACCGGGTTGGGAAACACCGCACTAGATCATGCATCCGTCTAATTCTGGAATTCAGGCTGGCCAGACCGCAGCAGGCCGAGAGGCGGGAATCTGCCCTTACCATCTTGAGGGCCCGTTCGATGTCGATGCCTTGGCTCCAGGGCACGGCAGGATTGGCCAGGCAGTCCCCGGCACTGCCCCTCCGGGACACATCCACCCGCTGGCGCCGCAGGTACCGGAAGGCCTCGGCGATCACGAGCACGGCATCGTGGGTCAGCGCCGAAGTGTACTGTAACACGCAGGGCGCGGTGCGTCAGCGGCCATGTGCTCTCTGCGCACGACACTCTCCCTCGACGTGGTGTTTCACTTTCTTTCATCAGAGAGTGGGACATGCTACTCATTAAATTTCCCCCCCTCTTAGTATTTATTCTATGGTCTGTTTTTCCAGAAGCAGTGAAATTGCACAGATTAGTCACTGGATAAAACAGGAAATTAGTCATTGGATAAAACAAAAAACAAGCCTTCATGGGAAAAAAAATCTTATGCATAAAATTTCCTGAATCAACTAAGTGCTTTAGTTGTTTTAGATAATTTTGGGTGCTGCTTAGCTTGTATTAAAGTCTGTCTGATGGAATATTTATGCGAAAAGGGAAGGAATATTACAGATGCCCGCTGATGAAAGCAGGAGAAGATTCTGCATCACAGCCATGGACATGGCTGTACAATAGCACTGACTCAGTGGGTGTTGGGATAAAAATTCTGCTGACGGGCTCAGCAGTTCAGATTCATTTCTAGCATTCAGAGCGCGGCTCGAGGAGGTTTCATTTTGTGGGAGGAAACATGTCTTGCTGTCTTGCATCGGTCTCTTAAAATGGTAAATCTAAAAGCTATGAAACGGTGACAGCAGCTGAAAACAGATTAATTGCTCCGCTTGGGAAAAATTACATGAAAAATAAAGCTGGCTGTCAAAGGCGGCTCCTCACACATTTCACTAGAGAGGAAGAGCAATGGTATACATTATCTTCGGCTGTTAAAAACTCCATTCATCCATTCAGGAGAAATGCTAATTCCGCCCTCAGAAGTCCAATTTCAAGTATACCAGACCTTCAGCACATACTTCCGGTTGCACTCTATGCATTTTCCCCTACAAGAGCAACTTCTAGAGGAATCACAAAAGTTTCTGCCCGTACTTTTCTTTTCTCCTGATAGGTCTGCACCGTTTGAAGTAAGAAATTTGCATAACATTAGTCAGCTTTTAAAGAGAGAAACATCTGTCAGGGGGCTATGTTAGAAAAGGCATCTTTATGATACCTATACAGAAGGAGACGTTTATTTAAAATCCTTTAATGTTTTTTTGAGGATAAACACTATGGCTCAAGAATGATTATTTTCTTTATGGAAAAGAAAAATGGCACTTTATATATCCCCAGAGGGAAATTTCTACCTACATTTAGCTTTTTGGTACTGTGAGGCCCCATAAACATTGTTATAGTAGAAAAGTACTAAAATACGAATTGTTTTTCATTCAGATATGTTACAACTAGGGCATTGCCGATAGCTATGTGCTCTAAAATTGGGGTTGCCAGCCTTTTGGTGTCTGCAGACTGGTTTCTGTTGTACAAAAATTTCACATATTGGTAAAAAAGCTAGTCAGAGTGTGGGGGTTGCTGGGGGATAAACTGGCGATTCCATAGGTGTAAATTTTTTTTGGTGCGAACAGAAGGTGTGAACGTTGAAAATGTGTCATTTATTTTTGGCAATTAACCTATCCCTCCTCAAAACCTAGCGTTCTGTGGGTTGGTGGTTACTGCCCACAGACCTGCACTGAGGTTGGGAAAGTCATTGACCATTGAAATTTGACTATGGCTTTCCGTTCACTATGAATCCTTAGGATCCAATGCAAAGATATCCCAACATTTTCCGAGTCATTAAAGCTGCTGGATTGTAGAAGTGTGGTGGTCCTTTGAACTCCCTCGAAAATCAGTTTATAGACACATACAGTAAATCCAGTGGGGTTAAAAATCAGGAGAAACCTGGGGAAATCGGCCTTGTTGGCAGGTATGCTTTAGTAAAGTGACTGCTCTATTATAATGCGGGTAATCAAGACATATTTTTGCTTTCTAACGTCTGACGTCCTTGTTCACAAAGTCCATTAAGGTTATGGATTCAGAGTAAGTCAATTGCGAGCTGTTAATTTTTATGAGCCATTTCAAGGTTCTGGGAACCAATGACAACTATGTCTTTATCTGTTTTGTATGTTATTAATCACTTGCTTATAGCTGTGTGATACTTAGAGGTGCTATAAATGTGAAAATAGAAAGTGACAAAAGCACATTTGAAATACTGTGGGAAATTGAATAATGGTGTTTACCTTAATTAATGGAATGTCGCTGATTTACTATTTCGGAAACCTTGTAATTAGGTGTGTGCTTAGGTTCCAGAATGACCTCCATGTAATAATGTCCTTATTAGGGAGGGAGAATCCTTGTGAAAGTCAGCCAGCCTTGCATGGCTATCAGAAGCTCACCTTCAGGGGCGTGTTCCTGGCTTCCGGGAATTCCCTTTCATCCAGACGGTCCCAGCGCTGGAGAAACTGCTGCACAATGGGGTTTTCCGGGTTTATGATCTGAAACCCGGTAATGTTCGCCCCACCGAGAAAGACCTTGTCCAGACTAATGTTGGAAAAACCCTGGAATCCAAGAAGAACAACAAATTCAGAAATGTCTAGGTAGTGTTTTTTTTGGGAATGCTTCTTTCTCTATTCGGTGATATTTTTATGCTGTAACATTTGGCAGACTTGAGAAAGGACACGCATATTACTCGCTGAACTTGCATATCAGTACAAAACCTAGGGTAGAATTCCTTGCTGCAAACAAGGGCAAAGTGTGGTGAGACCTTCCACAATGTTTTCCCCCTAATTTCCAGAAATACACCAAAGACTCCCTTGTAGAACAAGTGTGTTCAATCATGAGGCTATGACAAACTCAATAAATCAATAGCTTAAAAAAAGAAGTAATGGCGCTTTAAAATGTTGACCCCAGATTGGAATACAGAAAGTATGTTACTCACCAAGTTGGCCAGAATGTAATGGTAACCGCGGCTGTTCTTCCCGAGAGCCACAACCTGTAGGGGAGAACCGAGGTGAGGGTCTCTGTGGTATCCAGTATACCAGTAGGGTGTTGGGAGGGAGCAAAAACATGGACTGTCTGGGTGTCCCCAAGAACCAGGTTGGGAAACATTGCCATGAAGGAGTCCTGTTTGATCCTTCTGTCTCAGTTTTTTATGGGACGGACAAACAAGGAACATTCCAACTCCCTTTGAGCTAAGAGGTTTTTCATAGAGGATTTTATTAAAGGCAAAACCTCAGAATGTTATCTTTTAGAGGACAACAAGAAGCATATGTTTTTTGCTGATTGAAGACATTTGAATTATGCGGAAAGAACCTTTTTAAAATTCTACAAACAGTGAAGTCTTTGAAGCCTTGCTCGCCTCTAATTTTCTTTCTTAATTGACACAAGAACAAGCGAACAGAAACGCGTTTGCATATAAAAAGAATTTTAGGTAACTCAGAGGGACTGCCTACAGGTATTGCAGTTAAAATATACATAAACATGTCCAGAGAGAACTGCTTGAGCACTGACCAGCAGCACCTTGCATGCATTTCCTTGCCTCTCTGTCATATTCTGCAACCCCTCTATGCATCTGCTATACATTCCCTGTTATTTATGACGCTTTCTGTGTTTTGTGTTATAAAGCATCGCCCGGCTCGTTCTTGGCAAACCCCATCACTTATGCTAAATGCGTTTATTGTGTATATCTGTGAGTATAACGCTTCACGCTACACTTAAACTGCAGACATGCTGGACGATTTATGACTATCTGGACACATACAAGTTAAATATGAGTAACCAAAAAGGTTTTAATCATTTAGACCACATTTGTTCACCCTCATATTTTTAAAAGGCTGTTCAGTGCTAATGCTGACAGGTGTGTTGCCTTTATAGCATCTTTGAATAGCAGTTTAGCCTATGACCAGATAAGGCAAGATGATCTCTGAGGATGGGGGAGAGATCTGTAAGTGGCGGTGTGGCCTACAGATAATTTCCTGTTTGCATCCTCGGCTGGTCCCGCCCTTACTCTTACCCTACCTAGTCACGAATCACCGCTGCTATTGCCAAGCAGGGACACGCCCACTTTATCCCTAACAGTTTTAACAGCTCTAATATACATTAGTAACAAACATTATACAATAATAACAAACATTATAATTGTGTAATCATATAATGTTTGTTATTAATGTATATTAAAGCTCTTAAGGTATGTTAGGATGTTAGTATATTTACATGTTGCTTATGAGTGTTCTATGAATGCTTTATGCAGGTGGACTGC